>CAWUFQ010000047.1:20000-105000 GCA_963921405.1 Cepaea hortensis | reverse complement strand
ATGTATGCATGTATGCATGTATGCATGTATGCATGTATGTATGCATGTATGCATGTATGTATGCATGTATGTATGTATGTATGCATGTATGCATGTATGCATGTATGTATGCATGTATGTATGTATGTATGTATGCATGTATGTATGTATGTATGCATGTATGCATGTATGCATGCATGTATGCATGTATGCATGTATGTATGCATGTATGCATGTATGTATGTATGTATGTATGTATGTATGTATGTATGTATGCATGTATGCATGCATGCATTTATGTATGTATGTATGTATGTATGTATGTATGTATGTATGTATGTATGTATGTATGTATGTATGTATGTATGTATGTATGTATGCATGTATGCATGTATGCATGCATGTATGTATGTATGTATGTATGTATGTATGCATGTATGTATGTATGCATGTATGTATGCATGCATGTATGTATGTATGCATGTGTGCATGTATGTATGTATGCATGTATGCATGTATGTATGTATGCATGTATGCATGTATGCATGTATGCATGTATGCATGTATGCTTGTATGCATGTATGTATGTATGCATGTATGTATGTATGCATGTATGCATGTATGCATGTATGCATGTATGTATGTATGCATGTATGCATGTATGCATGTATGCATGTATGCATGTATGCATGCATGTATGTATGCATGTATGCATGTATGCATGTATGCATGTATGCATGTATGCATGTATGCATGTATGCATGTATGCATGTATGCATGTATGCATGTATGCATGTATGCATGTATGCATGTGTGTATGTGTGTATGTATGTATGTGTGTGTGTGTGTGTGTGTGTGTGTGTGTGTGTGTGTGTGTGTGTGTAATCGGCAGTCATTTTCCCATCTGGATGTTTCCTAGATGTTCATTCACACAGTCCCCGAAAATACAATTCATCGTCCATGGTAGTGGCAGTCAACCAGAAGCCCAGCAGCCACGCATTTCTGCATAAGGCAAAAACCGGTCAACTCTGGGACATAGCCATCTACCATCGCTCCGAACATAGTCACGTTCCAAAAAACCTCGGGCAGATTCAAAAGCAGTGTTGCGCCACGCACTCACTCAGTTGCAGGGCGACGGAACAATAGCCTCCGTAGTCGCCTCTTGCGACATTGAAGATAGGCTTGCCAAAGGTATGATGATGATCATAGGCATGTCATGCCCTTGATAGGCATGTGCAACTATTCTTTGCTTCCCTTATGGGCCCCGGCAACACACGGGAGCTGTTTGAATGCATTGTCATTTTGTTTGATTTAAATTGTGACTGAATATGTCTGATCTGCTACATATTATTATCTTTCAGAAATTGCCCCTCTCTGTGACAAAGATGTCTGTGATCAAGACAGCACTTGCCATCATGGGCAAGTTTCCTGCCGTGATATCATAAACTCAGTTGTTTTTATATCGGGCGGAGCCCAGCATTTGCAGAACGTGGGTAACATCCAGTGCATTGGATATCCTCCAGCAAAGTAAGTAGTATTATATAATATAGATAATAAATTATGTTATCATTGGTTTTTCTCAGGCTCTGCGCTTTATCTATCGAGTTTATCTTAATTGGATGTTCCCACAACGAACGAGGTACATCATTATTATTCTTAATTACCATATTCGGTCCATATCCATTTCCAGTAGTGTGTTCTTCAGAGGAATTGTTGACACTTTCTCTGTTTTCTGTATTCACATCTCTTGGCGTTTCTTCTCTTCCGGTTGATAGCAAAACGTTAGTATCATTTACTACTCTGGCAATCAAACATCCCCTACATAATTTAATTGCCTTCCCTGTATTGTTTATAACCATCACCAGAAAGCTAAAGCGTTTCTCTAACGTCATTATACCGTCCGGGACCTCTAAGCCAGGTTCATCTATTATTTCCCTTTCTAACTCTGTTATCCTTACTGTCTGACCTGCCAAAAAATAAGGGTTGTCTTTCATTTTAGCCTGCACTAAATTGATAGTTTGCGGTTTTAATGTCATAGTCTGTTTTACTCTAACAAGGGCTGATGCATGCATATCCTCCTCCAAATCAACGTAAACATTTTGAAACCTCAACTTACGCAAATCAAAATAAACCATTATACCGTTCCTCACTAAAAAAATGTCTACCTAAGATCATGTTTCTGTTTAAGTTCCCGACGTCATGGAATAGGTGTTTTACATTTATTCCTCCCAGCTTAAAATTTATTATGGTTTGACCGACTACCCCTATCAGAAATAAATATCATAATGGGTGATTTCAACGCAAAAATATGAAAGCAAAGCGATAGGTTGCAGTGTAGGCAACCATGGTTTGGGAGAGAGAAATGAACGGGGATAGAGACTTGTAGAATGGGCAAAAGAACAAGAAATGGTTGTAGGAAACACCTGGTTTAAACAGCATCCTAGAAGATTATGGACATGTAACAGAGGTACGGGTTTTAGTAGTATTTAGGTGGGAAAAAGACTACAGCACGACTGAGCATCGGGATGGAATGGGATGAGAGATGCTCAAGTCGTGACGTAGTTTGTTGTCAAGTTTAGTGTACATCAGAACTCAGCCCTAGAAGGCAGGCTGTTGCCACGTTTGTATAATATTCAGAGTCTTTGTCGACCTAAACGTTTAATAAACTGGATTTATGATTTCTACCAGACTTGTAAGCCCTTGTTCATTTACACACTGTGACATGTGGCTTTAAATGGAGCCGCTTAACCAGGATTCTGGACTTTGCCATCGCGGACGCGACACAATGCGAAGTACTAACAAACAGCAGAGAACAATGGAGAACTTTTAATAAACACCTTTCTCCACTTGCGGCAACAAGAAGAAGAGGGAATCTAGAATCTTCTCGGAAGAAACAATCAAAATGTCTAGACTAGACTACCTTTTGAGGCCTGCAACTTAGAACAAACGTTTTTTCGAACGGTCGATTGGAGCAGCCATACCTATTGAAGTCAGTTTTTGGATGGAGCTACTACTATCTATTGGACTAAATCGGGAGCTGTTTATTATCCTGCTCTGGAGTGACCGAACTGTTGTCGATATCCTGTGAGTTTGGACTGCCGTCATTGCAGTCGTTGTTTTAATCTAGCTGGTCTGAAGCACACTTGTTTACTGGCGGACTGAGGAAATTTTTCTGCTCTCAAAATATAAGAAAAATGGCCGTTTGTGAGAGTTACAGCAACCAAAACTGTCTGTAATTATCTTCGGAATTCTGCTATCAAGAATCCTAAATTTGTTAACAGAGCAGCTGGTTAATTGAAGGTCAACTGTCAACTCGAACAACTGAAGGTCATCTCGTTGTATGAAGAGCACCACAAGATTGCTCCACGCTATTCTGGACAATCAGTGAACGTTACCAAATTTTATCCCTGCTCAATTCCAGAATGTGGACGACGCTACTCTGGTTTGGACCGAAGCTCCTTATCAAGTTCGGCTGAAATACTGATTTTTTTATCACCATCGTCCAGTGATGGTTTGGATAGCTATGGCCCAGTAAACCAGGTCATTAAAATCGAGCCGTTCTCAGCTCATCTCAGAGTTTTGCTGTGTTTCAAGAGCCCGTCCTTGGGTGGCTGATAAATTCGATCGTTCCTTACTGTGTTTCAAGAGCCCGTCCTTGGGTGGCTGATACGATCAACCATTCTTCACTGCCCTATCGAGGCCTGTAAAGTCTTGTCGTGCCCTATCGAGGCCTGTAAAGTCTTGTGCCCTATCGAGGCCTGTAAAGTCTTGTCGTGCCCTATCGAGGCCTGTAAGGTTTTGTCGTGCCCTATCGAGGCCTGTAAAGTCTTGTCGTGCCCTATCGAGGCCTGTAAAGTCTTGTCGTGCCCTATCGAGGCCTGTTTTTTTTTGTCGTGCCCTATCGAGGCCTGTGAGGTTTTGTCGTGCCCTATCAAGCCCTGTGGAGTACAGTCGTACCTGTCGAGCAGCCCAGTTGAACATTTTTGGTCCTTACTGAAACCGGTTGGAAAGATAACCTCAACAAGAAATAGGGTAACATATTTGATATTAGATAGAAAATAATTGAATTTCAGGAGGACGATAACATCCTTTAGTTAATTAATTTAGATATTAATAAGAATTGATTGTTTGTTTGCTTGTACAAGTATAAATATTTTAACATAACAGAACAAGATTCAGTAGCACACGTTTTGTTGGGAGTGGGAACAGCGGTAGATAGACTTCATACGGTCATAAAACAACAGGGAATGACAACTGAAATTTTTAAGTTTAGTGGACAGGCCAGGGAGTTTAAGAAATGGATAACTTCCATAGAAAAATATGCGTATTTAGTATCTGCATCAGATGAAGAGAAAATGAGACTTGCATATCAGGCAGCCACAGAACCAGTTTCACAGCATATTAGAAGAAAATTAGAGGCTAGAGTAAATGAGACATGGGAGCAGTTTAAGGATGACCTGGCACACAAATACGCAGAAATAACGGATCCACAACATGCGTTTTCGGTGTTGAGACAGTCTAAACAAAATAGTGGAGAGACGGTACAGTTGTTCAGCGATAGGTTGATTAACCTGGCTGAAGAGGCATTCTTGGGACAGAATGTACAAGGAGAAGAAGTGGAGAGGATGTTAGTCGGCATTTTTGTAGATGGCATAAAATCCGATGGTTTGAAATTTAAGTTGATGAGGGAAAACCCTGAGAGGTTGTCACAAGCTGTAGATATTGCAGTACAAGAAGAAAATTTGAGACGTAGGTTTAGATTGAGAACAGGACGAGAAATAGGAACTAGTCGAGAAGACAGAGTTGAGGAGCCTATGGAAATAGGACAAACAAGGTCCGGATGGAATAGGAGAGGAGGTATACAGACGTTGCAAGGTAGAAATAGAAATGATTATGATGAAAGAAGAAATAGGAGATATCCTACAAGGGAGACAGTAGGCAATACAAATAACACAAATATAGTCTGTTGGGTGTGTGGCCAGCGCGGACATTTGTCTCGTTTTTGTGGTAACAGGCGTGTCCAGTTGAATATACAAAGTAGAAGTGACAATAGAAGGTTGAATAGGAGTGTAGAAGATAGACACAGAAATTTTACAGGTACAAGAACAACGCAGGAAAACCGGCGCCCTACCTATTAAATGGGACCTGGAGTAGGAAGGGAAATAATAAGGTTCCAAGGTTTAAAGAATACGTTAATAACAGGTATACTAGGACGAACAGAGAATATTTTCAACTAGATGAAGTCAAGCAGTTTATAGAAAATAAAACAGATTATAGTTCTTGTATAATAGAAGTAGGAAAGTATAGAATTCGTACATTAATTGATTCGGGAGCTCAGGTTAGTGTAGTAAAAGAAAGTTTTCTATACAAAGTAGTGAGAAATTGTAGAGTATTTAAGAGTCATAGTAATTTACACTCTGTTACTGGACAGAATTTACAAGTAATTGGACAAACAATGATAAATTTTAAGTTAGGAGGGGTCAACATAAGACATCTTTTTCATGTAGTGAAGGATTTAAATAGAAACATGCTGATAGGAAGAGATTTTTTAATAAAAAATGGAGTAAGACTTTTTTTTGATTTACATAAATTAAAATTCAGGGACGTCTATGTAGATATGGAGGAAGACATGCATATATCAGCACTAGTTAGAGTTAAAATGTCCACGACGTTAAAACCACAGTCGGTTAATTTGATACAAGCAAAGCTGAAGAGAAACCCATATTATGTGGCAGGAAAAACAGTCAGAATCACTGAGTTGCAAGAGGAAGTAATTGGTGAGCCTGGTTTAGAAGTTCCGGATGGAATAATAGAGTTGGATAAACACTTAACTTTTCCAGTGATGGTTATCAACAACACAGGTAGAGAAATCAAATTATACAGAGGATGTGTAATAGCTAAATTAGAAGATAACATTAGTGACATATTGGCAGCGGATAGAGCAGAAATGTCGGGAACACGTTATTCAGAAACTTCTAGTGAAAGACTTAATAACAGACGCGGACGCGGAAGAAGAGGGAACGTCAGAATGGATGAATTGATCCATCCATCCAGAAGAAATACAGTTCAAATACATTCACTAGACAAAATGACAAGGGAACAAGAATTGTTGGCACAGTTAAAAGCTCCGCCAGAAAATAAGGAAGTGTTAGAGCAACTTATAAAGCAAAACCAGGATGTATTTGCAATTAATGATTTAGAATTGGGAAAGACACAAACAGTTACAATGGAAATAGATATGAAAGCAAAGCGATAGGTTGCAGTGTAGGCAACCATGGTTTGGGAGAGAGAAATGAACGGGGATAGAGACTTGTAGAATGGGCAAAAGAACAAGAAATGGTTGTAGGAAACACCTGGTTTAAACAGCATCCTAGAAGATTATGGACATGGAGGAGTCCAGACAGCAGGATTAAAAACCAGATAGATTACATCCTGATTAGCAAAAGGTTTCGAAATGCGTTAACAGTCGTAAAAACAGTTCCAAATGCAGACTGTTACAGTGATCACAGATTAATTATGGGCACATTGAGGGTAAAGTTAAAGAAAGTCAAGTATACAGCAGGAAACCCTTAATATGACTTGTGCAAATTGAAAACTGACAAAGAAATGCAAGATAATTTTAACTTAGAAGTAAAGAACACATTTGATTTATTGTCTGAAATAGAGATCCTATTTCAAGATGTAGATGATCAATGGGAAATGCTGAAGAATTCAATCAGTTGTGCAGCTGAAAAAACTATTCCTAAAGTAAAGAAAGTGGGCCTTAAGACATGGATGACTGAAGAAATTCTACAACTAATGGAAACAAGAAGACAGAACAAAAATAATCCTGCCAAATATAAAGAAATTCACAGAAAAGTCAGAACCTTATGTAAGGAAGCAAAAGAAACATGGCTTGAGTAAAACTGCAGAGAAATTGAAGAACAACACAACAGTAAAAATGCGAAACTAATGCACAAAAGAAATCAGGAGCTTACTAATCAAAGAACAAGTACATCAGCAGGCTGTCTAAAGACAAAAGATGGAAGAGTCATAATAGAAAAAGATCAGATCTTACATGTATGGTCAGATTACCTGAAAAACCTTTATGACGATAACAGAGACGAACAGTATGATGTTCACAATAATAATGAAGGACCAGCAATTTTGAAGTTGGAGGTTCAGAATGCTCTTAACCATATGAAATCTGGCAAGACCCCCGGTTCAGACAGCGTCACAACAGAAATGATTAATGCTTTAGAAGAATATGGAATAGATAAAGTTACCAGTCTGCTTAATACAATATATGATACTGGAAATATACCTCAGGAGTTATGTAATTCTGTATTTATTGCAATCCCAAAGAAATCCGGAGCCTTGGAATGTTATCAACATCGAATAATTAGTATAATGAGTCACACCACGAAGATTTTGTTAAGAATTATCATGCAAAGAGTTAGGAGGAAAATACAACCTGAAATAGGAGAAGAACAATGTGGTTGTGTAAAAGGCAAGGGTTCAGTAAATGCTGTGTATATACTGAGAACCGTAATCGAACGTTCTATAGAAGTAAACAAAGATCTACACCTTTGCTTTATTGACTACACAAAGGCTTTCGATAAAGTGAGACATATCAACATGATAAGGATGCTTGAGGATCTACAGATTGATGGAAAAGACCTTAGACTTGTAAAAAACATATATTGGAAACAACAAGCTGCCATAAGAGTTGATAATGAAGTAAGCCAATATCAGCCTATTAAGAGAGGTGTGAGACAAGGATGTATAATGTCTCCAGATCTGTTTTCCCTGTACAGTGAAAGTATTTTCAGAAATATTGAAGATATGGAAGGAATCAACATTGGGGGACGATGCATCAATAATATTAGATATGCAGATGATACAGTCTTGATTGCAGACAATGAACAGGACCTGCAAAATTTAGTAAATGCGGTTGTTACACACAGTGAACAACTAGGGTTAGAATTGAATTGTAAAAAGACACAGATTATGGTCGTCACTAGGAAGAACGAAATACCACAATGTAATATACAAGTAAATGGGAATATTCTTCAACAGGTGAATAGTTACAATTATCTTGGAACAGTGATAACATCTGATGGGAGATGCCTTGGAGAGATTAGAACAAGAATCGCCATGGCAAAAGTAGCCTTTAGCAAGATGAAAAACATACTGACCAATAAAAAGATGTCAATTGAAACGAGAAAAAGAATGTTGAGATGCTACATAGAACCTGTACTCTTATATTGATGTGAAGCTTGGACAATGAGCTGTCAGGCTGAAAAACATCTGATGGCTGTAGAAATGTGGTTTCTGAGGAAAATGCAAAGAATACCATGGCCGGCCAGAAAGACCAACGAACAAGTTCTTCAAGAAACAAATGAAGATCGTAAACTGATTAGAGACATTAGACGTAGACAGTCACAATTTTTTGGGCATGTTATGAGAAGAAATGATCTGGAGAACTTGGTGACTATTGGTAAGATCGAGGGGAACAGACCAAGGGGAAGACCTAGAAGCAAGTACCTGGATCGCTTGGCCTTGTGGCATGGTCGAGACAGAAACACGGAGCTGATCCACGACTCTGGTGGTCGAGTGAGATGACAGAACATGACTGCCCACGCATACCGGCATGGCACATGATGGATGGATGGATGTCTGGGATGGCAGATGACGCAGAGAAGATTCCCATCACTTGGCTCACACGCTGCGAACCGATGCTCATAACAGAGTGAACAGGACGCGGCAGCTCAACAGTCTAATTTCTCAATTCAAACAATAACGCTGCAAGAACCGCTTCCAATTCTCGCGCGCTGCGTTGCCCCACGTGGATAAACGTAGAAAGTCGTTTAACCTCTCGGCCAGGGAGACCGGCTACTTACTACTATTAATTCAGCAGTGTGATATCTTTAGCGCCGGCAAATTTTCCTGTAAACAGTGAACGCATTTCACAATTCCCCGACACACGAGGGTTAGAAATCAGCGGCACAGTATTTCGAAGTAAAGAAATATCTAGTGCCTCCTCTAATCCCTAACTCTTTACATTCTAGTGCGTCCTCTAATATCTACTTCTTTCATCTACTTCTATGAGCGTCTGACAATACATATGTGTTTATTTAAGAAGAATTTCGAAGCAGTCCTCTTGCGTTATTTTGTTGGGTATGAGCATTGGTCGTTCAATAAGCAATGGCACGCAAATTGTCAAATAAATCACGAACATCCAACAAATGCTGGTGTTGATTGGGACATCATGTAAAGGACACGCAACTAACTTGTAATATCTTTAGTTAGTTAGTTAGTAGACATGTCTTTGTTTTGACAACTGTTTGAACAAGCAATGTTTCACTATAACATTGTTACTTTAATTGTCTCGTGTGTTTATCAGATTGCAACGGGCACCATTAGTACTTGAACTCTTCGTTGGCTGTTGAAGATAAGGACTGAGATCTTATGGGAATGCCCGAGTGCAATGATGTCGGTTCTTAACTCAACTCAACCCAACTTGTCTCGTGTCATACAGCATTGAGTTGTCATGGAAGTGTAGTCTGTGAGCTGTCGTGATTTCCTAGCAGCACAGTGTAATAACTAGGCGGTGTGGTAGTGCAGTGGCTGGCACGCACAGTGTAATAACTAGGCTGTGTGGTAGTGCAGTGGCTGGCACGCTTGCCTACCGGCCTGGTGGAAACATGTTGGAACCCCATCGAAGCAAAGATGTTACAACTGCCCTGGGCGCCAGCTTATTTGGGTATCCAACTGTGTGTAAAATTAACTGACACAGGAACGGAGCATTAAAGGGCGACCCTTTACCGTGAAGTTAGAAATGCGACTAACTGACTAATTAATTAATGGGTATGAGATAATGTTCTAGAACAGTGGTTCTCAACCTTTTTTGGCCCATGCACCCTTTCACCATGTGTTCAGAATGTCATATCCCCCCTCCCCCCAGATTTCCGAAATGTCATTCCCACTTTACACACACACACACACACACACACACGCACGCACGCACGCACGAACACACACACACACACACACACACACACACACATATATATATATATATATATATATATATATATATATATATATATATATATATATATATAAAAGTAAAGGCGGTCGGAGTGATACTGACCACATCAGCCATCAAGTGAAGATTGGTCTACAAATGTGAGGTTACCACAATATACCTAATACATTCATCATCAACACTAAGTGCCTTGCCGACTGCCGTGGACGATCATCATGTTCCACATTTTGCTATCTTCAACAGCAGGTATCAGTTCATGTACTGACACCCTTCCGTGCCATGACATGTGACCTTCAAGAATTTTCTCTCCATGTTTTCCTGAATATCTTTTTCCACGAATCTTTCCAGTTGTCACAACATGTTCCAGTTCTTGTCTTCTCATAATGTGACCAATAATTTATTACTGCCCCTTGTTGTTGCTTGTGATAAGGTGTCTTTGTGTCTTCACCTCTGTATGTAAACGTTAAGATGATTAATGTTGGTTGTCCTGGGAACTGTCACAAAATAACACTACTTAAGCTTCAAGGGGAATGTGTGTTTACTAATTGTACATGATTCAGGGCTATGTGCTATAACTAGTTATATGTAACATGGAAGCATTCTTTTTCTAACTTCTGTTCTTTATGTCTGTGATTCATCTTCCATCTGACGTTATCCACTTGCTTAGATATTTGAATTTCTGCACTAGCTCCAACTGACATAATTTACGTTAATTGCACATTTAGGCACTATTTGTTCATCTGCGAGGCACTTGATGATGATGATTATAAATTGCAGAATTCACCTGTCGTAATCATAGCAACTGTCGTCTGTGGCTAAGGAGTAGCGAACGCAATTCACAGTCCCGCATACTGCGTTCGAAATCAACTGCAGACGATTTGAAAGCAGACTGCCTTGTGTTTTGTAATAATGTGTGAGCATCTGTCGTTCAGTGAGCAACCGCAAATTACTGAACGCAAATTTGCTTAATAAATCACAAACCACTCACACACAAGAATGCGAAATTAACAATAAGACAGATACAATTATATGTAACATGTATTATTTATTACACCAGCAACAACAATATAGTGTCAAAAATGGCAATAAAGAAGACAGAATAGTCAGACTGCATGTGTTCAGAATACTAACATAATATTAACGAATAATGTACACATAAGGCATTCCGATTATAGCCATAAATATAATTTTAACGGAACTATGTTAACATTGAGTAGCAGGTATAATTTACATGTTACTTATCTCCTAGGGAGCCCGGTAGAGTAAAACACTCTTGGCAACCATCCCGGTAGTTATGGATTCGTAATCGCAGCGAGGCGGCTTTGTTAATATAATCTGGACTCTCAGGTGAACGCGGCCTAAAATGGGTACAAGAAAATGACTTGGGAAGTAAAGACGATTGGCAGGATATTGATCACATGACCCCTCGAGTGCCGACTGGTCTATTGAATTAATGGGATGTAATCATAAGCCCTATACGCATCAGAATGTATGTTAAATGTCATTTACGTTACTTTAACTAAACAACCGGAGGCTAGTATGTGCTGCCCATATTTACGATCGTTAATGAACGTAGAGCATTATATACACGCATGTAAACATCAGACACACAATGTTCTTTAACTAGAAGAGAAACATTGGCAAACAGCCGTGACGACTGTTTATAAAAGGGGTGGCCAACCTTTTCAGCAGGCGGGCCAAATTTCGGAAATAATATTTCCTGCCGGGCTACGCACCTAATTTTTTTTTAAAATTGTTGTTATTAATTAACGTAAATAAGAAAGCGTGCTACAACTTCGACCACATAGTCGCTTCCAGGTAGGTGAGATTGTGCTCAAACGCTTGCCTGGTTTAATGTAAACTAAAAAAAATATATCTTGTTAATTAATTTACCTTTCCTTGTAGATGAGTATTATTATTAACGTAATTTAGGTGGCTAGTTATCATCATCATCATCATCATCATCTTCCACTTCTGCCGTCAAGCGTCGTGGGGAGGAATAATTTGCGTTCCAGCGCCCGGTGGACGGCACTGGATAGTGTCATTCCGTGTGGTTGTTCAATGTCTCTGATGTCATCAATCCATTTTCTTCTTGGACGTCCTCGTGGTCTCGTCGCAGATGATCTTTGATGTAAGGCCAGTGATGGTAGTTGCTGATGTTGCATTCTAACGACATGGCCAAACCACTTGATCTTCTGTCTTTCAATAAATGTGGCACAAGGTGTTGATCCCACAGTCTGTCTGATAGTAGCATTTCTTACTCGGTCTCGGATTGTTAAGTTGGCAGCTCTCCTCAGGCATCTCATTTCGCAGGTGTTGATTTTGCGAAGGTGTAATTTGGATAAAGTCCAGGTTTGAGATTGATAGCATAGGGTTGGTGTGAATATGCTGTTTATTATCTGTCGTTTTGCGGACATGGGTATGTTTGGATGCTTCAGTAATGGTGATAGTTGATATGTAAGTGCACTAGCTTTTTGACATCTGATTTCAATTTCTCTGTCCAATCTGCCGTCTTCTGTGATCATACTTCCAAGGTATTTGAATTCTTTAACTTGTTTCAGAGGTGTATTATTTATCTGTATTGTCATAGTCTTGCTCGTATCTAGATAACTAAACTTGGGTTCATACAGGCAACAATAAATCTGTTCGTTATGAGATCGAATATTTATTGTATTTACATATACAGTATGCGTTGGCGCAGTGGGTAAACAGACCCGCGCTCTATTACATCTCCCAAATAGTAAACATCAAACACATAAGTATCATTTAACAGTCTAGCAAACTATCTAGCCTATGTCTATATATCTATTGATATCTATAGAGTCCCTCAAAGGCAGGCCCTGTTGCCTCTCTCAAGTCCGTCTGTCCTCTGCCGGTCTCCGCGTGTCCTAACTCGACACGGGCGGTAACTCTGTCCGAGTTCCTCGTGGACCCCGCATTAGGCGGGCCACATCAGTGTCCACGGAATCATGGACTTGGTGACCATCTCTATCGAGAAGGTTCTAGATTACTCGGGTCCTGCTCGACTCAATGGTTTCCCTTGGGCTGGAATTGCAGCCCTTTACTAAATGTGTAAGTGAGGCGGTGACAGGATCCCTCCTCCCCCGTGACATGATTTGTTGTTGGGAATTAGATCCGTTCTAATTCTGTCACCGAATCACATACAGTTGGTGTTGTAGTTTGGTGGATAGTAACCTGGCAACCTACCTATTAGCACTAAAAACTCATGTATTCTACGATACACCACTTGTCTGATTTGGTGCAGAGATCCTTGTCTCTCGTGTGCTTAAATATGCTTATCAGACCGAAGTTACGTGGCATTTTAGTAGTTGTATTTACAACTTGCCCTTCTCATAGTACCCTAAATGGTACCCAGACAAATAACCCCTATATAATAGAGGGTTAACAAGACCGAAGTCTTGGCTAAATAAGTACACCTTCAAATCTTGATCTGTGTGTGTATTTCTATACACTTTTACTCCCGTATGTTATATAATGCTAAATATGTAGTTACCTTGTTATTTTATCCCCCTCATACTACAAGTGTCCCTGTTGGCTTGTTAGTGTGCTTTGACTAATAAGTTGATGTTTCTAATAAAGTGACTGTATTTTAACTTGATAGTGTTGAGTTTTAAGGTTTGTGTACTGTGTGTGCTGAATGTGTGGCGTATTTCCAAGCGTCACGAGTTGGGATAACCTCAATCATGAAATACTGCACTGTGTGCAATACATGAACAGGCATTCCAAGTAGTGGTGCTTAGATGTATCCTAACTGCTAAGCTAAGTATATTAACTCACTAGTAAACTAAGTACTACACATGTATTCACAAATTAGACAAGTCATACAATTTACATGAAAGACGCAGACAAATTAAAATAAATACGGTTTGCGTACAATTTGTCCGCCAAGTGTATCGTTCTCTCATTTAATCCATTCACACAGTCATTCACTCACTTTTCATTAAAAATAGTATTTGGTTAAAATATATAATTAAAGTTGAGGTAAGTGTTATTGCCCTTAGAAAAAATGGGCTAGGCGATATTTGCCCTTTAAGAAAATACGTACTTCTTGTACGATGACTCACAAATGGGTTATAATTTAAATAGAGACAATTGTATAGGACGGTTCTTTGGCTTAGGAATGGTACCGCCTGTAATATTAATGTCGAATATGTACACATTACAGGTGAATACAATTTATATACAACAATAATGGAAATATAATACATATTTAATCCTAAACTAATTAATTAATTAAATCCAACGATGATGTGCGCGTCGTCCTCCTGTCGCTAGCGTGTTATGCCATGAATGGTAAAGCTAGTATGGCTGTCTCTTGAGTGTCGTAGTCGATGGGGTTCTGTTTCGGCTGTTTGTAAAGTTACGTAGTAACAGCAAGTATGGCATGTTCTTAATGTCCTATATAACGAGTTCTTACAGAATTCGGAGTTAGTTCGTTGGTTGATCTTATTGGTTGACACAAACACAGTTACTGTTTCTTGCTGGAAGTGTTCTAGCGCTTAGGCACTTGATGGTATAGTTCTCAAAGTAACGTATCATGTTCTTGGGTGTCGTAATTCAACTAATCACTGAGAGTACTCTAGCAGGTGTAGAGTTCCACTGTAATATGCAACCGACTAAAAGTATCACAGTTTATAGTATGGCTAATGGTCGATGTGATCAGAGTCATTCTACTGGCGCATTCACCTGCCGTGACAAAAGGTCAGCCACAATGTTGTCGGTGCCTCTGATGTGGCGGATTTCGAAGTCGAAATCTTGAAGTAGAAGACACCATCTTTGTAGCCGATGGTTTTTAGGCGACCCCTGGTTAAGGACTAATAATGGCGAACTGTCAGTGAGGACCACACAGTGACTCCCTAAGAGGAACTTCGATAATCTCAATATACAAAACACTAGGCTTAAACACTCTAATTCAACTGTGGCATACCGAGTCTCAGCCTTCTTTAGTTTGCGGCTTACATAGAGAATTGGGTGTTTTATGCCATCCATTTCCTGCATCAAGCATCCTCCTATTGCGATAGCGCTCGCATCTGTGGTCAAAATAAAGGGTAAATTTATGTTGGGTAATCGTAAGACTGGTGGATTAGAAAAAATATGTTTCAATTTACACATTGCATCATCTAAGCTGGTACTTTTACAAATTTTTGATGGATGATTTTTAGTTAACATATCAGAAAAGATTGAGGTTAATTCTGCCCAATGTGGAATAAATTTCGAATAATAGTTAATCAGACCTAGTAAACTTCTAACTTGCTTCTTTGTGGTAGGTACTTCTAGCTTAAGGATCTTGGAAACAATTTTATCATCAGTCAACAATTTTCCTTCAGAAATTCTATGTCCAAGGAAGTCTATTTGTGTATAACCTATTTCAACCTTGGAAGGTTTGATAGTAAGTCCAAAAAGAGAGATTTGGTGGAAGACTTGTTTAAGGGTGAGTAAGTGAGAAGTCATATCAGAAGAATGGATGCATATATCATCAATATAAGCAACTACGTCATTAATTCCGTCGTCAGTCATGATTGGTACAGGGATTTCCATGTTGTCCACGTCTGTCTGATTTATCACAGATGCCACTGTTTGTACATTGTCTTCAATGTCATTGTCGTCGTCGTTTTTGTCGTCGTAAGTGTGTGTCGTTAACGATGCTTCGTTTGTCGAGGTGTCATTTCGTTGAGAAATTGTCGTTTCGTCTCCGTCACCAGTTCGTTGAGTCAGTTCATTTGTCTCATTGTCTTGTCTAATATAATATGGTTTCAACATATTTCCATGGCATAATTGCAAGTTTCTATTTAAAGAGAATACAGTATGGTTATTCCCCTTGTTGACCAGTTTCTGACATATAACACAAGTTGCACAAACGGTTTTAATATCCTGGTCAAACTTTGGCCAATAAAACTGGGTCAGGACAATAGCCTTGGTCATTTCGTATGTCATATGACCTCCAAAAGGGGAGTCATGGGCTATTTTTAAAACTATGTTTCGATGTGCTTGTGGTAGCACTATTTGCTGTGTCGTGGTGTGTTTTGTCGTGTAAAATCTAGTTAAGATGTTATCCTGTAGCCTAAATGTCCACGATGCGTTCTTTGTTAATTTTGGCTTAAAGCCTACTAACTTAAAGTATGGTGCTAGTGTAGGGTCATTTTTCTGTTCATTACCAAAAGTGATGTTAGTTGAGTTTGGCGCTACTATTTCTAATGATTCCTGTAGTTGGTAGGTGTTGGTTTTGTGGGTTGTCTGTCGTGTTATTGTGTTTGTGTGTTGTGTGTTTTGTTGCACATTTACAGGTTCGGTACTTGGTAGTTTGGTCGCATCCTCAATTCGAGGTTTTAATTCGGTCGTATCGTTTCTTGATTCGACCGCCCCTGCATTGTACACCTCGGTAAATTCTTCCTGAATTACCTCAGTGGTTGTCTCCCTTGGTCTTTTGGCAGATTGAGACAAGCAAGAATGGTGTTTCTCTTTTGTGTCGCTATTTCTGTGGTGGATACCGTGTTTTTGCTCCCACCTTTTTATTTCTCTTTTAGAGCAAGGATGTATGTTGGGTAAATTACCAAGTATAATATCCGCGACGGGATTTTCAAGGATAGCACACAATACTCGCCCCGATATGAATGGTGTTTGAATTTCGACCAAAGCAAGGGGATATTTCTCTGTTGTACCTGAAAATGTGCGACACGTCACATGTTTGTCTGTGTAGTCTTTAGCGTCTATTAATGTTCTCCTCACCCCACAGAGAGTTGCGCCGGAATCACGAATTAACGTGCCCTTTTTGTTGTTAACAAATCCTGTATAAAAAACTAGCTTGCCTGTAGATACGGCAGCGTTAGCTATTTCATTTGCAATTGGGATTATGTGACCACAATGTAGTGTTGTGTCACGTTGGAACTTCGTACAGGTGTTGCAATTACTGTCTGTTATGGTGTTTATGACGTGTACAGCATTCCCAAGCTCGCTTTCATTGTCGTGTTGATTTTCGCATTCATTTAGTGACTGAAGCTCTTCGTCAGACGACGTTTCTACTAATGCCACATTGGCCTGTTTCAATAACTTTCGGCCTTCACAATCTTTATTATAGTGACCCCAGCTATTGCAGAAATAACATTTAATTGCTCTTTGGTAAGCCATGCGTTTAGCTGTTTGCTTCTCTACCATCTTTTTGAGGTGTTCAGGGTAGGTGGGTGATTTGTCACACATAACGTAACTGTCGTGATGAAAATTGCAATATTGGCACCTTACTACTTTACCGACATTGGATCGTGGTTTAAATCTGCTCTGTGATTGTTTGGAGTATTTGGTGTTCACTACTGCAGCTGCTGTATCATTGTGACTTATATTATGTTGAAAAATATCCCTGTTTGCTGTAAAAAATGCATTTCCTTTCGCCTCGATTTCCTGAATGCTCTTACAATCCATTTGTTTTAAGAACTTGGCAAAAGGTGTGGGGATGGTGCTAACTATTTTATCTATTATAATTAGTTCCTTAAGTTTATCATGGCTATTGTTGGTTTTAGCCGAGTTAATCCATTTTGTGCATATGTCTTGGACTGTACTGACATAATCTATGAAGGTTTGGTTTGGTTGTGGAGATAATTTGGCAAATTGTTGTTGGTAACCTGCAGTGTCTAAAGAAAAATGTTGGAGAATGCGTTGTTTTAGGTACTCATAGTCTTTTCGCATTTCCTGTGGTATTGTTTCTATTACTTTTAGTGGTTCAAGAGCCAAATTCCTCATTAGAATAAATGCCCAATCTGATTTACTGATTTTATGATGAGACATGAGACATTCAAAATTTTCTAAGTAAGCGGAGATGGAATCTCCAGAACAGAAAGCCTTCACGAGACCTTTATATTTATTATACTTTTGTTCTTCTTCTTTGCTTCTTAACTTATTTATTGATATTTCTGCGTTGGCCTCCATTTCCATCTGTTTTAGTTTAATCTGTGTCTCGGCATTTAGTTGGGCCTGTTTGGCGGCGGCCTCAAGCTCCATCTGTTTCTCTTGAGCCTGCAATTGTATTTTCTTTTCATCTGCTTGTATTTGCATTTGTAATTTTTTTTCATCGGCCTCGATTTGCAATTTCCTTTCTTCGGCTTCCATTTGAAGTTTCCTTTCCTCTCGTTCTATCGCTCTTTCTTCACGGGCAATGTTTTCTGCGTGTGTTTTCTGTGCCCATTCTGACAATTTCTCTTCTTTATAACCTAACTTTATTCCTTGCTCAATGCATTTATCTAAGGAAGACATTTTGTGTTTTACTTGTATGTAATGTTTCTAAAGTTAAATCCCTTAGAAAAAATCTTGTGTACTCGAAAATTTTGTTAACTCCCTTACTTATTAATGTGTAAATCAAAATGCAAGGTTATGTTGGTGAAAAGTTCATGAATATGCAATCAAATCAATATGAAACAACATAATACATTGATGAAACATGAGAAGTACAGCTTAGAAGTACAATGAGTATGAGGTGAAACTTAGCTCTGAATTTTGAAGCTCCTCGATGTTATCTTGCACTCTCGTTACTGTGGAAAAGGTTTCATCGGTTGGATGCGGCACTTGTTGCGGAACAATCTGCTCGTGGAGCGAGAACACATTAGTGACTGTCACACAAAAAAAAAATGTCAAAATAGTAACATGTCAAAAAAAATTGTTTACAGAATCAAAATAAAGAGGCGCTGTGGAGGCAATGGTGAGACATTGCCGAGGGACTCAGATTACTTCTATTTTATCGCTAGATAGCTACTAGTTTTATGTAACCTTGTAACGTTAACAATTTCTTTGATTTAAACAAATCAATGTGTTATCAAAAATCAATGTGATATGATTAAATAATTAATTTTACATGGCATTTACTAGGTTTTTAAGAAAACATTCTATGCCAAAACCGGAAAACTAGCCCCCAAAAAGCCTGTCATAGTCTTGCTCGTATCTAGATAACTAAACTTGGGTTCATACAGGCAACAATAAATCTGTTCGTTATGAGATCGAATATTTATTGTATTTACATATACAGTATGCGTTGGCGCAGTGGGTAAACAGACCCGCGCTCTATTACATCTCCCAAATAGTAAACATCAAACACATAAGTATCATTTAACAGTCTAGCAAACTATCTAGCCTATGTCTATATATCTATTGATATCTATAGAGTCCCTCAAAGGCAGGCCCTGTTGCCTCTCTCAAGTCCGTCTGTCCTCTGCCGGTCTCCGCGTGTCCTAACTCGACACGGGCGGTAACTCTGTCCGAGTTCCTCGTGGACCCCGCATTAGGCGGGCCACATCAGTGTCCACGGAATCATGGACTTGGTGACCATCTCTATCGAGAAGGTTCTAGATTACTCGGGTCCTGCTCGACTCAATGGTTTCCCTTGGGCTGGAATTGCAGCCCTTTACTAAATGTGTAAGTGAGGCGGTGACATGTATACTTAGTGGGCCTGGCGATCTGCTAACTTGCATTACTTCGGTTTTGGCTGTGTTTATACTCATATTGTATCTGCTGCAGGTTGAACTCAGATTAGTAATATGATTTTGTAGTCTGCCCTCATCGCTGTAAAACAGGCACTGATCGTCTGCAAATAGAAGTTCATTTATTCCTTGTGGGTGAGTTGTTTCATCTGGAGTAAAGAGTTCTAAATTTTCTAAATCTGTTCTGTCGAGACTCGCTTCTTTGGAAATTCTGTCCATGTAGATATTGAATAGCAGGGGAGAGAGCACACATCCCTGCCTCACTCCTGTATTGACTGTGAACATATTTGATATACCTTCTTGTGTTCTTACTGCACTTTGGCTCGAGTGGTACATGGCTATGATGTTTTCTAGCAGTTGCCCTTCTATCCCATAGTCTTCAAGAATGGTCCATAATTTGTATCTGTCTACTCTATCGAAAGCCTTTTCCTGATCCACAAACACAATATT
The DNA here is from genome assembly GCA_963921405.1 of Cepaea hortensis. Lineage (NCBI taxonomy): Eukaryota > Metazoa > Mollusca > Gastropoda > Stylommatophora > Helicidae > Cepaea > Cepaea hortensis. The sequence goes on along the minus strand of CAWUFQ010000047.1, from coordinate 85,062 downwards.
CTGCTGGTCACTATATTCGATAGTTTTTTCACAAATTTGTCTAAGTGTAAATAATGCATCAGTGCAACTTTTACCTTTCCGAAAACCGAATTGTGCTTTGCTTAGCTGTTGTTCAACTATTGGTCTAGCACTTTGTTCCAAAAGTTTTGCATACATTTTTCCTATATGGCCCAGGAGTGATATACCTCTATATGTTTCGCACTCTCTCGTATTGCCTTTCTTTTTCCATATTGGTACTATTATTGTCTGTTGCCAATCATCTGGGACTTTTCTTTCTTCCCATGCTATGTTAAAAAGTCTTGTTAGCCATTTAACGCCTGTTTCCCCACAGGCCTGAATAGCTTCTGTGGTTATTCCATCTGGACTTGCTGATTTGTTTATAGGATTTTTCTGTATAACTGCTTTGACTTCTGCAGGTATGAAATTTGGTTCTTGCTGTCCCTGGCATTTAGGCACAAAAGTGAGGTTTTCTATGTTATGCGTGGGGTTAAGTAGTTCTTGAAAGTATTCTGCCCACCTTCCTAGTCTTTGTTGTGGATTAAATATCTGTACACCTCTTTTGCTGTTTATGATGGTGGTTGGGTTTTAAGATGCATCTCTGTTTCTCATTGTGGTGACACGTTTATAAAATTCTCTTGGGCAGTCTTTGCTAAGGGTCGCCATCTGCTCACCGTATATTCTCCAGGATTCATCTATAGATGCTCTAATTGTTCGTTTGGCATTACGTCGTGCTATTCTATAAGTAATATAGTCCTGTTCAGATTTAGTTGTGATCCACTTTTTGAATGCTACCTTCTTTTTTAGTATGCTATCTTTAACTTCGTTGTTCCACCAGGCTGTTCTCAATCTTTTGTCCTGCCCTACTTTCTTTGTTCCACGTGGCTAGTTATATCGACTAGAAATGCAAAGTCGCAAACCCACTCTTTGTCTTCAAACTCTGGGATACTTTTCGACTTGCTTGCAAAGAATGATTGTATTTCGAGTTGCAAATCAAACAATCTTTTCAACAATTTGGCACGGGTCAGCCATCTTACTTCTGCATAAAATGTAACGTCATTATAATCTGAGTCCAAAGAATAGAAATTCTTGTAACTGACGGTGACTCAACCCGTTCGACTTCATGAAGATCACTGTTTTGACGACTACTTTCAAGACATGGTCCATTTTGAGGGGTTTCGAAAATAAATTCTCCTGATGATTAATGCAATGAAAATTTAGCATTGAAGTGTTACCTACTTTGGAGGCCTAATTTTCAATCAATTTTACTAAACCTTCGGGTTTCCTAACCATTGCTGGGGCACCATCCGTTGTTAAGCCCGATAAGTTGTTAAGTTGTAACAAAAAGCAATTCAATGTCGATGTAACTACTTCTAACAAATCTCGTAACCTAGTAGTGTCCTTAGGTGGATACAGCGCAGCTAATTCTTCTGTCTTTTTAAAAAGGATGTCAGCTATTATCAGACAGACTGTGGGATCAACACCTTGTGCCACAATTATTGAAAGACAGAAGATCAAGTGGTTTGGCCATGTTGTTAGAATGCAACACCAGCAACTACCATAACTGGCCTTACATCAAAGATCATCTGCGACGAGACCAAGAGGACATCCAAGAATAAAATGGATTGGCGACATCAAAGACATTGTACAGCCACACGGAATGACACTATCCAGTGCTCCCACCGGGCTCTGGAACGCAAATTATTCCTCCCCACGACGTTTGACTGCAGAAGTGGAAGAAGATGATGATGATCAACACCCATGACAAACATTGCCAGTTGTGCAGTATCTGCCATATCTGTGCTTTCATTCACTACTAGAGTATAAAATATAAACTCGGATGCTCGACTTTTCAAATTATCTTCAATATATTTTCCAATGTCGTCCACACGCCTAGTAATAGCCTGACGAGACTTATTTTTTGAGAAATCCTTCTTCTTTTCTGGACACATAATTTCAACGACGCTTTCCAAACATCCCTTAACCATTTCACCATCTGAATATTGCTTCGTTTTTTTTTTTAAATAACACATAACTAGCTTTTACATAGTATGTTGACTCTTTGTACTTATAAAACGTATTTGCATGTTTAATCTCGTAGTGCCGTTTGATGTTATTCTCTTTCAACACAGAAACAGGTTCATTGGATATCAAGCATATGAGCATTGTTTTAACTTCCACGAAAAAAATAGTATATAGTCCACCTGTCTTGAATACTTCTTAATTCTTCTGTGATTCTTCTCTTATTTGGTCCAACGTCTTTACTAGCTGACACCATGGTTACGTAATACCTCAAATAAACATAATGAATATTCACACAACAAAAACCCACATCAAAATAATATTAATAATCTATATTAATCATACCTTTCTCGCTGATGTTCTCAGCCAATATTCAACCAATATTATTTCTTCCTTCAACAACATCCACTCAGAGAAATATCAGGAACAGAGAGTTTATAACTAATATCTGATAATAAATTTCCTCAGAAGTTATGAACATCCACAGGGCAGATTAACTTCAGGAGTTCTAAATGGCCATAGTTCAGATAAAGTTCTGACGTTATAAATATCCACAGGGCTGACAAACTTCAAGAGTTATAAATATCCAAAGGGCATATAAACATCAGGAGGTATACACATCCATAGGGCAGATAAACTTCAAGAGTCATAAATATCCATAATGATACCAGTCAAGGATGGAAATTATCCATACATGATAAACGACGGGCAGTAATAAGTTTCAGGGGGTGAAAAATATCCACGATAATGCCGTTCAGGTTTTCAAAATTTCCTCATAGAAAAGTGCAGGTTTTAAAAATGTCCAGGTGGAAACAATCCATGTGTTGTAAATGTCCATCTGGATAACTGCCAGGTTTCGACAATGTTCATAACCCTTCTCCTGAATTTAACACCTAGCCGTGAAGGGAGGACTCAGCCGGTGCATTTACTTGAGTAGTAGGTACACTGGTGTTGGCCAGGCCATCCTCATATATACATTGATCATTCACTCAATGGACTTCTGTATTGCTGAGGTTGTCGTAAACTTGGAGAGCAAATAATATTAAGGAAATTCCGCTCTTACAGCAATATAAAGGAGAATCCTTTTCATCATATGCCGATGAATCAGCCACTCCAAATGAGAACTAGAGCATTTGTACTATGCTTCAGGTTCGGCCAAGGCACATTCCACCATACCGGAGTCCAAAGAACCCCACTGTATGTAATACGGAAAATACAGCTGGTCTCAATGTTAAAACCTTAAAAACGTCTCAATTCAATCCACACACTCGATTTCTTTTCATGTACCTATCATAGGCGCACTTTTAGCACGAAACATGGCAGCTTGATGGGGATGGTGTATCGGAAAGGGCCGCACTGGAGAAAGAGGTGTGGGGGGGGGGGGGGGTGGCCTCGAATTAACATGACCTCTGAATACACAGTTTAATAGGGAATCCAAGTGTCGTTGATAGGCAGACAATATTTGAAATATGTCACAATGACTTATGATGTAATATTCTTTTGATGATATGGACAATAAAGTCAAAATTTATGTTCATTTGACCTAGCTCCGCGGACCTCGTGTCGGCCACCCCTGGTTTAAACTATAGTGTTTTTCATTTTCAGCTATCCAAGCGGTCTAAACACCAAGGAGAGTCTGGAAAACAATAATAAGGTAACGATTTTTTTCCCCGATTTATCCAAGCTTTAGACGCCGGATTTATACAAATATTGTATAAAATGACGTGTTTCGTTCTATTAAGAACGGGTTTGTTCGACTGAACTCAGTTGTAAATTGAATATTCTATTAATTAATATATATTCTATGGGCAACCTTGCCGTTTGTGGAATTGGCTGACCATCATGTCGTAAACTCACATTCATTGCAAAATTGTTATGAACATAAAATTATATAGAAATAATAATCGTTTGGCCTTGCCTAGTTCCAGAATCAGATTTTCACTACCGGTCGGGCCGTTTATTCAATTTAACAACAGTTCGGTAGACTTACTGCTGTTAGTAAATACTTTTTAAAATGTCTACCTTCCGAACTACTAAATTTGCCCCGACCGTTGTCTGCGATTCCTAGCAGAATAGTGAGACCGGATATGGAACTAGGATTCCCAAGTGGACGTTTCCGGGCCCAGTTGTCGGTTGGTTTGTAGTTGGCCAGGATAAGTATAACAGTGTCCAAGCAGTTTAGACCGCATTCGAGTGTGGTTCACGGTTGGAGATAGATGTGTTCATTCTGCTTCACAATATTTGATTATCGCGTTTGTGACACGTGTGATATTATTTCCAAGGCAAAAACAAGAAACTCGTGTGTATTTCGTAGAGGGAGTCGCACATTATTTCTCCATACTATTACTATTGGAATATCACGAGTGTGACACGTGTTTATTCACAAGGTAAAAACAAGATACTCGTGTGGTGTTCATCGTTGGAATCGCACGTGTCTTCTTTGTACTATTGGATTATCGTGATTGTGTGTGCAAATATTTCCAAGGGAAAGCAAAAAACGTGAGTACTAACATTTCTTAATAAAATAAAACACTATCATCGTGATTAACTCCATGTAAAAAAGAAGAAAAATGGCGTAAAACACAAGAAGTAGCTCGCAAAACAAAGAGCTTTACTCGGAGAAGGCCGCTGTCGGCCCTAAATCAAGAACCAACAGGGGTAAGGCTTGCAGCGGTCCTACCAGAGGGAACCAGGAGCCAGTAGCATCTGGTCCAGCACCGACAACCAACTCAAACAGAAACGGTGAGCGATTACACAGCCGGAGAGAGGCGTCCAAAACCCGAGATAGCAGCACAGTGACCAAAGCAGTAAGCGAGAAGACTCGCCTAATAGTAACACAAGTCAATGAAGGGCAGGCGAAAATCACGCCGATGAACGACTCCGAGTTAAGAAAGGTGTTTGAAAACGCACTAGGAACAAGAAGCATCGAGAAAGCATATAAAACAAAGCAAGGGAAGGTATTTCTACACCCGAACAAATCAGAAGAAATGGAGACCATCATTAAAACAATTAAAGACACACAGAAACCCTACAATCACCAACTGATTCCTGGAATAGAGGTGGACATCGACATCCATAAACCAACCAGCGACATAGTGGTCAAAGGCATCAACCCTCAATGGGACATGACTAAGATCCTAAAGGACCTTAAGAAGGAAAACAAACACGCAAAAATACTAGACGGAGAGAGAATAACTAACGGGCAAGGAAAACCCACATCGGTGATAAAAGCAAATGTGAAGGACAAGACCCACCAAGACAGTTATCACTAAATGGGGAATACAAGCACATCGAAGCATACGTTCCCCCATTAGCACAGCACACACTCTGCCAGAAATGTGGCCACTTCCGGCAAACCTGCAGACAGAAAGTCCCAAACTGCAAGTTCTGTGGAGGACCGCACTGGAGGAGCGACTGCCAGCTCGCAAAAAAACCAAACAAAATACGCAGAACACAACCCCAAAAGAACATGCGCCAACTGCAAGTGCAACCACGATGCAAGATACAAGGGGTGTCCTGCGTATAAAAGGGAACTTGCTGCCTGGAGGGAATCAGTGCTAACCAAGACCCCACTCAGGATAGTAAAATTGAAGCAGAACCTCCACAAAAGCAGCCCTGAAACGCTACACAAAAGGCGGATAATTCAAAAAGACATAACTAACCAGAGAGCACAAGTAGCCGACAAACCACAAGACAAAAGACAACAGACACAAACAGAAGCAGAACCAGTCACAAGACCAGAGGACGACAACCTAAGACAGGCTCTTAAAAGAGTACAGGAAGCAGAAGAAAAACTCACAACTACCACCAAACATATGGAAGAGTCCACAGCAAAGATGGAAAAAACCGCACAAAGCATTGAAGAACAACTGGAAAAAATCAAAAAGATGGTAAATGACCAGGAAAGCAAACTACAACAAATGGAAACAGAACACAATGAAATGTGGGAATTGCTCACCTCCGGCACAAGAGGGAAAAAACCGATGTGGATGAAAAGCCAGTTGAAGGAAATCCACAACGACATAGAATCAGTCCGAAATGAATTCAGATCAACTATCAATACTGTGGTAGCTCACTAACGTGGAATACTCAAGAAGAGCACAGTGCCACAGTGGCTGAGACAACTACTTTATCCAATAGAGGAAGAAACCAGCTACCATGACAACGAAAACAGCACAGACTCTGAAAGATAAAAAAAGAAGGACAACCAGAGACAGGGTCAGACAGCAATAACAGTAGAACCAAGAATGGATAATAGAAACGTTAGAATAATACAGTGGAACTGCAGGAGCATTAAATCCCACCTCCCAGACACCATGAAACAACTGGGGAGCCAGAACTGTATTTATGCCCTGCAGGAAACCCACCTGAAACCATATCAACCGTTTAGGTGCCGTGGGTTCACGGTAATTAGACAGGACAGGACAGAAGCTAAAGGGGGCGGGGTTGCCCTGTTAGTGCACGAACAGTTCCAGATTGTGACACAGGAAACATTCCGCACCAAGAACTTGAAGTGTGTCAGTGCAACTATCACAGGGAACTCTAAAAACCTAACTATAATTAATGTATACTGTCCCAGAGGGGTAATTGAGGATGAAGACACCCGAGCCCTCCAAACCAGACTTACGTCAGAAGCCCTAATAGTGGGAGACTTCAACTGTCACCACAACACATGGGGAGTTATACAGTACGACAGGGCTGGTACAAAACTCATGGAGTTTATCGAAGACAATCAGCTGGTAGTGCTCAACGATGGAACGATAACCAGGATAGATCCCAGACCAAACTGCCAAGACACAGCCATTGACCTGACAATAGCCACCATAGGGTTAGCAAGCAGCCAGTGGGAAGTGACACAGGACACGAACACAGACCACCTACCCATAATAATCAACACCAGAACAAAGCCCCAGCTAAGCGACAACAACAACAGGCCAACCTTCCACTTCAAGAAAGCAAAATGGGAGCAGTTCAGAGAAGAGATGATCAACACAGACCTGGAACAGCAGGAACGGGAAGACATGGATAAATATACAGAGATACTGACCAGAAACATACTGCGGATAGCCACCAAACATATCCCTAACAAAAATATGCCAGAGTATCTAAGACCGGGTAAGAAAGAGCCCGAGACACCCCAAAAACGATGGCACAACCCAGTGGGCTGGTGGATCGACAAGTACACAGCGGCACAACAAATTAGAAAAAGAGCGCTGCAGAAATACCAAAAGGCAAGGACAGAGGAGAATTTGGAAGAATTCAAGAAATTCAGAAACGAAGCAAACAGAGCAGTAAAACATGCAAAAGAGATTCTGTCAAACACTCAGTCCAGATACAACAACCAGAAAGGTGTGGAAACAAATAAAAGCCATACAAAGTAACAAAAAGACCAGCAAAATCCCAACCATCAAAAGCACGAAACTAGCAGTAACAGACCAGGACAAAGCCAAAGTGTTCGGAGATTACTTCCACGAAGTCTGCTCTAACAAAAGACTAGGAAGCAACGAAAGACAAAGAAGGGAGGAAATGACACAAGAGCTAAAAGACACAGCAGACTAGAACATCGAAGAGCACTTTATGGATGCAGACATCACAACAGATGAGGTGATGACAGCGCTAAACGAAAAATCAGAAACCGCGGCTGGGGCGGACATTCTTAATTATACCATCCTCAAAAAGCTCCCGAATAACACCATAAAAACGATTACTAAGCTGTATAATGTTATATGGCAGACGGGAAAGATCTCCAGACAATGGAAAACAGTCACGGCGATCCCAATCAAGAAACTAGGGAAAGATCCATCAAGGGTAGAATCTTACCGCCCCATCTCACTGACATCGCACCTAGGCAAAGTTATGGAGACTGTGATAAATAAAAGAATAACATTCTACCTGGAGAAGAATGAACTGTACAGCCATACACAATTCGGGTTTAGAGCCAACAGGTGCACGATGGATCAGATCTTCAAACTGGAAAACCATGTAAAGAAAGGATTCAAGAGAGGGGAAAAGACGTTGGCTGTATTCCTGGGCCTAGCCCAGGCGTACGATCAATGTTGGAGTGAAGCCGCACTAATAAAACTGAAGAAAGTAGGCTTAACGGGTAGAACCTACAAATACATAGAAAACTTCCTCCAAGATAGAAGCTTCTCAGTGAGAGTAGGGAATGAGGTATCCGACACATATGTGCAAGAGAATGGCATTCCCCAGGGCTCGGTCATCTCACCAACAATCTTTACAATACTGGTGAACGACCTGACAGAGGAGATTCAAGACCAGAAAATAGGACTATCTCAATTCGCGGACGACTGCGCCATATGGAGGAGTGGCAAGGCGGCAAAGAGTACAAGAGGACCCCTCCAAAAACAAATAAACAAGATAACAGCTTGGATGGATAAATGGGGTTTCAAAATCAATACCAATAAAACGGTCAGCATGGTATTTAGCAGCAAGAAGAAGATAAACCATGACAAGGACTGGAAAATAGAGATAAAAGGGGAAACCATTAAGAGAACAAAGAGCACAGTTTTTCTAGGAATGACCCTGGACGAACAGATGAACTGGTCAAAACATATAAGCCAGACATTAGAAAAATGCAAGAAAGCGAGCAATCTACTGCGGATGATAAAAGGTAACGGTTGGGGTGCACACACCCAAACAATGCTGATGTTCTATAAAGCATTTATCAGAGGCAAGCTAGAATACGGCAGCATTGTGTACGACTCAGCATCAGAAGACAACAATAGGAAGCTAGACACCATACAGACTCAAGCACTAAACATCATCTTGGGTGCTGGAAAATGTACATCCAGAGAAGCCATGGGGGTAGCACTGGGTGTACTTCCACTGAGTTTGAAGCATAAACAGCTGACGTATAACTACTGGCTTAAAGTAGCCCAAGACAAAAACCACCCTGGATACCAAACGTTCAGCGACAACAACAGCAAAAAAAGGGGGGGGGGCATCCCAATAGTAAAACTGCAAAGACCGGCAGGATGGGAAGCAGCAGAGAAGATGAAGGAAGAAACTGAGCTAGCAGAGACCCTGAAACAGATAAGACGATTCAAGCCAACAATCCCACCATGGGAACTAACAGTCCCATTCACTGACTGTAGTCTAGCAAAGTCCATCACCAAGGACACGGAGGACACAGATGCAAGAGACACGGCCGAGGAATACATACAAGAATTCAGTAAGGACAACCTCATAATATACACAGACGGGTCCAAAAACGAACAGGGAGAGATAGGAGCAGGGGTAGTGGTCCCAGACTGGAAGCTGAAGAGACAGTTCAAGCTAACAGACCAGACAGCAGTATGCACGGCCGAACTGGTTGCCATAATGAAAGGTCTAGAGATCGCAGCCGAAAATCCACCACTGAGACTGTGTATATTAACAGACTCCCTGTCCTCAGTACAAACGCTCGGGAACGACAATAGAGGCAACAGACCTGACATAAAAGAGGAGATACTAGCGACAGCCACTAACCTCAGGTACATGGGTTGCCAAGTCATCATCGGATGGATACCAGCACACAGGGGTATCCCGGGAAACGAACAGGCAGACAGATCGGCGAAACGGGGAATAACCAGCACTAATCAAATCTGCACAGGCCTAGGTAAAGTAGAAGGGAAGAATATAGTCAAAAACTACATTCTCAAGGAATGGAGGCAACAGTGATGAGACAGCGATAAATGCCGTCATGCCTTCCAAGTATTGGGTGAACCCAGATTCAAGCCACAAGTCAAGACCAACATGAAAGCACCGGCAAACAGACATCTGTGGAGAATCAGATTAGGCAATTGGAAAGACACAAGAGAAAACCCAAACTGCAAAGTATGCCGAGAAAAAAACACCATCGAACACTACTTACTAGTATGCGACATGTACAATAGAGAGCGAAGGGCCCTGAGAGATCACTTCGTCAAAACTGGGAACCCAATGACAATGACGGAGTGCCTGCACATAAACAGCAACCCGGAAACACAGCGACTGGTCAGACAGTTCCTATGCAGAACAGGGAAGACCGTATAACCTCCCTACACTGTATATATGTATATGTGTGTTTGTTTGTATTTGTGCATGTTTATATATGTTGTTAAATTTAAAAAAAAATAAAATAAATAAAATAAAAAAAAAAAAATAAAAAATTAATAAAAATATTTACAATAACAAAAAAAAAAAAAAAAAAAAAAAAATGGCGGGGTGAAGGGCAGGAAGGGGGGTTGGCTCTTCCGGTAGAGCACCTGAATTAGGAAGACAAGGAGACCTGGTCATCTTGTTGCTACACCACACCCACACGCGATGAAGAAAACCTCCAAAACTCACAAGCGTAAAGGAGTTTGTAACGCTGACCGGGGGGGGGGGACAAATTGAGGCTTGCAATTAAATGCTCTGCCCTTGCCTACATCAAGTCCTTATGAGGAATGTGAGGACTGGACATGACCGGGACTAGCCCCGATGAGAATAACACAAGAAACGACAAGCAGTTAGCAGTACTAACAGAGAAAAGAGGCCAAAAAACGAGAGAATGCGGGCCCAGTAGGCCCAACGATGAACCGGTCTTTACCAGGACCAGCACAAAACAAATCTATCCGACGAACAGAGCGGAACCAATAAAACCAGTAGGAATTAGGACTAACAATCCACACAACTACGGCTCTCAACAATAACCACAGCTGATGAAGCAGGTTAGACGAGGCCGAATTTAGAATTTTTTTTGGGAAAATTGGAATTGGAATTGGCAGCTTAGACGAACAATATTGACAGACTCACTCTAACTCTAGCAGTCGTTGATTTCATAATTTATTGCACGATACATCACTTCTAAATTCCAGAACACTTGATTACGAAGTTCAGATATAATTTTCATGCTGACCAACTAACAATCAAATCCAGATGGTACCCCTAATCATCAAAACAACCTTCTTAGTCCAAAGAGTGGTCATAACTGCCCTTGTTCCAAAGATCCTCGTCATCCGATCACCAGCCCTAGCTACATAGTCACTCTTAGCTACCCCCTACTATGGTGCTTGCCCGTGCACTACTTCATTATTGACTATGCACGCCTCACTGCCCCTTCTTCCTATTACTAACTCTGTTATATTCCTCTCTTTCCTCAACCAAAACTTTTCCCCGAAAAGTCTTTAACCCAAAACCCTACTCCAATTTTCAGCAAAAAAAATCTAAGTAATGTAACCTGGAACTTTTTATAAGGCCCTACTACTTCTCATCACTCCTATTATCTTCATTAATCACTATCCCCGTATTACCCAAGTTCTCCCAAGATCCCTAGCCATCCGCTACCACCACATACAACATAACTTTACTCAACCTCTCTTGGGTTGTCCTATAACTATCTGCCATCACCACCCCCCCCCCCATATTACTTAAGCCTTAAAACTGCTTCTGACCGAGTAAGTTACAATCCTGCATTAAACTTAGCTATCCGCTAATTCACTATTCCCTAATAATTTTATTCCTTATAGCTATCCACTATAGCTCCCCGTTATGTACCCATACTTACTTCTTCTTCGTTAATTTTCTCATCTATTATAAAACTCTCTCCTAGGTACACACAATTTACTTCTTCTTCGTTACATGATTCAAATTTTTAATTTTACCCTGCTGGCATCATTATCATACATATGTATATTTTTATTAAGCAATCCGCTTAAATCTTTATTAAATTCCAATTTTTCCTCTATTGTCATCATGTACATGTATATCACACTTTATCTCAATCATAACAATACCATACTCTTTTGAATACTTCCTCAACCAAGACTTTTCCCCGAAAAGTCTTAAACCCAGAACTTATTCAACATCCTAAAAGTAATCTCCTTTATGGGAGCTTCGTAATTCGTGATAGCTATCCGCTAATTCACCATCCCTAAATCACCTTACCCCTTATAGTTAGCCACTATAAAACTTCCCCAATTACTTCTTCTTCGTTACTTCAATTAAATTATCTTTTCAGCCATTATAAAATTCCCTCCTATGTACACATAAATTTTTCCCTACTGGCATCATAATCATGTGGATGTATATCTATCATAAAAATATCACATATCATACTCTCCAAAAACAATTAGACACAAGATAGAAAAACAGAGATGGTTCGCACCAAGGAAAGAAAGATAGCAAGAGAAACTATATCATTTATCTTCCCTTTGACACAAGAAACTTTATGAAATAAAGTTTCTCAAATACAAAACTAAAAATGATATGTTTTCTCCCTATGTCATATATTGTTATCTTCAACATTAGTATGTACGATCTTAAAGCTCTAACCATCCCCAAAGTAAAAATATCTTCTAAAATAGCTCACCTAATCTCCGACCAGTACACGTTCTGCTGCTATTCGCAGCTAGTAGAATTACTAACAATGACCGTATGTCTATAACCTCGTCTTTATTCTTTATTAGGCCACGTATCATGGACCCTTACTACCAACCTCTATTTCCTGCTTTTACTTCATGTTTACTGTAACCACAGTATCCTAAAAAAAATATAATATTACTATTCATATTTTATGAACATAGGTATAATTATCCTGAATTATGCTTACTCCAAAAAATAATATCACTGTTCTCTTACCGTGAACATAACTCCTATTATTTGGCATTCAAGCTATAGTCATCCCGGCCCATGCTGCAACCACAGCACGCAAAATAACATTCATAGTTCATATATTATGAACTTACCTAACTTAATCCAACCCCCATATTTTGAACATGGCGCTCAGTCTCTGTTTGTTCTAGTCATTGCTGACAACCGCAGCAATTTTCAATGCCAACTATGTCCCTTTGTTATGGCCTTGCTTGTTATCCACAGGAACCATGAAAATACCACTACTGACTTTATGTTTGTAAATGTCCACCTTGTCTAGCCCTTTTGTCATAGCCAATTTCTAAAACCCTGCAACAGTATCTATAACGCCGTTAACCACAGCACTGATCTATCCCCAGGGCACTTACAGGATATTCAAAACTTCATGGCACTCAATCCATGTTCACTCCCGACCCCATGAAGACCATGTCTTAAAGTTGCCCCATATTTTCTGAACGTAACTCTGCATCCAGGCGTATAACAACCCCCATGTCTTATTGAGGAACCATCGTTTCTGTAATATAACACCCCCCCCCCCCCCCCCCCAAAAAAAAAAAAAAAAAAAAAAAAAAAAACAACAACAACAACAACAACAAACAAAAACAAAAACAAAAAAAACTATTTTATTCCAAACTAATTCCAAACATGTTCAGCGACAACAAAAGCATAAGGACGAAAATTATTACAATCCTCGAAACTGATAATTAAAAGTGAAAATAACGTAATAGTCTAATATTTAAACAAGGCAAACTAAATGAAACTACAATTCATGAGTAATTGGAGACAACATAATTCAAAACAGAACAACCCTTTTCCACCAATATTTGTCACTTGTATGGACACATATATCCCCCAACATAATATAATAGATGTATACAACTGAAACATTGTAACAACCAATTTATAACAAATCAACAAACACACCAACACACCCTTTTCCCCTCGAATCCTGTCGCTTTTTAAGGGCAGAATTCTCAACATAATGTAACATAAGACATTGACATTTCATCACAGTTCATGTGAAACCCAGTACACTATAAAACTAAATCATAGAAACACCACAGTATTTAAACTCTAACAGCCAATAATTCAAAGCAATTACTGTTAACTACAGTTCAGATTGCTCAATTTTTCACCAACTAGTGTGGCTATTTCAACGTACAGCGATTTCTTGGAAGCTCATCCGCCTACAAAGGGTAAATGTAACTCAGCCCATTTATTTTCTAATCTAGTTGTTTCCCCTGGATTTGTACCAACAACTATTACAACTTCCACTTCATCTCCGTCTCTTGATTCAACTCACTCGTCCACCCGACGCAACTAACGTTCCATGCTTCTTCATACAACAACTTTCTTAGACAGAGTGTCCTCTTCTTTCACTACAATCACCACGCAATTACTTCATTCTCCTCAGCAAAAACTCGCATCTTCAAGCATCTACATTCCTCTACTCATAATAGTTTCCCGCTCATCTGGCTATTTTACACAGGCTACTCAATTCAAGCTCTCTCTCTTAATCATACAGCGCTGGCAGTTACACCACTCACATTTATAGGAACACGTTCAGAAACAGCAACCGCATACGGCTAATGACTAGCTCCACATAGACAATCTAACACAATATTGCCTATCTCCTTTTACAGACACACTAGTCATGATTATCAAACTTATCAACAGCCTCTCACAACAAATCTCACTTCGATGAGACACACCAATCACATCCTCGCCATATTATCTCATCTCTCTGCATCAGGCACTCCCGCCTCTGCACATCTCCGCCAACGATTCCGCTTCACAAAACGACAACAAAACGTCAATTCAACATCGGACATACGACTTTCACAATCTAACTACCCTCTCACTTCAACTTTTCTCAATCATTCACTCCCTTTCAAAAGCTCAGAGCCACCCTGACTCACACAACACGCTAGCTCCACATCAACACTCACAACCAGCCCACATCTCTCCGTGTCAGCCCCACATTACGTCAGCCGCTCCAGCACACATCATTCAACATAGCATCAACATAGAGTTTCAAAGTCTAATTCTTCCACTCTCCAATCATCACAACCAAACACAAAATATACACGCATGACAATATCTGTCCTACCCAATTATCCACAGCAAACCACCCCGACATTCAACATCTGCCTCCTCGGAAATATAATCAAACACAGTCAAGACACCACAATCGTACCATCAATCTCTGCCTTCAACACGCGCATACCATGCTCGCTTAGATAGTGCATTCTCTTGGTGCTTCTTACACAATTTCTCACTTCACACAACTATGAAGTATATTCTGCCCTGATATTACTAAGAAGCTGACATCTTTCTATCCATGCATTCTAACCAGACGACGTTTCAAAACTCCACACTTCACCCTGTAATCATTGCATCGAACACAGGTTTGTCTACACTTTTACGCACGCAAGGACATCCCCTGCGTATCTACAACATAACCAGCCAGATCACTCCGACACTCAACTACTCACTCGCTTCTCATCTACCTCCTCTTGTCTCTCACTCTATTCTTGAGCTATAACAGCCATACAGTCTACCATAACTCCATGACTGATTCATTCACGTCCCTACATTCCTATACTCATGTAGAACTAATGCCACAGCACAAGACGGTGTCACTCCACATATAATTATCTATCACTTGCTGTGATTCTCTACCTAAAATAACACCATAGGGCTATACCAGCCCCCCCCCCCCTCATCAGCATATACTACTTATTGTGACACCAGAAAAAAACAAACTCATCTGCCTATTTTAGACAGAAACATACATATATGCTCAAACCACAATCGAGTAAGCCAAGACGACATAACATGTAATTCATATTCTCTACTAGTTATTAATTGTCAGTCATTATCCTCAGAATTCGAACACCTATTGAGCATCTCTAACCTAAACAGTTCTCATTTTAGCACATTATCTCCTAATATCTGCAACTATCAGTAAAGAACTCTGGTCTCAGCATCCTATATTCCCTGATCTTCCTCGCGTCATCTTCTGTATAAGTCGGATAAATTTCTATTCCCGATACCTATGTTTTATTCTTAACTGCTTTCCTTCTGCCACTTCTAATTGCTGTTCGTGTCTTTACTGCGTCAGTCTGCTCGCTATTTTCAGTATAAGTCTTATATGTCTTATATCTTTCTATCTCGTCCTCGGAAGATTCACTAATGATAGTTCCCTCAACAGGCTTACTATACTTTACTGCAGACGCAGAAATATCATCCCTATAGTCGGAACTAGAACGCGTGACATTCTTCTTATTTATACCACCACCTTTCCTGTTCCGGTCAGGGATAAATTCAATGTCTCCATCTGAGGAATCTTATACACCAGTCGTACCTGCATTGACTAATAGACTAGTTGTAGTCCTATACTTAGCGCTTTTTCTAACCTGTCTCCTGATATCTTTGGTCTTTGTCTGTCTATCTTCCTTAAATTTAACTGTGTCTCTCTTTTCTGATTTCACCTGAGGTGGTTCAGTAATTTCAACAATCTTAATAGTTTGCGTTCCCTTTTCTATTTTCTTAATTGGCTGTATCTGGGTTGTCTTCTCTACAGTATCAATTTGTGTCTGCGTACTATCATCTATCGTATTACCTGTCTGCGTCTGTGTCTCCAGGTCCATCTTCTCCACTAATACTGTCGTCTTCTTTTCCTGTTTAACCCTTACATTTGCAAGCGTCTTTGGAATACTTGGTATTTTATTTATGTGTTCTACTCTGTCCTTCAATCCTGACTTTAAATATTGTCTCTGCCTTTGTTCAAACCAGTCACCACACCACACACCATACACACACCACACACACACGCACACACACCACACACACATACCACACACACCACACACACACACACCACATACACACCACATACACACACCACACGCACAACACACACACACACAAACACCACATAAATACACACCACACACACACACACCACGCGCCCAAACACCACACACATCACTCACACATCACTCACATACACCACACACACACACACCATACACACACGAACACACACACACACCGCGAACACACACACAATACACACACACCACACACACCACACACCACACACACGGACACACACAACACACACACCACACACACACCACACACACACACCACACCCACCACACATACACCACACATACACCATATACCTACACCTCACATCACATACACCACAGACACACCACACACCACACACACACACATCACACCACACACACAACACCCAACACACATACCCCATACACACACATCCCACACACACACACACACACACACCCACACACACTCCTAACACCTCCACAAACACACCCCACACACACACCCCACACCCCCACACACACTCCACACACATCACACACACACCACACACACGACACACACACACATACCAAACACACACCACACACACCACGCACACACACCACGCACACACACACCACATACACAACACACACCACACACACACCACACACACACCGCACACATCACACACGAACACACCACACACACACACCACTCACATATACAACACACACACCACACACATACACACCACACACACTATACACACACCACACACACACACCACACACACCACACACATACACACCACACACACCATACACACACACACCACACACACCACACACACACACCACACACACAACACACACACACACACACACACGTGCACACACACACACAATTATATTTTAAAATGTATGGGACACATTGTCTCTCTTTTTATTATAATCTTCATTCATGTTTTACAATCTGCAATTTTAAATTTCAGGCTGCTCCTATGGATACGTAAAATATGACTCAAAAATGAGTGCCGTTGAGGCCCAGAGGACACTAAATGGCAAATATATGTGTGGCCAGAAGATTACTCTGATCAAGTGCGATGACTGGCCGGAGGAAGGAAATTAAAATTATTCTATTTTGTGCGAAAAATGAACAGGTTCACATACACCACACACATACACCACACACCACACTCACACACCACACACCACACACACACACCACACACACACACACCACAAACACACCACACACACACACACACACATCTATGAAAAAGCACTGTATATTCTTTTCAAGAACTCTGGAATATTGGATTTAGTGCAGAAGTTTGATATAATCAATGAAAGGACTCTAATGGATGAGGCTAATCTGACCTGTGAAAGTGCATTCTACTGGCGCAACCTTGTTCAGTTTATACATGGGGAAGGTCATGATTATATGGAACAATTTGATCAGGTCTGTCCAAATTGTGTTGAATTTTGTTTTTACATAAAGAGTTTTACAAAGCTAATGACTGAATGCTCAGATATGGACAGAAAGATAAAACTTGCGTTTATTCTTCACCAACTTCTCCATATACTGTCAGTTATGGACTACTCAGATGAAGCTAGCAGAAAAACAACAGAAAAATTGCTGCATGGCATGTTGGTGGTAGACCATATTGGACCAGCCTTGGTTGTTGACATCTTGCTGTGCATGAAGAAAGTACACGCAGAGACTGAAGACCTTATTAACTGCATTGCAGAAACCATTTCAGATATCAGGGAACCTATCACCACTGTGGAAACACAAGAGTCATTAAATGCTGAAACTCAAAGAAATGTGGATAAAAAGATTGCCAGCATATGAGTCAAGATGCATCAGCTGAGGGAAGAGCTGAGTGAATGCATTGAGAAACAAGATTTTGAAAATGCTGCACGTCTAAAAACAGACATTTATCAACTTGATGCTGAACGTGCTTCGCTTATGGAGACATCTAGACCTAAACTTGAGGAATTTAAGATTAAAAAGAATGTTGCTCTCACTATTTTAAAGTGTTTGACTATTGTATGTGAGCTATTGATGACTGTCAATATGAAAACCTTCTCACCAGCATTGCAAGCTCTCATGGAAAGTCAGATCCTGCCTGGTATGGTGAATGAGGAATCTGAAGTTCGAAATGCAGCAGTCAAAGCCATTGACTTATGTTGTCTCATCAAAAAAGACATTATTGTGCAACATTTAGCACTTTTATTACAGGCCGCCCAGATGGATACTCACCTTGTGAAAGCAACAACTCTGAAGTCAGTTTTTGACTTAGTCTACATTTTTGGACTAGATGCTTTTAGTGATGAGGAAACGCCCATAAGTAAAACAAACACTAACAGTGAATTAACGGACAATGCGGAATTCGATAAATTGACAGAGCGCTAGATGGTACTATGAATTCTGCAAGTGAAGATGCTAACACAACCAAGGAAAATTTGAATGGAAATGATAGAAAAGGCTGGACTGTCACCGCAAGCAAAGTGATTGCTATTCTTAGTGCTTTAGTGGACAATGAGAGCTCAGAATTGCGAAATATTGCTGCCGAAGGCCTGTCCAAGCTGCTTCTCTCAGGCCGTGTTGTGTCCTCAAAGTTATTATCTCACCTGTTACTTTTGTGGTACAATCCTCTTGTTGAAGATGATGAAGCCCTATTACAGTGCTTGGGAGTATTTTTTCCATTGTATGCTTTTTCATGCAGCTCAAACCTCTCTGACCCTACCAGTAGCTGGCACCTAGTTTTATACACAAATGAAAAAAAAGTTCTTAATAGCAACTATGACTAGAATTCAGTTTTTAATAATAATATAAATAATAATAATAAGCTTTTTTCGGGACATTTCGGAATAACTTTTCATATTACCCGTATCTCTCGCCACCAGGCGAACTCCGACTTCAGAGGTACTTGTAATTTACGTTTCCAAGTCAAGGACGATAAATCAACATTGTTGTCCAACTGACCGGTATATGGGTTGAAACCGGTAGCTCGGCATCATCACACCGGTAGCCTAAGAGCGAGTGCTCTTATCCATTCGGCCATGTTGTTCTCCAAACTTAGCTGATGTTTATCCGCTTTGGGAGTAATCAAGCAGTGCATAGCTTTTAGGGCGTACAGACTGAATCAAGGGCAGAATCATACAGAGATTATGAGAATGAGTGGCAGACAGGGGATTCACCTTTGACTCACCCGAACGGATGACTAACTGAATTCTTATATACAGATGGAGAAGCAGACATAGAGACAGAAAAACAGATCGATCGACCGACCGACCGACCGATCGACCGACTGACAGAGAGAAAGACAGACTGAGAAACAAACGGACAGACGGATCGAGACCACCGGCCAGCAGAGATATAGACCGACAGCCCACCGACAGAGAGACAGACAGACCGAAAGACAGACAGACGGAAAGACAGAAAGAAGTAATACTGTTTTAACACACACACACACACACCTCAAAGTGTGATCTGAGCACCCCCTCAGATCTCTATCATGTCACTTATCGTAAACGTTTACAGCTCACCATAAGTGATATCAACCTCTCCAACCTTGATGGATTAACTACCATAAGCGTCGTGGACTCATAGTTGTATATGGACACAGATTCAAAGATTCAATTGAAAGATATAACGCCCTGGGACTTCACAAATCCATTTGATGTCTAAACTTTAAGTGTGGAAATATGTTTGTTACATGGTTCGGATGCTTCTATGCGAAATGGAGAAACGTTATATTGTCTTCAGACACAGTAGATTTAATTCAAAACGGTGTATTCCTTTAGTGAATTTACACACAGAAGTCACAAACAATATGTTGCACGATTTATTGCCTGACATATTTCACCATATCTCTTCAGGTGAATAGTGCAGAGTTATCTACTATATGAAGTGAATAACTCACAATAGTTAAGGTGAAATAATTAAAACACAAAATCACAGGTATTGTTCGAATGTGGAACATCTGTTATTGCCAGAGTCCTACATGTGGTACCATTTTGCCTATGAGCGACCTGGCAGGGGTATTATCGTGAGCTCTACATAGGCGTAGAGTGGGTTCATTTATTGTAGAGCGCGACTGCCGCTCTGGCTTATTTTCTGGATGATTCGATGCCTAGGGGTTCTCACTTCCATCCCCATCATCCTGTCATCAACCATGTCTAGTTTCTTGCGTCGCAAGCTTTCTGTGTAGATCATCTTCGTCGTGTGAAGGATATATCTTTGTTATTCCTTCTTCTTTCGGTTGAGCACATAAATTCTTCTGGCTCAACCCTTGTCACTAATTACCTTTGCTTTCTCTCATCACTCCAACGATGCCGAACGGAAAACAACTATGCAAGACACAACTCTAACAACGTCTTCCACAATGTATGTTCATCTAAGCACATTATACAATGCCATTACACCTGCAAATGTTGACGACACTAATGAAATTCTAAACACATTAAAACGAGCTGCCTAATCTTTAGCCGTTGGTCTGTACACATCTGACCTTGTCCGTACTGGACAATGGCTGAACGTAGACTGACTCTTTTAGGACTCGCCTCGTGTCCACCCGACGCGAGTTCCCGCGCTTCCACGCTTTGTGAAAAGTATCCACTTTTGACGTTCCAAGTGTCCAATTCATGAACACTGCCATAACCTTTAACCTATTCTAAATTGGGTTATGGCTTGACTATGGCATGACGTAACTCAGGTCATGGTACTCACCCCCATGGAATTAATAAAAATGTGGAACACATTTTTCCCCCTTGTAAATAATCCTAACTTCAATGTACTTCTTTTAGAATGTATACATTTCCCTTTACAATTCTAATATTGACTCAACCTGAGTTGTCAATTCCTTGGTACTATACTTGGGCTATGATCTAAAAATCTGTGGACAAGATCTATTATTCTCTTGATTCCCTTTATAATCTCTAATTATTAATTATCTGTAAAGCAAGACTTATTCTCACTCTAGTGAACACTTTGGAACTTCAATTAGTTCCACGTATATGATATGCTACTATATTGTACCAATTCGGCACTTTGTCGGTTGCTAGTGTTTCTAGTGGCTTTACTGAGTTGACCAATATTCGACCCTCATTTGCACCATTTCATATTAAATTTGCAAGGATTCTTATAAATGACATATATTATCATAATGTAACAAGGTCATCATAGGCATACTCTAATTCATCTCTGCAAACATAATATTTATACGCCCTGTAATTCTCTATTGACAGTGAATACACCATTTCCCCATCACAAAACAATCAACAACAACAACAAAAATTATATTTGTCAGACACGCGCTTCTTAGTCTCTACTGGACGGCGTACTTTCCCATGAGTTTCAAAACGTCCACTAGGCATCCCCATGGAGTTCCTCATCCCTGTTTTTTTTTTCCAACACGGGCATCTCCAACCCTTCCACAAGCCATTATGCCCTCGGTGGAGGTTTGTGTGATTCATAGAAATATCTCATTCTCATTTAAGGGTCTTGATATGTGATTTGCCTATCCTTCACATCAGTCGACTCGACGCGATATCGAGAACAGATCGCTATCGGATAACGCAGCCAGGACAAAGGTAGAAGCGAGGAAGGCCGCCACGACTGCTGAGCCCATATTTACGAGCAGAAGTCCGGCTCCTACACAAGCTGAAACCATCCCAGTTGATGAAGAATCCACCATTGAAGCCAGCAGCAGCCGATAAGTTCTAACCAGCACCAAGATGATGCAGCCCAATCTTCCTGTGACCTCCACACACGAGGAAACAACAATAACAAGCGAGGACTTCACCGGCAGAATACTGTTCAAGCAGACAAGCGTGGGAGAAGCTAAACTGTCGGCGCTACCAACAGACAAGATAATCAATCTGTTGGAAAACGAGCTGAGCAAGACACCTTAGGGAGTAGTGGTCTCCCTCAAGAAAAATACAAAGACAACAGCACTGATCCAGAAGATTTCACAAGCCGGAAAACCCGACATCAAGCTTCACCACGGCTTCTTATTGGAAGCCAACCGACACAACATGATAAAATGATAGGTCATCAAACGAGTCAAGACCCATCTCACCAACGACCAGATTAGGGAGGTGCTGACAAGGGAGAACCACAAACTCAAGATCACCAGTGCCGAGAGGATCATAGGAAAGAACAACAATCCCTCTACTGTCGTCGTCGTAACATCAGAGGACCGATTGATCCCTCAGTACATCAGATGGGAAAAGAAAGAC
The DNA here is from genome assembly GCA_963921405.1 of Cepaea hortensis. Taxonomy (NCBI): domain Eukaryota; kingdom Metazoa; phylum Mollusca; class Gastropoda; order Stylommatophora; family Helicidae; genus Cepaea; species Cepaea hortensis. The sequence continues at coordinate 62,338 of CAWUFQ010000047.1, read as the reverse complement.
CAAGTACCAGAGTACTACATACCGAGAGTGGTGCAGTGCTCTAACTGCCAGAAGTTTTGGCATACCCGTGACACTTGCAAGAGTGAGGTGGAGGTATGTAGATATTGCTCTAGATCCCATCCATACAGTCAGTTCCAGCATGCAAAGAACGGCTAGGACTTCAGGAGGCCTAACACCAACAGATGTGGCAGTTGGACTTCGGAACCAACAACAATATATCCTGGCCTACCACAGGGATCACCATTATCTCCGGTACTGTTCAACGCCTACACAGTGAGAATCACCAGTGAGCAGATCACTGGACCTGGCAGGACATTGTCATATGCCGATGATGTTTTAGTGTATCGTCAGGGTAAGGATAGAGAGCAGGTTGCTGTGGAACTACAAACCGAACTCAATCGCATAAGTACTTGGTGTGATGAAGCTGGGGCAATGGTCAACCTAACAAAGGCAACAGTGACTTGGTTCTCGTTGAATAATCATATTGTCAACACTCCATCACCAACTGTAATGCTGTGTTCAGAGACGGTGGAAAGAACGCAGGAATGAATTACCTGGGGATACGGTTTGATCGAAGCCTTGCTTATAATGTGCACATAGACCAGGTGATAAGAAAGTCCAAGCGGGGTTTGGCTGCGATGCGGGTAATGGCGGCAGAAAACTGTGAGCAGCGCCATCTATGTCTTCTGTACGAGGGGCTGGTCATGTCTGGTTTGGAGTATGCAATGGCGATCCTGATTCTTAGCCATAAGCAGATAGAAAGGATTGAAAGGATACAGAATGAAGCTATGCGCATTATTCTTGGATGTACAAGAGATACAGCATGCAGGGCGATGCGCTACCTTCTTGATTTTCCAACCATTGAAGAGAGAATACAAGTTTGCAGGGCACGCGCCTACCTCAGAGTTAACGCAAATACACAACATCCACTGCATAGTGAAATTACGAAGGTGAAGGGCAGCAGGTTAAAAAGAGGACGGTCGTGGATGGGTCAAGCCGAAGACATTCTTCAACAGGTGTGTTCACTTGAGGACTTAGAACCTGGCGAGGAGTGGGTGCAAGTGCCAACAGACTTCTGCACATCCTTTTCAGTTTGCATCCAACTAGATAGAAAATGCAGACAAGAAAATCCGGCTGCTGTGGAGGCTGAAGTACAAGCGTTGATTTTTGGGAATTCGCTAGACGGTGACGCGGTCATCTGCACAGATGGGTCGGTCGTCCGACATGTGAGGAGCTCATGGACCTTACAGCTCGGGCCGGAGTGAGAATTGTGAAGGAGGACTCTGGTACTTTCACTGAAACCACAAGTAGCCTGACCATGGAAGTCATGACAGTAAGTAAAGCAATAACATGGCTCGAGACTCAGACATTCACTAGGGCATGTTTCCTTAGCGACTCAATGAACATGTTCAAAAGGATAGAGGGGTCGATCCAAAGAGAATGGTTGCTGCCTCTGAAGCGGTCTCGGCTGGCAAAGATTAGTTTCATCTTCGTGCCAGGGCATGCTGGAGTACAAGGAAATGAGCCGGCTGACAAGCTCGCAGGTGAGGCTACTGTTGAGGGCGGACGCACCATGCACCAGGCTGACATTCTGAATGCTCTACGAGAAGTAAGACTTTTGCGAGAACCAAGTGATGACTGTGAATCTACAACAATAGCCAGACTGCGAGAGCAGCAAATTAAAAGAGGGGTGACCAAACAAGAACACTACGCAGGAAGCCAAAGAAGATTGATAAACCAACACATAACTGGTGTCGTTAGCCGCTACAAGCTGCGGGACTTGCTGAGGAGGGGATCCGAGCACTTATGGACTGAATGGTTCGATGTGCAATGAGTATGATCTGTCGACTAACTATCTAACTAACTAACTAACTAACTAACTAACTAACTAACTAACTAACTAACTAACTAACTAACTAACTAACTACCTAACTAACTAACTAACTAACTAATTAACTAACTAACTAACCAACCAACCAACCAACCAACCAACTAACCAACCAACCAACTAACTAACTAACTAACTAACTATGTAACTAACTAACTAACTAACTAACTAACACCAACAGGAAATATGCCAACTGCCTCGGCAACCATGGCGCCAAGTACCTCGGCTGCCCCTGCCACCAAAACAGCAAAGAAGCCATGAAAATCGCCATCATGTCTAACCTACCATATAAGGGGGCCAGGAGTTAGTACGATGCTACCACCGACTCACCAAAAATGACAAAGCGCAACTGGAAGGCCAACTGAAGGACCTGAGAACACAGTTCAAAACCATGGAGGAAGGAAAAGTCAAGACGCAAGAAACACAAATAACAGCCGCTTAGCGCATCCTGGGCGAAATGAAGCAAGTGCAGCAGAAGATAGAACAGTATGGAATGGATGCTATACAGGCCGAGACAGAAGAAAGGCTATCAAGCAGGCAGGAGGAAAAACACAAGAAGCAAGAAACACAGATAACGGCCGTTCAGCTCACCCGCGACGAAATGAAGCAAGCGCAGCAGATTAAACAGAATGTCGCTCGAATGACTGTTATAAAGGCTGAAGAACTGCTATCAAAAATACAAGAAGAGAAAAGAAAGACAGAAAACATTCTACACTTTGCATTAGACCTGCAGAAAGCCTCACCCGAACCAGAAGATGCAAGAACTCAGACAGAAGAAGAAGAAACAGAGGAAGGATATCGCTCACCACCAAGATCCAACTGGTGAAAACCGAGAAGAACCTAAGGAAAGGCACGACGGGGTAATAGTAAGAACACCGGGAGAGACGACAACTGGTAAAGCTCTGTGGCGGAAACAGCACTTCAAGACGGTGTGGGACCACAATTACTCTAAGCCTCAACAAGTGCATGACTCTGTCCAGACATGAAAAACCACATCAAGAAAGTAACGAACGCAATCAACCCATCAGAAGCTGGGAAGCTGACAACAAGTAGCCCAAAGTATGAAAGACAAACTACAAGCTACACAATAAACACTCCTACATGGCCAAGTCGAAAAATTGAAGGCTGAAAATGGGGATACTCATACGACAAATTGGAATTGGAATTGGATTTTCCTATTTTCTGTAGATAGACCTTGTTGTCATTCCTCTATGGCGTTGTTGACGCAGCTTTATATTCAATAGGTCAATCTGTCATCAGTAAAGTTTAGCTACTTTAGTAACTTTTTTAAAATTGCTTTTTAATTATATAATCTGCACAGCTGGATATCTCTTGAAAAAACAAATCCAACGATACCGTATTCAAGTCTGTAGATCAATTTTAAGCCGAGATATCAATGCTTGTGTGTCAATTTATCAATTAATGTAACTTATATAGAAGAAACACGATTTTGACCTTTCACTTTTTGTGACCTTACCTACACGCTCACACAACTATCTGTTGCACTGTCGCCAAGAGAGATTAATACTGCGGCCTGTGTAACTCAGGAACAAATAATTCTGCCAGTTTATATATATATATATGCCGGCTCCATGGCCGAGGAGTTAGCAGCTTTCTCCGCTAACCCCGAATACTCTCGTCACGTGACGCGACGAGAATTAGCAGTGGTTCGAATCGCAAAAGTGACTTATGAGAGTATGGAGCCGGTCGCTCAGAAAGTCGTGGCGTGCTGATGAGCGTAATCTAGCTTAGGAATCAACATACAACTGAAAGATGCTGGTGTTGACCGCAATATCCTGAAACAGGATGGAAACGCGAAAAAAAATAATATATATATGTATAGCCGGTCTCTGTGGCTGAAGGGCTTGCGAACGCGGTTTGTGAGCCCGTATACCCGGGTTCGAAACACGGCGGTGCTGGTTTTTTCGAAAAAGGTATAGAGGCCGGTCGTTCAGAAAGCAATGACAAACTACTGAACGTAACACTTGCCTAGTACATCAACAGCAGCTGAAAATGCTGGTGTTGACTGCAACGTCCCGTAAGGGATACGCAACACCATTTATATATACACACACTGAAATATATTCATCTCCACTCCATCCTGTAATGACGTCAGACTGCGCGAGCACTGCACGCGAGTCTTGACAACCAGCGTAGAATGACGTAGATAGATGAATTTTGACAAAAGCTGTTCCGTTGGAAAGATGAAAAATTATCAATGATCTGGTCCGTTTAGAGTGATGAAAAATTACACATATATACAATAATGGGTGTTGAATGTAAACATGCATTATTATCATTGTAGTCGCTCATAATATTCCAGAACAATATTAAATATTCATAGCTGGAGTATGACCAGAAAAACTGCCATCTCCCGCCATTAAAATACTTGTAAATATTAAATTACAGCATGCGATCTTCATATGTTCAGTGTGACATTGATTGCCAACTTAAATGGTCGGGAATTACAAACTAGACATAAAAATGATGTTAAATTTAATCATGCATAGTATAACAATGTAATAAGTCTCATAACACGGCATTTACGGGTTTACTTACCGCTTAGAATAGACAGCCTGATTCTCCCGTATAACTTTGATTCCCGACTTGCCAGAAATGCAGAACGCAAAACGGAGTGGGGAAATCTATATCAAATAATCAGTGTCTGTTTTAACTCGATCTTGAAATTATCGTGGAATTTAACATCATGAGCACGCCTACCGTCCCCATATGGGAGACACAAAACCAAATAACCGAACGTAACCGCAAGATAAATTCCAGTAAAATACGGCAAAATGAACCGCAGTACCTGGTAAAGTTAAAACCTTTTATGTCTTGCTCACTGCTTTCCGACTTCAGCGTCACTATCATTGTCAAATTTGTAACTGCATTCATTATCGCTTTCCTACTGAGTGTATTCGTCTTCTTCTTTTATACCTGTTATGACTTTAATAATACTTCCAATATTTACTAGGTATTTACCACTCTAACAAAATATTAATTAATTCCAGAAGTAATAAATGACAATAAAAAAATCTTTCACTTAAATTAAGCAATCAAAATATTCATCAATAGATATCAAATAATAATAATAATCAACATTTCTAAATTAATCCTAATTTATAAATCAATAGTTCCATCTATCTAGTTAATCAATAAAGTATTATAAATCAATTCTAAAATATTCTTTTTCTTCTATAATTCAAAATATTCATTGCTCAATATTAATAGTAATGATATAATAATAATACTAAATTAAATACATTTTCTTAATATTAATTACTAATCCGTCTTCATATAAGTATGTAATAATACTCATTTAGTATTGTAGCAACCTTTCTCATAACCGTCCATTCTTCTTTCGGACGAAAGCTCAAACTTATGCATACATTGTGCCTTTATTTATCCAACATAATTTCCACCAACATTGATGCACTTATCGCATCGTTTTATCAGTCCTCCCAAACCGGCCGCATAGAACTGCGTGCTTTGTTGTCTGAACTATGTGTTCACTTTACATTCAACTTCGTCGTCATTCGCGATATGTCTCCCGCCAAGTTGGGTTTTCGGTGTATATGCTGACAAATGTTTGTCCCGTAACGCGGTGCGTAGCTAGGTAGAAAACGTTACGCGGGAGAGTCAATAAGTAAGTCACACAGTTCCGCGGGATGGCAGGTAAATGAGAACAGTTTTGAAAACATTAGTGGGTACATTCTTATGTTTAGTAATTCTAATTTTAATAATAAAGGCTTAAACAATATCATAATCATCTTCATTATCACCACATGTCTTTCCAGCTGGTGAAGGCATTCATGTCTTTCCACATATCTCTGTCCTTGATGGTCAGGATAGGCTTGGCTGATGATATTCCTCCATGCCACCGTCACGGACCATCCAGCAATATTTATCTTGATCTGCCCTTGGATCTTTTCCCATTGACTTTTCCAGATGTCACGATATTCTTCAATGCCTCTCTTCTTATCAAGTGAATGAAAGAATGATCTTTGTCGCTTTCTTATATTTGTATATACTGTGCTAGTTTCATTAGCCTCCTTCAGACAATCGTATAAACAATATATTGCCTGGCAAGTGTCACTGTATTTCGTCAGGTGCATACCACCGAGACAAGTTCAACATATAATTAAGTAACACAATGAATCCTTTCAACCGCATTCCACAAAACACATTGTCATATACTTCTATGTCGCCATGTCGTTTTAAAGGGACTATCATGCCATTTGGCTTACATAATAGTAATTTACCCGAGTTAAAAGCATTCAACATTACCATCTTTACTTTTTCAAAGAGACCATGTTATTAGTAGTATGTCAGGTGGTAACTGAGTCGTAAATACGGATCCATACGTCATATATAACGACATATTTTACTATATAAAATGTCATGATCCGCATAGAAAACGGATCGCCTTTTTAAGGGATGCAACTCATGAATAAATAATCGAAGTATTTTTGCACTATTACTTCCCTTTTTTGGGTAGAATTTTATTTCTTTAAAAATGTAATAATTACAGTTATTATTGATTGCAGCGGGGCGGGGCTTAAAACTATCATCATACTAGTGATGCTGTGTTAGGGCACAGTGCTCTTCCTCCTAAGTGACATCATTCTTTTTTTCTTCTTCTTTCTGTATCTGTATTGGGCATAACCACTATCAGCATGCCATTGGTGATGTGTAATGTATAAGGTTACAGTGCATTTCCTCGGGGTGGTCTAGTGGGCCGGCGGACGTGGGGGTGGGAGTCCAGGGGTGGAACGTAGGGTGTCGGCGTGTGGGATGGGGCGAGTGGGTTCGAACTCAGAGCCGCGAAAGGTGTCATATGAAAACCTTAATAATTAAGATGGTAAATATGGCGGCTATATGATCTGTAGAGAGTCGTAGTGGTGTAAACTCTATCATCACAAGGTGACAAATGAAAACCATAAAAAATTTAAAAAATGGCGATATTATCGACTTTAGCGAGTAGAGCTTAGTGAAATTAGTTGATAATGGGTGTGTAATGGTTATTAGTGATCTGTAGAGTGTCGTAGTGGTGTAAACACTATCATCATACGAGTTACGAATTAAAACCCTAAATAGTTAAGATATCCAATAGTATTGATTGTAGCGGATATGGCTTAGTGAAAGTCGGTGATAAGGTGTGGGGGAGTGAAGTAGTACGTAGATAAGTGTTTCAGAACACTATCATCATAAGTTTTCATAACTTCAACTGAAAACCTTAAAAAGGTAAAGATGACAGATACTATTGATTGCAGTGGGTATGGCTTAGTGAAAATCAATGATAAGGTGTGGGTGAGTGGAGTAGTAGGTAGATAAGTGCTTCCGAACACTATCATCATGCGGCTTTCAGAGCTTGAAACAAAAACCTTAAAAAAAGTAAAAATGACTGATATTATTGATTGTAGCGGGTATGGCTTAGTGAAACCCATTGTTAAGGGGTCAGTAGTGACTATTAGTGGTATGTAGAGGGTCGTAGTGGTTTAAACACTATCATCATACGGGTTACAAATGAAAACTTTAAAGATGGTCGGTAATATTGAGTACAGACGGTATGGCTAGTGAAATTCGTTGATGATAGATGGGTAGCGGTTATTGGTGATCTGTAGAGTGTCATAGTGGTGTAAACATTATCATCATAAGGTTACAAATGAAAGCCTTAAAAAGTAAGGTTGGTCGGTATTATTGGTTGTAGTGGGTATGGCGTAGTGAAATTCGTTGGTAAGGGGTGGGTGGGTGGAGGAAAGGCCAGATCGTTGTTAAGATATAGGTGAGTGGCGGTTGGTTAGATAAATAATCTGATATCGTCTTTTAGAACCACGGAGGTTAAGTCACATCCTCAAGTCTAAAGATTGAACTTATAGTCGGCTGACCTGAGTGTGACCTCCTGTGTGACTCACCGTGTGACAATGTCAGTGGTCAACGGGCTTAAACGTGTTAATACATGTCTATGGAAAAAACCAGGGGTGACTCATCGTGACCTAACCACAGTATACAAGTCCAGATATGTTTTTGTGGCGCTGCATTCGGTCACGTTTGGTAATGATCACAACCAGACCACGTGCTCACTGACTAAATCCGATCAAAGATGGCACTGTATCCGATCACATGTGGGTTATTGCTACAACGTGACCACGTGCGCACTGGCGAAAGCGGGTCAAAAAGGGCGATGCTTCCTGTCACATGCATAAGGACACAACCAGACCACGTGGCTAATGACTCAACCGGATAAATATGGCGCTGCTTCCGCTCGCATCCATAAAATACACCCGACACACATGGTTAAGAGGGATAATACAGAAATAATTGTCGATTTTCGAACCAGGGGACCTAACTCATGATCATAACCATGTATGGGAGTGATTTCACTACATCGTCAACATGGTATCTGAAGACTAAACTGGTAGCCCTTCTCTCTCTTTTCTATATCCGTTGGTGTGGTCCACCGAGTAACACCAAAGAACATCCCACCCTCAATAAAAATAAGCCACTTTTTATTGTAGTGTGCACAACTATAACCAAGTCATCACATTGGCCGTCTACACCTTTCTCATAGTCACAGTGCAGAGATGTAATCACCGACGTCAGTCGAGGAAGACATGCATTTTACCTAACAACTAGCGGGTCATACAGCGACGAGTGGCTAGCACAACCTGTCAGATGTATAATATTACACACAAACACAACAAACTATCACGACTCAACCTTAGGTGTCTCATGTAACATGGCTTGTCATTTGTCCACTGTCCTAAGCAGCGACGGTAGCCGACTTAGAGCAAGCATTTTACACGTTCACTACCTCTCTATGTGTCTATGCGGAACTTTGCATCTTTCCATAGAGACACAATTCCAAGACCAATATATGTTCTTCAGCGAAGTTTCTCATTGCCCCGTGCCATATCCAGACAATAGTGCAGTTCAACAGTCAAATAAGAAAATATGTTAGCCAAATGGAAAAATATAGGTCAAACGTATAAATATCTCCACCAAAGTTAAGAAAAGTAGGAAAAGCTGTTACCCAAAAGGAAAAACTTTTCAACCAAACTTATGAAAAGTAGGAAAATTGTCAGCCAAATGGGAAAAGATTAGACCAAACTCATAAATATCTCAGCCAAATTTTTGAAAACTAGGTAACTTGGTTAGCCATAGGGGAAAAACCTAGATCAAGTAGGACAATTTGTTAGCTAAATGTGAAAAATGTCGGCCAAATATAGAAACAGCTCATGCACACTTATGAAAACTAGGAAAATTTGTTAGCCAAACAGGCAAAATATTGGCCAAGTAGGAAAAATTGTTAATCATATGTGAAAAAATATCAGCCAAAGAGAGAAATATTTCAACTACAATTATAAATAGATCAGTCAAAGTTATGAATAGTAGGAAAATTGTCAGCGAAATGGTAAAAAGTTAGGCTAAAATACAGAAATATCTCAGCCAAACTTATGAAAAGTAGGAAACTTTGTTAGCCTGAGGGGGAAGCCCTAGGTCAAGTAGGAAAATATGTTACGCAAATATGAAAAATGTCTGCCAAATACAGAAATATCTCGTCCACATTTATGAACACTCGGAAAATATGTTAGCCAAACAAGAAAAATATTGACCAAGTAGGAAAATTTGTAGGCCACAAGTGAAAAAAAAATATCAGCCAGAGAAAGGGAAATGTCTCGTCCAGACTTATAAAAAGTAGGAAACTATGTCAATCAAAGAGGGAAAATGTCGGCCAAATACAGAAATATCTCAACTAAACTTGTGAAAAGTAGGAAACTTTGTTAACCAAAATGAGAAAAATATTGACCAATTAGGAAAAATATGTTCGTCAAAGAGGAAAAATATTGAACAAGTAACGAATTACATCGTTCAATTTTATGAAAAGTAAGAAACTTTGTTAACCAAATGTGAAAAAAATATCAGTCTAAGAGAGGAATATCTTGTCCAAATCTATACAAAGTAGGAGAATTGTCAGCCAAAATGGAAAAATAGGCCAAATACAGAAATATCTCACCCAAATATATAAAAAGTAGGAAACTTTGTTAGCCAAAGGGAAAAAACCTTAGTCAAGTAGGAAAATCTGTTAGCCAAATGTGAAAAATGTCGGCTAAATACAGAAATATCTCGTCCACACTTATGAAAACTATGGAAATTTGTTAGCCAATTAGGAAAAATATTGACCAAGTAGGAAAATTTGATAGAAAAAATGTGAAAAAATATCAGCCAAAGAGAGAAATATCTCGTCCAGACTTATAAATTGTAGGACAATTTTCAACCAAAGGGGAAAAATGTCGGCCAAATACAGAAACATCTCAAACAAACTCATAAAAAAGGAGGGGGAAATGTTGACCACATATAGAAATAACACAACCCATTATAAACATGGCAACCAAATTTATGAAACGTGGGAACATGTGTTAACAAAATGGGGAAAACATTCGATCAAATAAGAAAACATGTTAGCCAAAGGAGAACATATTGACCAAATAACGAAATATCTCATCCAACTTTATAAAAAGTAGGAAAATTTGATACCGCAGAGGAAAAAATATCGACTAGGTAAGAAAACTTGTTAGCCAAAAGGGGAAAACAATGTTAATCAAATAACGAAATAGCTCATCCAAATTTATGAAAACTAGGAAAATGTCTTACCCAAATAGGAAAAATCTGTTGTTGTTGTTTGTCCATCAAGAATGATGATGACCATTCATTTCATCCAGTGGGGTTGAAGGTGTGGAGCCGTGGGTTCTAAGATGGCTGATAAGGCCTATTTTGGCTCGAAATGTTCTTTGACAATGTGGGCAAAGAATACTTGACGTCTCTGGAGGAGGATTTCCTGCAGTGGTTTTTCTGTCCTGCCTTTTCTTCACAGCTCTTGCAGTCCTGGTTGCCTCACATATGACTGCACCTTTGCGCAATGGTGCACGCCACGAATTTCGGTCTCTGGCTGCAGCCTCCCAGGTTTAATGATGAATTCCAAAAGCATTCAGTGCAATTTTCAGAGTGTCTTTCCTCTGGCCACATTGGGAGCGTTTACCACAACGCAGTTCGCTGTAGAAAATTCGTTTAGGGAGCCTGTGATCTGGCATGCGAGTCAAGTGACCAGCCCAGCGAATCTGATTCTTCATCAGTAGAGTGTGGATACTGGCCATGGATGCTCTTTCTAGGACTTCAGTGTCTGGAATCTTGTCTTGCCATTTAATCTTCAGGAGCTTCCTTAGGCAGACTGTGTGGAAGTGGTTTAATTTCCTAGCGTGTCGCTGATAAACAGTCCAGGTTTCACAAGCATATAGCAGTGTGGATAATACAACTGCTTTGTAGACTTTTAGCTTTGTTTGCAGGCTTATTCCAGTTCTGTTCCATACATTCTTGTATAGTCTGCCAAAGGCTGCACTGGCCGTGGAGATTCTTGCATTCACTTCGTCATCGATTGTGGCAGCTTGTGACACGGTGCTGCCAAGATAGGTGAATTTGTCCACAACACTTAGTCTATGATCATTCACTTTGATATTCGGCACAGTGTGATTATTCCCTGGAGCTGGCTGGTATATGACTACAGTCTTCTCCAAGTTGATATTGAGCCCAAAGTTGGCACAGGCATGTGAGAAAGCTGAAACATTATGTGTGACGTTGGATGAAGAATGACTTGCGCGATGACTTGGATTAAAGTGAGGAAGAGTTGCGCAATTCGTCGACCTCACTTTGTCGCCTGAGTCCATCTGAGTCCAGTGGCAAGACAAGTCGAGACGATTGGAGACGAATGCAAGTGCAGTGGATGACCAAGGCCCTCAACGTGCCTTGCCGTGCTCATTACGTTCCACAACGCTTTGCAAGTAAACGCCGTCTTGCCCGTTGAATCAGGAATGATTTATTCCGCGCAGTCTGCCGAATCCTGTCTTCACATGCTGGGTAGGCATACCCTAGTTTACCTCTTGGTTTGACACTAAATCGGATACCCATGCCTGGTTTAGCCAGCCTCTCACAGCTGTTGCCCGAGGGGTGGCCGCTGTCGCATGCTGACAGCTACTAGGAGCCACAGGCACGAGCTAGGTGTCAGACTTGGACCAGTGGGGGATGTGTCCTGAAAGGACATGAGAGCCATCCTTACCAAAGGTGCTACCAATGCCTGACACCCACACAGGAAACAGGAAAAATCTAGGTCAAGTAGGTAAATGTGTTTACCAAAAGGGGAATTTATGGTACACGTAGCGAAATAATTCATCCAAACGTATAAAAAAGTAGGAAAATATGTCAACCAATTGGGAGCAATGTCGGCCAAATACAGAAATTTCTCAACCAAACTCATGAAATGTAGGAAAATTTGTTAGCCAAATGGGAAAAATATTGGTTATGTAAAGAAACAGCGCGGCAAAACTGATAAAAAGTAGGAACATTTGTTAACCAAATGGGAAATATCTTGGTCAAGTAGGAACATTTGTTAGCCAAATGGGAAAAATATTGACCAAGTAACAAAATACAGCTTTCAAACTTATGAAAAAAATAAAACTTTGTTAACCAAATGTGAAAAAAAATGTCGTCCAAAGAGTGAAATATTTCAACTAAACTTATAAAAAAATAGGAAAATTTTGACAGCCAAATGGGAAAAACTTCGCCCAAATACAGAAATATCTCACCCAAAAGTATAAAAACGAGGAAAACATGTTGGTCAAATACGGAAATATCTCGATCAAACTTATAAAATATAGGAAAATTTGTTAGCCGAAGGGAAACAATATTGATCTAACTAAAAACATGTTGACCGAAGTAGGAAAATACGTTAACCAACAGTGAAAAATTTTGACCAAAGTTGAACCAAACTTATAAACATCTCCGGCAAACTAATGAAGAGTAAGAAACTTTATTAACCAAATGTAAAATAATGTATCGACCAAAGAGGGAATATCTCACCAAAACGTATGAAAAGTAGAGAAATTTGTTAACCAAAGATGAAACATTTTGACCAAAGTTCAACCAAACTTATAATTATCTCACCCAAACTTGTGAAAATTAGAAAAATGTTGTTATCCAGATGTGAAAAGTTTGACCAAATTTTAAACAAACTGATAAAAATTAGGAAACTTTGTAAACCAAATGTGAAAAGTTTGGTCAAATTTCATCCAAACTTATAAAAAGTATCAAACTTTGTTAACCAAATGTAACATTTGTTGGTCAGGTAAAGAAATAGTTCATCCAAAACTTATGAAAAGTAGGAAATTTTGTTAACAAAATATGAAAAATTTTAGCCAAATTTAGGAAAATTCCTTAACCAAATGGAAAAAAATATCTCACGTTGTCATTTTAAAGCCCCAACCTACTACAGATATTCATCTATCCCCTATGCAAACAACAGCTGTATTTCAGAAAATTAAATGTATCTTATGTAGTAAGTCACTATGGTTGAATGAAAAAAAAAATTCAAAAATAAAATTTTACAAAAATTAACAATTAAATTTCTCTTTATTGTTTACAATTTTAATGTTTCATGTAGAAATTTAATTGTTAATTTTTGTACAATTTTATTTTTGAAATTTTATTGTTTCATTCAACCATAGTGCAAATTATTACTTTTATGGTTATGTCTAGTGTCAGCACATTGTTTTAGACCAATTTCCTAGTCATCAAGAAACTTTTATATTTTGGGAATAATCCATGACCGGCGACCTGCTGAAATTACTAAGTTTCGAGTTATCTAAATTTTGTCAACAAAATTGCCAAAGGAGTGCAAATTATTACTTTTATGGTCATGTTTAGTGTTAGCATATTGTTTTAGACTACTTTCCTTGTGATCCAGAAACTTTTATATTTTGGGAAAAATCTATGACCGGCGACCTGTTGAAATTGCTCAATTATTAGTTATCTCAATTTTGTCAACAAAATTGCCCCAGGATTGCAAATTATTACATTTATGGTTATGTCTATTGTTAGCATATTGTTTTAGACTAATTTCCTAGTGATCCAGAAACTTTTATATTTTGGGAAAAATTCATGATCGGCCGCCTGTTGACATTTCTCATTTTCAGCTATCTCAATTTTGTCAACAAAACTCCCCTAGGAGTGCAAATTTGTATTTTTATGGTCATGTCTGTTGTCAGCACATTTAAATATATAATATGGGATTATGCTCACTGGATTTTAGGAGGCCTGGTGTTCCTTGCCAGTGAGAAGTCCTGATCGTTCAGGTCCACATCGATTGACGGATGTCAGTCGCTGCGATTGTACAATCTTGAGCATAGCCTAATTAGTATAGTTTAATTTCCTAGTGATCCATAAACTTTTATATGTTGGGAAAATTCCATGACTGGCGACCTGTTGTAATTTCTCAATTTTGAGCTATCTCAATTTTGTCAACAAATCTCCCCCAGGAGTGCAAATTATTACATTTATGGTCATGTCTAGTGTCAGCACATTGTTTTAGACTAATTTCCTAGTGATTCAGAAACTTTTATAATTTGGGAATAATCCATGACCAGCGAACTGTTGTAGGACTCTATCATTCGTTGACGACATCCTCGTGTATCGACATGGTCGAGATAGACAGGCGGTTGCCAACTATATGCATGGCGAACTAGATCGAATTTCCTCATGGTGTGCTGATGCCGATGCCTTTGTCAACCCTGCAAAGGCAACGGTTACATGGTTCTCACTAAACAACCATATTGTGAAAACAGACCTGCCGGCAGTAAGAATGGATGGGAGCATTCTGAGTAGAACCCAGTCAATGACATATCTTGGCGTGAGGCTTGATCGTAGCCTGTCCTTCAGAGATCATGTCGATTATGTCATAACGAAGGCTCGAAAAGGTTTGGCAGCAATGAGAGTCAAGGCGACTGCCAATATCGAGCAAAGACTGCTATTACTTCTGTTCCAAGGACTTGTGCTTTCACGCATCGAGTATGCCCTGGCCATCCTCACTGTCAGCCCTACACAGATTGGAAGACTTGAAAAGGTACAAAACGAAGCCATGCGCATCATTTTGGGCTGCACGAGAGACACCAGCTGTGTAGCAATGAGATACCTCCTTGACTTCCCGACAATGGAACACTGGATCAAGATCTGGAGAGCTCGTGCATACTTAAAAATAAGTGCAGATGAGCAGCACCCTCTGCATGACGCTGTATTCAGAGAAAAGGGTGACAGGCTATAGAGGGGCAAATCATGGATGGGTCGGGCGGAAGATGTCGTCGGACAGGTCTGCAGTCTTACCAGTATCAACCCCGGCAAGGAATGGGTGCCGGTGCCTCCAGCTTTTAAGTGTACCTTCTCCTGCATTATCACACTCGACAGACGGTGCAGAGAGCAGAACCCTGCCGCTGTCAATGCAGAGGTTAACGCGCTCATCTATGATCACTCAGATAGCCCCGAAGTGCTCATCTATACAGATGGATCTGTTGTAAAGCAGCAGAGAAGTGCGTGGGCATTTACAGTCCGTTCAGCGGGCCGAACCGTTTAAGAATCCAGTGGTGCCCACTCTATGACCACGAGCAGCATGGCGATGGAGGTGATGGCAGTTACACAGGCTTTCATATGGCTGGAATCACAGCATTATACCAACGTGTGTGTACTAAGTGATTCAATGAGCATGATTCAGAAGGTCGAAGCTGGATCTGTACGTAGACAGTGGACTGAGTCGCTGCGGAAGTCTGTTGTCCGCAAAGTCACCTTCATCTTCGTCCCGGGACATGCGGGAGTCGAGGGAAATGAACGAGCTGATAAATTGGCTGGCTCTGCACCCCCTGTAGATGGCCAGCCCATAGATCGTGCCGATGTTATTAACGCCCTTAAAGATATGGCGAGAACAGAGGATTTTGACGCCAGTGATTCCACATCGCTTTCCAGGATGAAAGACCTGGGAGTAAGAATCGGCACAGCCAGACGCGAGAGGTACATCGGGAAAACAAAGCGCCTCGTCAACCAACACAGAACTGGCACTATTAGCCACCGGACGCTGATGCATATGCTGGGGGGAGGATCTGAGCACCTATGGACATGTCCGGAGTGCAACAAAGATACTCCAACTGATAACTAACTAACTAACCACAAAACTAAATATTTATATCATTTCGTTGCAATAGCCAGTACATTCTCTTGATTTATTATATCTACATAATTATGAACCTCGTGAAGAGGTTTACATATTATTTCAACCCGTTAATAAGACACCACTTTTACAGTTCATTACACACATGTACAATGATGTTTCCTTAAGATTACATGCATTCTATAGGCAGTTTTAAACATCGTTTATTTTAGAATATTATAGACCTTAATATGTGTCTTTACTCTCAATTTCTTATTTAACTTTTTATATAGAACAATATTGTAAAAAATATTTTGGAAATATCATGCTAAAATACGAATGCAATAAATGTCAAAAAATATCAAATGTCGATGGTACGTGACATGTCTAGTACACTCTCTCTCTCGATGAGTAGTGGGCCTGCACTCAGTAAGCTGGTATAGCTTTTTTTCCGGTCAGTCCTGCCGGCGTAGCTTGAAAGCTCGTCTGTAGGCGTCCAGTGAGGGCAAGTTCCAAATTCCAAAGTTGGTCGGTCAGTCCTACCTGGCATAGCAGAAAGCTATCCAGCAGGCGACCAGTGTAAGTGACATGGTGGTTAGTAGCAAATATACATGGGTTAAGTAGGTAAGGAACCTACGTCTGGTCTAGCAAACCGGTAGGGAATTTATTTGATCCTAAACATTCCGCTCAAGATTTATGGAGAAAATTGGAGGAAAGGTACTAGTCACGGCGCTGGAACTCCAATTAACTCTCCCCACGACGCCTAACAGCATAAGTGGAAGAAACAACAACAACACATGGTTACTCAGAATCAACATTTAACATACTAAAGCCATTGTTACATATGGTCTTATCATGTAATATTGGTAAAACCATTGTTACATATGGTCTTATCATGTAATACTGGTAAAACCATGTTAGTGACTCTGTTGTTATGTAAAGTGAAACAACGTAACATAATATGACACATTATACACAACGAGTGAGTACTGTTGAGTAAATTGAATAAATAGATATGCAATGATTACATTCAAGATCAAAAATGCAGTACAGTTAGAATTCAATAGCAGAATTACACACTGTAGAAGACAGAAGCACGCACGTAAGAGTCGATAAAATAATGAATTAGCACCAACATGCAAGCATTGTTTACATTACAAAAGCAGGAGAAGAAGAAGAAGAAGAAGAAGAAGAAGAAGAAGAAGAAGAAGAAGAAGAAGAAGAAGAAGAAGAAGAAGAAGAAGAAGAAGAAAGAGGAGGAAGAGAAGAAGAAGGAGAAGGAGCAGGAGGCAATGGGGGTGATAAAGAAGCAGAAAAGAAAGATAGGACGAATAATAATAATAATAATAATAATAATAATAAGAAGAAGAAGAAGAAGAAGAAGAAGAAGAAGAAGAAGAAGAAGAAGAAGAAGAAGATAAAAAAGTATATACAATAGTATCGACGTAACTTACATTTTGAATCAATAATACCGAAAGTCACCGCTATAACTCGTGTAAAAATTCATTGATTTTTGAACATTACAACAATTGTTTGGCCCTTTCATGAAATTTAAGTCGGGCTCAGTAAAGAAAGTGTGCATACTGGCAATGGGTGTGTGTTGATGAATGTTGATGAATTGACATTAATGTCTCCTTGAGTATTACAGCTTCCCTTATTTCTTGCACTAGTTTTCTGCCACACATGTCGAATGAATGCACATTTTAAGGGACAAAAAACCCCCATTACATTAACTACAAAGGCCAATCACAATACACGCAAATGCATGCTGCATTTAGCAATATTATTCCACGTAATGTTCACATTCCACGTAGTAGTTGTTAAGACACAATTAATAAGGGATAAAAAAACACCCATGATATACGATTCATTCCAGCACATAAGAGCATAACAAGAGATTAACATACTCTGCAAAAGTATTACCTTAATAAAGAAACATCAAGAAAAGGGATTCCGGTGGAATTGATCAAATTTTCTTAAAACAGTGTGAGAAAAGTATAAATATACCAGAAAAAGGTACTACAAATGGGGTATCAGTCCAAACAGAAAATAAAGGAACACAGAAAAGCTGATGCAACAATGTTCCAGATTTCTGTACACCTCCAAGCTTACCCTAAATGCTCACAAACAATCTCAGCTATGAATTGGAAGAGCCCTCTGGCTTCCAGGCCCAACCTATTAAATCGAGCGAAGAAACAACGGCTCAGTCCAAGGATCACAACATCTGACAGAACTAAACGCACCGGATCCAGAGCAGCAAACCCCAATATCTAGGAGTCCGGTGGAGCAATCTCTAGCACGTTTGCCTGCCTACCTGATGGCAAGGACCAGAAGTCAACACTTTAGTCCAAAAGACCGGTGTAGGGGTTGAACACTCTACCTCTGCAACAGTACACCGGATGTTTAAGGACAAACCTTCATATCATTTCGGCCATGCTGACCTCTGGATTTTGTTTTCTTCAATTTAACGTGGGCTCCATTGACGACGCAGCCTAAAATGACAACCTTGGTACCACAGTACTGAACCGACATCTTGGTAGCTCAGTATTCAACAGACAATCGGTAGCACAGTACTGAACAGACATCTCTGTAGCATAGTACTGAACATACATCTTGGTAGCACAGTATTGAACGTACATCTTGGTAGCACAGTACTGAACAGACACTGGCTGTCTCCCGGATTGGGCAGACCATTCACAGGACTCTCGAGGATATGCTTCGTGATGACGTCGCTTGAATTTATCACTACAAGGCAATTAGTGGATGGACGGGGATTAAAGCGGTCTTAATTCAACAACAATAACAATAACATTGGCAACAAATAAAGCAACAACCATAAAAACAGCAACAATAACTATCTTATCAAATCAATGCAAAAATAACACATATACAAGCTGAAGATAATATGCCGTGTCTTGTCAATAATTTTCAAAAACAGCATGGTAAATGGAGCCGGAAACTAGTTGTCGGCTATGGTTTCAAGTTCTCGAAGGTAGACAGAGGTCTTATTTATTTTTATAGATACAATGGTCACAGCCATCGTCCAGTGCTGTCATTGCCGAAAAGAAAGGCAACAGTAATCTACCCCAACCCCATTGCAGATTCCTATAAAATTATATAATTCAAAGCGACAATTAAGACAGAGGAGAAAATGATTGCGCATAGATAACATACTGAGCGTGTGAGATGTAAGATGGTGCGTGATGGTTGAAATGACCATGCGTTCACGTGCATCCACTGTGGACGAAAATTTACAGCGCTAATTGGTCTGATCAGTCACATTCGTTACTGCCATGGGTTGTAATTATTATGCCTGTTTCGAAGCACAATGTAACAAACTATCGTCGTCAAGACGCCAAGTTGCCAGCAAAAGCAAAGCATTGTATGCAAGGCAACTAAATGGAGTTAACAGGGGACTGGTTAACTCATCCAGCATAAACGTTAACCATAAGCTCCAACAAATAATGTACACATCTGCAGGAAAGCAAAGAAACCTTAGTCGACCAGGGCGAAAGATATCTAGTTTGCAAGAATAAAAGGATATACGACTCAAGGAGAAGAATTCGTGGAGTACGGGGAGTAACGAGGCAAAGACGTGGAAGGAATTAACAGAAATACGAGCACTGAAGCGCATGTGCTAAATGTCAGTAAAATGAACATTTTTCCTTATGCCGTATGACCTAAATATCAGTAAAATGAACCTTTCTCCGTATACCGTATGAACTAGACGTCAGTAAAATGAACCTTTTTCCGTATACCGTATTGACTAAACGTCAGTAAAATTAATCTTTCTCCCTCTGCCGTAGGTACTAAACTTCAGTAAAATGGACATTTCGCCGTATGCAGTATGAACTAAACGTCAGAAAAATGACTTGTTTCTCCATGACCAAAGTGCATAAAAGAAAAAAAAATGACAGCACAGAGACATCATAAACTGAAATAACTATTTATCACTAGTTAACTCTTTTATTAGAACTGTCAATGTGATCTTACTCGCCTATCCCAAATCAACTAGTCATCAGAAAATTTCCTTTTAACCCGACCCCGCTGCCATTAAACATCTGTAAACGTGAGGTGTTGTCTCTCCATATCTAGTACCCAATTATTCTTGTAATACGTGTCTTCTATGCATACATCACCCACACATTCATGTTATGTGTTCGAATTCTCACCGAGGTAGATAAAAAATAAGTCTAACACTTAGCAGGAAGTCCTTCTGTTTACATAGTAGCGGCTGGAATCGACTAATATATAATGCGTCAATGCATTTGAGCAATCGATTATTGTTCGTCGAAAACAGTATACGAAATGCGGTCTGTTTGTTAACTCTGTGATTGATTGTCGTATTTTATTGTATAATATATGTCGTCCCTGGGGTGAGGGGAATCAACATCGACATCCTTTTAACCCCATATCACTATCTTGAGGATCTTCTTGATTTCTGTCCACAAAACCCCGTCGGTGCCTGGATCCCTCCCTCTCTCTCTCTCTCTCTCTCTCTCTCTGTCAATATTGTATCAAGCCCCCTCTCATTCTTTTCCCAAAACACACTAAACAACACTGGCTCTAACAAAACAACAATTTAGTTTAATAGAGAAAAGTGTCGTGTATGTGCAAAGTGTATGAGTAGAATGTCTGTCGTATAATCTAGTGTGTATGCAGAATCAGACCGAACAGCCCAGGAGCACAGTCTGCTTCATCATCGTACTGGCCACACCACAACACCATATTAGGGACAGAAAACCTCACCCAAGTGATGTGTCTCTCAGGCCACGTGTCGACTTCTTCAGATAACTCGTGAACAATCAGGATGCTTGGTCTTCTATAGTGGAAACAGTCCACTATGGATCATCGATTTAGCACACACAGTGTAACTACTCTGTTCATTAAATGTTCTGTGATCAGAGAATCCTACAAATATTGTTAATGTCACTTCGGAAAACCTAAATGTTCGTATGTCACTTGTTGTAAGATTTTCCCAATGTTAACACACAATGTCATTGTTCCAGGTAGTTATATCTATTAGTGTTCCTGGTACAGGTGTTTTTACAGTGTCCTGAATTTTCTGTGATGTAACTATCACTTAAGAAAACACATGTATAATCATCATGTCCTGCTTAGCAGAGGCCAGATTCCTGAAGCCCATCTGGGTTATGGGCCCAGTGCAAAAGCCTCTCAGTAAACTCTGCCTTCAATCCTCGAGCCATCACTTTCTATGACTTTGTTGCTAGCTTCTTGGTAGAATAACGTGGAACAAACGAGTGGAACCTGTTGAATAGAGAACACACCTGGTGAGAGCAACCCGATTCTGACCTTTATTAGGTGAGTGAAGGCCACCGGCAGCACTCAGAAAAAATAACAGAGAACCAAACTCTGTCATAAGGCCGAGGAGCTCATCACTTCGGTCTGAGTCATTGTCGTGGCCTCCTTTAAAGTGTCGTCCCTGGAGTGAAGAGAGTCAACACCCACATTATAATATTTTTTTCCTTATCAATATCCTGGAGAATCCACCAGCTTCCGTCCAACACACTCCATCAGCCCATGGACACCTTTTCCTATCACTCTCTCACTGTCGTACTATGCCCCCTCTCATACTTCCCCAACGCAACATACTCAACAACTCTTGCTTCTAAAAATTAATAAAGATTAATTTATTAAAAGAAAAGTGTAACGTATATAAGACGTGTATGCGAAGAAAATGTGTGTCGTGTACTATAACATAAATGTGTATGTCAGCCTTCAAAGTTCAGGATCATAGTGTACACATCATGGCAAGGATCACACGACATCACAAGACTCATCACAAGGGACCTCACCGAAGTCGTGTCCTTCTCTCCAGTCATGTCCTCCTCCAGGAACTCTGATGACCATGAGATCTGAATCTCATGTAAATATATAATCCGTGGAAAATACTAGTATTGTTCCTAACACAACTGTTCCTAATAGTTTATAGAAACTCCGGCTTCATAATTCCGGCGCGGTGAAACAAACCTGGAACACTGTCCTATGAACAGGACTTTTTGTCTCTTGCTAAATGTTCTCTAGTTCTCACTATTAAAAAGTTATTGTCTATACTCCAATAGAGACCTTTATTTTTGTTCTAGTCATAAGTGAACTGAATATCCATCACTACTGGTGTGTTAAAACTGGTATGACCTAAACTCATTCGGTATTTATCCTGTAGGATACATATACCATTCAGCTCCACTGAGCAATGTTGATCATCTTCCTCTAGCATAATCTCTGTTGTAAAGTTGCTGGCCAATCTTCCTGCGCCAAACTTTATCCGGGATCGGATTTTCTCTTGATTTCGTGTTCTTCATTCCAACCAGAGGGATCTGTAAAATAAATCATATAACCGGTGATAGCCTCCCCGTCACTGATCTCTATTAGATGATCGTGGCCATCGGCCTCGCTCAGAAAATACAATGAACCTACTCTGTCATGGACAGATGACTGAACACATAGGTTATCATCAGGCCAAGACAAGAAAAAAAAATCAACAAACAGAATGCGGACCCCCGCCCACCAGGGACCCCTACTGGAATCTCCCAATTATCCCTCATTACTCAATTCTCAACTAGTAAAGCTTATCGACACTTCACTAATCTATTAACAACTAACAGAGCCAAGTATCACTTCCCTACTCTAGCTAGTTTTCCACTACCAGTGCTAATTATCACACTTGGTTTTAACAAGGCTACAGCCTATATTAATTAGAACGAATATTATAATAGGTTATACCTTACGGCACTGCAGTTTACACTAAATTACATCTAATGGTAGCCATACAGGCTCGTGTAAACTAAATCAAATATCTCCTTCACACGTTAGATGTACTAACTGCTGCAGTGCCAAGCATGTCTGCCTAGATCCACATTTTCAAGTTCCCCTAGTTGGTCCCAACTCGGGTTTTTATGGCAACTCCTAAAGTTGATCACGTGACATTTTCCTTTATGCCCACACAGGTGGCATATTGGGCAGACCCTCCCTTGTCAGGGATCCATCCTCCCTGGCTCCATCAATGTTAGATTTGTCATCACTGGTTTTGACATCCAAAACAATCTAGAGAGTTACTGTACAGTTCCAACAAAGGGTTTCAATACCAAGCTGCCAATCATGGTTTTCCAAACAACCTTACATTGTGCACGTGACGTTGTTGATGTCCTGCAGGTGTTCCACTGTTTCCAATAACAAGCCCTCAACTTTCTGTCATGTGGTGACAGTCAAATCCGCCATTCCGTTTGATGTCGGGAAATACCAAATGACAGTCTGACCGTTTTCTCCCTAGTCAGGCACTTCCGACCTGTTGATAAACTGTCAATCTTCTGTTCAGTGGTGACAATCCCAGCCGCCATTTCGCCTGATGTCCGGAACTATAAATGACAGACAGGGCTGTTCCATGTACTGAGCTGGGCAATTCTATGCGATTCTAACTGTTTTTGAACTGTCAACGCGGTGTCTGGATTCGTCTCACTCACTACCCAATGTTTACTATTTTCTGACCCGATGTAACTCGTGCAGCTGTATTTACTCTGTTAGTTAAAATCGCTGTGGCCTAGAAAATATCCCGTTAATCAAACTTCTGTATTTTCATTATCTGGTTAACTCATGGCGATCTCGTGACAGTCATGGTAAGACAAGGAAAGACTAAAGGAAACGAGTAGAAACCCAGCAGATGTCCTACTTGAAGATCCTACCATTTCACATTCCCTCAATCCCCCCCCCCCCCCAACCATCCTCAATCTCTGTAAATATTATCCCACTACATTGTCCTTAACTCATTGAGTTAAATGGTATCTCACACCAGCTAGTTTAAGCTACGCGATAGGCTACTGTTGCCGGCGCTCTGATAATACGTTCTATCACCGCACAGTACTGCACTCTATTCCTAAGAATGATCTATGTTAGATATGTTTAATAGAATACCATATAGTTATTCCTGTTGTAGATGGAGACTATGAAATCACAGACTGGATCGATGTCCGCCGATATACATCAACAATAGACACTATAGTCTCTCTCTATAGAAACAACAAGGAATATTGCACACATCCGTAGCGCTTCACAACTTTTGGTCGACTCACACAAAATGTGTTTACTTCACTGTTTTTATACTGGGTATAAATAACGTCACAAAAATGACTAGACACTAGACAGTTTAGAATCTATTTTTCTCCCTCCTGTTTAGACTGGGTGGAAACAACCCGCCGTCTATTTTGTTTTCATCTGGGGACCTGTTTCCCGTACAACAAAAAGTCTTGCCTGCCTGTGAACCAGGGAATAATTTCCCCACAACGCAAGATCTAGCCGACTTCTGCCCAGACATTCCGTCTATCACATCAAAGGATGGCTGCCACCTTGCAGACGGATGGCGCTATAGTCCCTCCTCGAGCAACAACATATTAAAGAAATGCCGACTGTGTGTAGACATTTGACGCGACTTTCTGTCATAGATCGAAACCTTCAAGTTTTTAATGTGACATTGATAATCAACAAATATTCCGCTATGACCGACTTCGACATTCTTGACCTGTCGACTGCAAAATAATTCTTGAAGAATGATTAACTCTCTTGACTTAATCTGCCTGAATGGTCCGGTGGTAATTAGGGCATGTGGTCACCTTCCCGTGTTCTATGTAATCAAGGCAATGAGGGACAGTGTCAGAGCTATTGACCATGCGCTCCGGACACACAACATACTACAATGGAAAACAAAATAGAGGATCTTAAGAAAAACGCCATCTCTCTCTCTCTCTCTCTCTCTCTCTCTCTCTCTCTCTCTCTCTCTCTCTCTCTCTCTCTCTCTCTCTCATTATTTTATTCTCTCTCTCTCATTATTTTATTATCTCTCTCTATGTCTCTCTCTTCTCCCTCTCTCATTATTTTATTCTCTCTCTCTCTCTCTCTCCTCTCTCTCTCTCTCTCTCTCTCTCTCTCTCTCTCTCTCTCATTATTCTCTCAGACACTAAAGGATAGTGTCAGAGCTATTGGCCAAGCGCTCCGGACACTCAATATACTATGGCGGGACGCAAAGTAGAGGATCTTAAGAAAATACAATCTCTCTCTCTCTCTCTCTCTCTCTCTCTCTCTCTCTCTCTGTGTGTCTCTCTCATTATTCTCTCTCTCATTATTCTATCTCCCCCTCTCTCTAACAATACTAATTACACTTTAAACATGATGTTATAGCGTCCTATCAGCTGGATTAGTTCATGTCTCTCCACTGATGTCGGTCTTTGGTGTTGTGGATAAACTCTGGTGATGATATTCCTCCATGCCGCCGTCCCAATCCAGCATCATTCCTCTTGGTAGGCCTCTGCCTCTCTTCCCCTTGATCTTTCCAGTTGTCACGATGTCCCCTCTTTTAATCACATGACCAAAGAAAGCTGTTTGTCTATTTCTTATTGTTGTATATAATGTGCTAGTTTCATTAGCCTCTTTCAGACAATCATTGTAGTTGTATTTATGTTTTTTATGTTTTATTTTTCAATTTCGCTATTATAATTTCCAATTACTAAAGAATAAACATGTATCAATAGTTATTAAGAAAGCACTCTATAACACAATCTTCCTACCAACTCTATGCTACCAATGCCAAACCTAGACAATGACAGAAAAAGAGAAAAGCAAAATCACAACAGAAATGAGATTCCTGAGAAGAATACTCAATGTATCAAGAAGATAGAAGATAAGACATGAAGAAATCAGGACTAAAGTTGGGGTTACAGCAGCGCTAGATTTTATTAGAAGCCAGCAAGTCAAATGGTTTGGCCATGGAAGTAGGTTACCAACTAACAGTACACCACAACAAGCAATATTGTACAGACCAGTTGGAAGCAGAGGAAGAGGCCGACAACGTAAACGATGGACGGATGGAATAGCAGAGTCCATGGGAATATTAATACATGAAGACCATAAGCGGGCACTCTCCCGATATTTATACTTCACATCGACACCACAAGTTACTAGAGGAACAAGATGAGATGAGATGTGATGAGAATTTCCAGTTCTTTTTCTCATGCGATTTTAAACTGTCCTAGGATATTTAACGTGAGCGCCGTGCACTCTTAGCTTTTTGCCCTTATCTGAGCAGACAATTCACAATTCAAGAATCAGAGGGGGTGTAACTTCCTTGGATTATTTTGCAAACATTTTTCCTCATTTGTATGTGAGCCTTGGACTTTTTAATTCAGAGACGAGTCAAATATTTCCAAACCACTCCGCAAATCACATATTATATTTATCGTAAAACACACACCAAGAAATGTATAAGAACGAACTGGAAATCAGAGCATCTAGGTCACCAGAAAGATAATGCACATTACCAACTCAACCGAAAAGGACAAGTTACTATCTTTAGACCTATGGACAGGCCACACCAGGCTGAAATATCACATGTTTAATAACGTAAAGATAGAAGATACTGATGAATAAAACTGTGGAACTCGTAAAATGACAGCTACATTTATTGCAAGTGTCCAACATGAGCAGAACAGAAAAAAAGTAGTTTGGCCTACACCCGCTCCATTTTAGGACAAACTCTATGGAGACATCAACAAGCTCAAGCTGACAGCTGCTTTCTTTGCACTTATTTATATTGACGTCTCAAGGTGAACGAAGAAGAAGAAGTAAAACATATGTAAAGAAACATGGTCAAACAAATATCAAAATGTGTAGACAAACTTTACCATCAAAGTGCGACTTCATTCTCAAAAGCAGGCCATGCCTCATACTTTGTAGAAACTAATTCCGCAATTACATAAAATCATAAACATTAGAAAAACAAAACTCACTGTATCCGGCTATTGCTTTTAGAATTAGCAGTAAGAACAAAATGAGAGCTACATAACAAGGATACAGAGAACATAAATTCATTTATAATTGAATTTAGACATTACTGATAACATGATACAATTTAAAAACAGCTTTCTCAAAATGCAAGATTATAAGCCATTTGTATATCGCTAGTTTTGAATTACAATACAATGCCTCATAGTGGATAACGGGAATACAATTTTGATCTTATATGCAAAAATAAAAAATCGCCAAGATCACCATCATAGTAGAAACTAGCACAGTTCAAACGATTATCACCACAAAAGCATTATCAATAGTAAAAGTAATAATAATAATAATAATAATAATAATAATAATAATAATAAATTCATCATGTGGCATGCTGATAAGCGTGGGCGGTCATGATTCGTCATCTCACTCGATCACCAGAGTCGTGGATCAGCCCAGTGTTCTTGTCTCGACCATACCACGTGGCCAAGTCATTCAGGTATTTACTTCTCTGCCTTCCCCTTTTTCTCTACCCCTCGATCTTGCCAGTTGTCATCAAGTTCTCAAATTTATTTCTTCTCATTACATGTCGAAAACATTTCGACTGTCAACGTCTAATTTCTCTAATCAGTGTACGATTTTCATGTGTTTCTTGTAGGACGTGGGCATTGGTTTTTCTGTCTGTCCATCACATTTTTTTGCACTTTCCTCAGAAACCACATTTCCATAGCCATCAGATGTTTTTCAGCTTCTCAGCTTATTGTCCACGATTCACATCCATAAACAACTACAGGTTCTATGTAGCACCTCAACACTCTTTTTCTCGGTTGACATCTTTTTATTTGTCAGTATGTTTTTCATCTTGCATATGACTACCTTCGCCATGGCGATTCTTGCTCTTATCTCTTCACGGCATCTCCCATCAGATGTTACGACTAACTGCTGCAGATCCCGCTCATTGTCTGCAATAAATACTGTATCATCCGCATATCTAATGTTGTTAATGTAAAGTTTGCTCAATGTTACGTCCCCTAATGATGATTCCTTTCATACCTTCTACATTTCTGACAATATTTTCATTGTACAGGGAAACATATCTGCAGACATTACACATCTCTGTCTCACACCTCTCTTAATAGGCTGATATTGACCTACTTCAAAATAATAATAATAATAATAATAATAATAATAATAATAATAATAATAATAATATTTATAAAAGTGACAATAAAAGGACAGAACTTAGTGATTACAAGTCCTCCAAGTGCAGCGCAAATAAACACATATGTTACTTCATTATTAGTCCTCGTGCTGTAATCATTTGCTTAAATCATAACTGGAAAGCGTTTTTTTGTTTGTTCGCTTGCTTTGACTTCGAGTGTAGTACACACACGTGCTCTGCCACTATTAAAAGTTATTGCTACTTCTAGTGAAAGAACTGGACTGATTTTGCGTGATAGTTAGCTTTCCATATTACCAGTGTCCCTCGCCATCAGAACCCTTTCTGACTTATGAGGTACTTGTAATTTATGTTCACAAGTCAAGAATAAAATGACACCATACAAACAATAAAAGTTGATGGCATTGATGTCACCGAAAATAAACCAGATTCTAGTAAAAAGATACTGCAGATAAAGGAACACTAATGATAGTAGCAATATCCACTCTGATATCTGCCCAAGGAAGACTGACAAGCTGTCAACATATATTCAGTGTAGACTCGCCGTTACCCTAATCAGTAAGTGCTGTCAGTTCTTTAAGGTATTGAATTGTTTGTCACATGGCCACAGCATATGGCCATAACGTCTCCATAAATTTAACCAAATGTATTTTAAAAAGGCAGAATGTCTTTCAACTGTATTTCTCTGTGCTTCGGACGGAGGAGCGCAAACGGGGAGGTACAGGCCTTATCCTAGTGCGAGGAAATGCAACCTAAAGATTAAATGTCATGATAAGACAGCCCCGGCCCTAAGCCTTGGTCAACAAGTGGTCTAGGATGGAAACTCCGACAGATGGACAGTTAGAGCATTGCTTTGCTGATCCGGCAGCTTCTGCAACTTGTCTTGTTCCAGACGTATTGGTGTTACCTTTCCCCTGTAATAGACTAGAAAAAACGAGAGAGGGATCATGCTGCATAGGAAACACATGGTCCCTAAAGTCAACACAGGCTTTGTGCTATGGAGAGGCATAACTCAATTTTACAAACTTTCGTCTATCAAGACTTCAAGGTGCGAGTCAATTAGTAATTCCTCTATACACTTTTGCCAGTTCAAACGAACGTTAAAGGTCTACAAGGGAAATTTAGAAATGACTGTTATGGGACAAGATATTACACGATCTACAATCCTTGTATACGATGGTAAATAATTTCATAAACCATGGATACAGACACATTCTCGTTACACAAAATATTGAGGTGTAACAAATGTTAGTCTGCTCAAATTTACTGTGTGTTATGTGAAAAAAATATGTAACGTGTAAATAAGTGCTGTGAGCATAAACAAGAAGGAAAACGTTAATACAGGTATGGTATATGTCCAAACATACCTATGAGTCAAATATGTGTGTATTATTTGTGGTTACTATGAGTGAGGTTAGTGTTACATACCAAAATATGAGGACGATATAAATGTGTTCATGAAAAGCTACACAAAAGTAATTGTAATGTGAATATGGTACATATTTACAACAAAGAGCTCAAGGATACGGTAGGTGAATATGTTCAGAATATCATGA
This sequence comes from Cepaea hortensis, assembly GCA_963921405.1. Lineage (NCBI taxonomy): Eukaryota > Metazoa > Mollusca > Gastropoda > Stylommatophora > Helicidae > Cepaea > Cepaea hortensis. The sequence goes on along the minus strand of CAWUFQ010000047.1, from coordinate 32,909 downwards.
AACCCAGACATTAATCTAAAGATTCACATTAAAGGGAGACAAAAAGGAAACAAAAACAAGGGATACGAAGTGGTAACTATTTTGTATTAATAAGTTTATTTTTATATATTAATAAATATTAATGAGTATAAGTATATTGACTAATTTATCAAAACATATACAATAACTGTCGCTAATTCTGTTTCATTCGCATAACTGCTTGTTAATGGAACGCTAGTTTGATCTAAAGACGATTCTGTTACACGGACGTGTGTCGTATTGAACGCTGCTTATTCTTGTCTATGTGACAAGAGTATACTGTACACTTTACCCATGCCTGACGCCTTCAGTAGAGAAGCTGTGAGTGTGTTCCATGAATTTAATAGCTGTATTTTATTCCACTAGAAGTCGATCTGGCCAAAAACATATGATTCCTCACTCTTAAACTCTCGGTTCTCTGATGGTGGTGTAGAGGTTCAACCCTTGCACCGGAATTAAGTTGGATTTAAACCCCCTTAAAATCAAGCCTGGGTTAATCGCAATGTCATGTACATGACTACACGGTTTAAAGCTCACAAGCACGAACCATGAGCAGACTGGGGGGGGGGGGGGGGGTGGGAGCTGCAGCGATGTGGTTTCAAAGAAGAATAATGAGAACACCCAGGACGCATCTAAAAAAACAAACAATAAAGATACATTAAAAGAAGTTAACACATAAAGAGAACTGGTTACTCGCATCAGCACGGACATTCCACATTCTTTGGGCATGTCACATATAATCTGGAAGTTGTCGATCGATGAAAATATGTCGCGACATACGTCTACAAGCAGCCGTCATTCTTTGATGTGTTGTTGATCGAAGAAGGACTGTCGCGTCATTCGTCTGCAGGGGGCAGCCATCCCTTTAATGTGATAGACAAACTGTCTGGGTAAAAGTCGGCAAGATCTTTTATTGTGGGGAAAATAGGTCTCCAGATTACAGGTTAGCGGGACTCCTTGAAGTACCGGGATGATTTCACAGATGAAGGGGACAGCCAGTCAGTTGTTGACATTAAGTCGGAAACGGATAGAGAAAAACAGTTTCTAGACGTCTAGTGTCTAGACAGACTTGTGACGTCATTCAGGCACCGTATTAAAACAGTTGGGATAAACAACTTTGGGGGAGTTGACCAAAGGATGTGAAACAACAAGGACGTGTGTGAGATTCCGAGTTTGATTCTGGAGAGGGACTACAGTGTCTTCAGTCGATTTACATTGGCGGACATGTTTCCTTCGTGTGATTTAGTAGTCTCAATTTTCAAACCGGAATATATATATATATATATATATATATATATATATATATATATATATATATATATATATATATATATATATATATATATATATATATATATATATATGGTATGTAATTTAATAGACCTAAATTAGATTATTCTTAGGAATCGAGTGTAGTATAGGAGCGTCGGTAACATTAGCCTATCGCGTAGCTTAAACTAGCTGGTGTGAGATATCATTTAACTCAGTGAGTTAAGGACAATGTAATGTTAATATTTAGGGAGATTGAGGATGGTTGGGGGGATGGAGGAAATGTCAAATGGTAGGATCTTCCAGTAGGGTATATACTGGATTTCTGCCCTTTTCCTCTAGTCTTTAATTGTCTTACCATGACTCAGACCGATGTGATGAGCTCATCGGCCTTATGACAGAGGTTGGTTCTCTGTTATATATCTGAGTGCTGTCGTCGGCCTACACTCACCTAATAGAGGTTGAAATCGGGTTGCTCTCACCAGGTGTGTTCTCTCTTCAATAGGTTCCACTAGATTTTACCACCAACTAGAAGAAATCATGGTTCGAGCATTGAAGGCAGAGTTTACTAAGAGGCTTTTGCACTGGGCCATAACCCAGAGGGTCTGCAGGAACCTGGCCTTTGCTGAGCAGGAAACGATGATTATATAAGTTGCTTCCTGAGTGATAGTTTACATCAAAGTAAATCAAGACACTGACAATAACACCTGTACCAGGAACACTAGTAGATATAGATACCTGGAAGATTAACATTGTGTGTTACAATTGGGGAATTCCTATGAACAGATAAATACTACCATTTCATTTTCCAAAGTGACAATCACATTAGTTTCTAGGATTCTCTGATCACAGAACATTTATGAACAGAGTAGTTACACTGTGTGTGTTAGATTGATGATCAATATTGGACTGTTTCCACTATTGATGACCAAGCATCCGGATTGTCCAAGAGCTATCAGAGGAAGTCGACACTTGGCCTGAGAGACACATCATTTGGGTGAGGTCTTCTGTCCTTTATATGGTGCTGTTGTGTGGCCAGTACTGTGATGAAACAGACTTTGCTCCTGAGCTATTAGGTCTGATTCTACATACACACTAGATTATACGACAGACATTCTACACATACACTTTGCACATACATGATACTTTTCTCTATTAAACTAATTTGTTGTTTTGTTAGAGCCAGTGTTGTGTAGAGTGTTTTGGAAAAGAATGAGAGGGGGCTTGGTTCAGTAGTAAGAGAAAGAGTGATCCAGAGACTGACGGGGTGTTGTGGACAGAAATCAAGATCCTCAAGATAGTGATATGGGGTTAAAAGAATGTTGGTGTTGATTCCCCTCACCACAGGGACGACATATATATAATACGACAGGGCATGTCATTAGAAAGGGAAAATTGAAGTGTTTCGTGACAACGGGAAAGTTGAAAGGAAGGAAAGACAGACAGCGAGATAAGATGAAGGACGGTTTGAACATCATGGCATGGTGGAAGATGGCTATCAGACATGATTAGCAGTACACGAGACAGAAGGCTGTGGACTGACATGGTCATCAACGCCAGCTGACATGGATTATCTGAAGAAGAAGAGGAAATTCAAGAATATTACTTTAAAATGGAAGATATAAAAAGCGAATATTAAACTGTTGCGGAGTGCACGTTAGTGTGGCGGGTAGGACATTACGTTAAAAATGTTATGAACGCAATGGAACCAGGGATGGATGTCAGCTCTCGCCGCTAGCTGTGGGACAAACTGGCCATATATTCCACCGTGCACCCAGGCTTGCAAAATGTGATAGTGCTAACATTTCACATAGCCACAGCATGTTTCCGCTACGATACATGTGTCATTTTTTTTTTTAATAACTATTTCTTGGTCTTAGGGTGATTTCTGCAATCTGAAATTCTGGACCTTTATTGTAGCTTAAACGCGTTTAAAAATATGAAATGCGAGAGGGATTCAAGTGAAAAAATTAAATGTGTGATAGAAATTACAACAACCATACCATTGTCCTGTAACCTGTCAATATTGTTGTTGAGGATGTCAAGAGGGTTAAGCACGTGACATTACGGTGCAGACGAACACGGTGACGTCATAAGAATAGTTTAAAGGTGGCCGCCCCACTTTTGACATGCATCAAAGTGAAGCAGCATTCTGTTATCCGTTGTTGATCAGTGAAGGTGTGAAACCTATAGAAATTAATCTACGAATGAAGGTCCAGTATGGTGTTGCATGCCTGTCAGTCCAGCAAGTGTACGGGTGGAGTAGGAAGTTTCAAAACGGCGTGACTTCTGTGACAGACTGTTCACGACCAGGTCAGGCACACCGAGTAATAACCCCAGAGAGGTTACACACGTGACCAAGAGAATTATTTTCTACATGAATCGAAGCACTTTATCGGCGCTGGGGAACTTGCATTGAACGCAGTGCTGACTACATCGAAAAATTATACAGGTGTTGTTTACTTTATCAGAATATATTCACACACACACACACACACACACGCACACACACGCAAGCACGCGCGCGCGCACGCACGCACGCACGCACACACACACAATCACCCACCCACACACACACACACACACACACACACACGGATGGGTCGGTCGTTCGACGAGTGAGACGTTCAAGGGCTTTTACGGCTCAGGCCGGAGGGAGAATTGTGAAGGAAGATTCTCGTACTTTTGCTTCGACCACAAGTAGCCTGACTATGGAAGTCATGGCAGTAAGTAAAGCAATAACATGGCTCGAGGCACAGCCATTCACAAGGGCATGTTTCCTTAGTGGCTCAATTAGTATGCTCAAGAAGATAGAGATGGGGTGGATCCAAAGAGAGTGGTTGCTGTCTCTGGAGCGGTCTCGGCTGGCAAAGATTAGCTCCATTTTCGTGCTAGGGCATGCGGGTGTACAAGGAAATAAGCAAACTGACAAGCTTGGATGTAAGGCCACTGTGGAAGGCGGACCAGCCACGGAAAAGGCTGATACTCTGAAAGCTCTACGAGATGTAAATTGTTTGCGAGAACCAAGTGATGAATGTGAATCTACAACCATGATCAGAATGTAAGAATAGCAAATTAAAGAAGTGGAGCCAAAAAAAGAACACTATGCAGGAAGCCAAAGAAGATTAATAAACCAACACAGAGCTGGTGTCGTTAGCCAATACACGCTGCGGGATTTACCGAGGAGGGGATCCGAGCACTTATGGACTGAATGTTTCGATGTGCAATGAAGATGATCTGCCGACTAACTAACTAACTAAGAGGGATGCAAGGGAGGAAGAATATGGTGTATTTACCAGCAGCTAGCAACTAGAGTAATTAGGGCTGACGCTTTATGGCATGTGCAGTGATAGACTGAGCGTCTATGGGTTGTCCAGTGTGCTATGATGCTGATTCTTAAATTAATCAATTAATTCTAGATTCAGAAGGGACTACTCATCGATTTCTTCGTACTGCTAAAAGGACTCATGGCAGAATAGAAACAGTTAAAAACTATCTCATTGGTGATATCTGAATAAATAGTACTGCTAACAACATTATACTTTCTAAACAACATTAGAAAATAAACTATGAGGCAAATATGTGTTTATCATATGTGGCTTACTATGAGTGAGGTCAGTGATATACACTAAAATATGAGGATGCAATAAATGTGTAAATGAAAAAACTACGAAAAAGTAATTGTAATGCGAATATATATATATTCACAGCAAACAGAATAGTTTTTTGGTATGGAAGTCATATGGTGAACAAAGAAGATTTGTATAGGAAAATTTGTGGCATATTCAGTCATAATGAAACGTCATAGATTTCCCGAAGTTTTTAAGTATAAATAGTTATGGTGTCTGTCACGGAACTGCTGAGAATTCACCTAACAAAACTCCCAAAAGGCCAAATCCCCTTTTATGTCAGCCTAGAACAGCCGATCAGTCGAAGGGATACAACCGAGGTATAAATCTACCCCACACAAGGGCGATTGGTGGCCCTTGACTTCTAGACTGTTCGGGTGACGAAAGCTCAACCCACCCAGATCCGCTAACGCATGCGCAAGCACCGTCTCAGAACAAAGAGAGGCTCAGTTGAGATCCGGCCGTTGGAGCCAGAAGGTGTGTTTGGACGACTGTGTTAATTCGTAAATGGGAAAGAGGAAGCCAGTGTCTTGCTGTTTGTTGAAGAAAACGGACAGAACGTCCAGTGTTGGGACGGGAGCTCCTCAATTCTGAATGCACAGTTTGTCGTAAGGTACGTTAAACATAATTAGACAAATAATGTGTGTCGATACCACGTTGACCCGAAACTGTTCGACCACATGTCCCGCCCGGCGCACAAAGGTCAGTCAGGGGTGAACCTGTGGGCTTGTGTTTTAACTTAACACTGCAGGCTAGTTGAACACGATGGATTGTAGGCCTGTTTTTATGTTACAATTGTACAAGTGCGTGAATGCGTGTTATCGCCGCTACAAGTAGGTAGAGAAACTTAGGGCAGGCCCAATAGTGTTAGTCGTCCGAGTTCACTCCTGGGCGGCCTTAGAACTCTAACGTAGTCGACACAACCGGACTGGGCGAAGGCGTTGTAGAACATAGGTCGAGTGAGGTATCGGGGAACTCGGCCGAACTAGACGAAACCCATGCGCTGGTCGCCGGACGTGTCGAAGGTCATTCTAAGGACATTGCGGGTGTCTAAGTTCGAATTCTTTGGTGTGGCGACCACTGGCTTTGCTGAGCTTTCCCCTTACTCTTTATGTTCGTGGTTGCCGTAACGGAACATCATCTTGATATACCGTTGGTTCCCGAGAGGTTGACACTGGAGAAACTGGGGAATGCGACAGAGCTGGTCACAGCCAGCTGAACACCGTTCCAAATGCTCTGACCCTAACTAGGGGAGGAGGGAACGGGATGTGGACTTCCGCTACAGGGGGATTTCCCAGTAAAATCTATTAAATTCCTGGATCAAAGCTCGAGCTCCGGGAAACCTGTTGTATAGTAGGTAATCATAAAATATAACCAGGGAGAGGCGGCTACCTCCGAGGGAGGGGAATTCGGTGGTCACCGATCCTCCTTCAGGGCCATTCTGTCTCTAGGTACCTTTAACCTACTAACCTGGTATATTGTGTCTTTAGAAGTCTTTTTAGGACAGAAGTATTTCGCCGACACCATGACCAGATACACAGCCCTACCTTGGGCTGGTTCGAGACGGAGGACGGTTCAGCCAGCACTTGTTAGGACCCAGACCTAGTTCAGTTTTGGCAGTGGATCCTGGTCTGGGAGGCTGCCGGCCGGGTCATAGCGACCCCGGCCTATGCTGAGTACACATAGGTAACGTGTACCTCTGGGGGTAAGTCTGTGTCACGATATTCACACCTGGTGTTATCTTTGGCAGGTTCTACTTTCTGAGAGACTTACGTGACGGGACCAGAGGAAGATGACTTGGTGAAGGCTGCTAAATGGCTGGCTTACCTATGTGACGTGAAGTGAGGCTTCTACACCACACCACGTGCCGGGAAGTCACTACGCCACTGTCCAGTCCCGTCTCAACCGCTAAATGATCTTCAGTCAGTCCACCAAGTATTATGATGGCTACACACGGGCGAGTATCGTGTCCTCTTGTCTGTGATCAAATTTGATATTGTGACCCACTAGCCAAACGGGTAAAGAAGAACTACATTACCCTTTATTTCATGATGGCCTGGTGTTCCGGAACAGTCTACCATGTAGGAATAGGAACATTTGTGACATCCCTTACCGGGTCACGCGCTACCAGTACTGACATTGAGTGACAGAGTCAACTTGAACTGTGCCAACTTTCTGTGCTTATAGGCCCAGTTATACCCATCCTGATCCCATTAGAGACCACCATCTATTTCCAGACTTTGACATTGTTCAATGTGTGTTAATTGTTATGGTGGCTTCTTAGGACCGTTGTCTAGCACAGGCCTTACCACTGAAGCTTGAAGGACAGGCCTTCAGAACTTCTACAAGGATGTTAGTCCGGAGTCATCACGTACCAACGCAACTTAGAGTCACCACATTGAAGTGTTAGTCATTCCAGTTGAGTCTACACCTCGGCAGAGACATTCCACGCTACGTGTGCAGATGAGTGACCTCTTTAACCTTGTGGTATCGTACCCAGTGTACAGTGATGAGTGAGACGGCCTGAGACTAATCCAGATAGCCATTTCTTCTATCGCCTGGCGGTAGCCAGGATTCTCTCATGAACATTCCCCTTGTTGATAATCCTCTTGTACATTATATCATCGAGTCATTATGTGTAGACACCAGAGTCGTGTCATCTGTTCTGGATGAGAGATGAAAAGGGTATTGTCCAGCGGTTGCTAGTGAGAGAGACAGGAATCCCAGGGCTGGTGGGGTCTGTAGACTGAGATCTAGTGTATTCCCAGAGTGCATCTATTCCGTTATTAAGGTGTAATAGTATGCTTCCCTCACCCCAGGAAATACTACGACAGTGTCCTTCCAGCTGGAGACGAACGAATAGTGGAATACTATGATTATTCTTTGTGGGTATCTGCCTGAAGAAGACCATAGGAAATCTGGCGATACGTACCTAACATTTAGTTTATTTAATTGTGACTGAATGGATTAAAGGGTTTTTCCATATATGTATAATGGAAGAATTAAAGACCTTTTGTGAAGTCAGTACGAGAAGGTGCACTTACGTGTCATGTGGAATCTCGCTGGTCTGCATCTCCAAGACGTTGCCTGTGCTCTTCATGTAGATGTGGTGTAGGCATTGCACGAATGGCTTCTTGAGGACGTTGTCTAGGGATGGGTTGTTGAGGATGGTCAGCAGGTCTTCCATTGGCAGTATCGTCTGGCATAAGGACTCGATGAACAAGTTTTCTCCCTGGTAACAGTGTTCATAATTACTATAGACGACAAGGAGAGAGAGAGAGAGAGAGAGAGAGAGAGAGAGAGAAAGAGAGAGAGATGCACACATATAAAGGTAAAGTGACATTGAGAGAGAGAATGATTGAATGATAGAGCGAATTATGAAAGAGCAACAAAAATAACAGACAACTTATGAAGAAAACAAGTGGGAGAGAAGAAGAAGTGATGAAAAGGGAAATACGAAGAAGAAGAAGAAGAAGAAGAAGAAGAAGAGAGAGAGAGAGAGAGAGAGAGAGAGAGAGAGAGAGAGAGAGAGAGAGAGAGAGGTAAGAAAAAGAGTGTGAAAGATATATCGAAAATATAATAAAAAATGCCAGACTGAGACAGTGAATGGGATGTTAAATAACAGAGAGTAGATAGTGAGTATGAATAAGAAGGAGAGAGAGAATACGCGAGAGACACATTGAAAGAACGTCTGGACGAATCAGGCCATGAATCAGCTTGCGGCAGATTCAGAAAGTGAGAGTAATTTGAAATAAGTGTGCCAGAGGGGGAAGGTGAAGACTGTGATAAAGAGTGAATTAGTGAGATATACTAAATTAGAAGTTAGAATTAGAAATTAGAAACACTGAATTAGAAATATACGAAATTAGACTCCCCTACCAAGCCCTCATATGGTCACCAGTAGGGAAAAGAAAACGGGGAAGACCAAGAGAGACCCTGCGTAGAACCATCATTAGAGAAGGCTCATTAAATGGCCAAGTAAATATCCAAGATCTACAACAGGTAGCAGCGAACCGCCAAGCATGGAGAGACAGGACTTCTGCCCTATGCGCCGCCTTAGGCTCAAGAGGAAAGACTAACTAACTAACTAAATTAGAGGGAAGATGAACGAGTAAGTGAATGGGCAAGCTAGAGAGCAGGTGAGATAAGATTAGATGTTTTCAAGCTTGACTGCTCATTGTCCACGTTTCACATCCATACAAAAGTAAGGTTCTATGTAACACTTCAACACTCTGTTTCTCAGTGCAATTGGCATATTTTTACTGGTCAATAGTTTTCCATCTTGCAAAACGCTACCTTCGCCCTAGCGATTCTTGTTCTAATCTCGTCAAGAGATTTATTATACCCATTATATTTTATTTTCACATATCCTATTTACAGGACATCGCTGTCAACACGAGCATTTTACCACCGTTGTTGATGTCATGGCAAGATGACGCTCAGTACAGGTAGGCCCCGGTTAACGTCGGGGTTACGTTCTTGGAAACGCGACGTTAAGTGAAACGACGTATAGCGAAACACTATTTCCCACAGAATTAAATGAAATACAGTGTATTGTGTACCACAGTAATGTTTATTTTGATGGTTGTTGATATTTATTGGCTAAATAGAGGTGGGTTGGAGGGCGAGTGGTAGAGTTATTGAGACGTAGAGGCATTACATTCTGCCTCTTCATCTGAGGATGAAACTGTAGCCTCTTACTGTCACTTTTCCTGGCTCTTCTCTGCTTGAACAAAAAATGTGTCCAATGTCTGCTGCACAGTAACCACCCTCCTCACTATCAGCACTCGCTACTTCACCTTTTGTCTGAATGTTGTTCAGGCGTGAATGCTTCTTAGAGCGCTCAAACCAACCACAACTCGCTCCAAAACTATCATCGGCACTACTAGTACTGCTCTCACCCGCTTTCTTAGGTAGATCTTCATAGAGAGACGTTGCTTTCTCTTAGATAACCATCTTGCTCACAGGCATATTCCGTTAGTTCTGGTCTTCAATCCAGACTGCCAATTGTGCTTCCATGTTCTCCATAAGAATACTTCTGGTACATGTAATCTTGGAAGCACTCAAAGGGGTTACGTTTTTAGCACCCTCTTTTATTTTGTCAGCACCTGCGTGAATTGTACTTTCCGTCGTTGGAGGTAAACCATGGACTTTACCGATATCAACAACCCGATCGCCAGTCCCATAACGACGTTATGGCGAAACGTAGCGACGTAAAGTGAAGTTAGTCCCCTATGTAACAATAACATTACAGCGAAACGACGTATACCGAGGCGACGTATAGCGTGGCTTACCTGTAGTTTGCCATTGCTTTCTGACCTTACATACCTCCGTAAGGAACCAACGTGACGCGATTCAAAAAAAGAAACGCAACATTGTTGGTGTTCCTTTTATAAAAGCTATCCGGTGATTGGACATCAATCAACCTATCAACTGTGTCCATCTGGTCATTACATTCTCGTGGTTACCTGAATTGTACTCACCTCATGATTCGTGAGGTCAAAACAACATTTTTGACAATAACTAGTGGCAGGTTCATGATAATCCCGCGAAATTTACTGAACTCATCTCTTTGACCATATTATTGAATGCCTATAAAATATTGACGCTCCAGGAACACGTCGAATTTCAGATCAAACGGTCAGGAACTGGCTGCATGACGCTGGTCTTTGGGTTAGACCCTACAGAGGTCCTGTTCTTACGGACTGGCATCGCCAGAACCGACTGCAGTGTGCGAATCAGCATCGTCAATAAAATGTTGGTATACGGTTGCAATTAAACTGCAATAATATTGCTTTTATTTTTTTTAACAGTATATGTTAAAAATGACTGTTCCGAGATAGTTGTACAGATTAACTTGTTTAAGAACATTCCCACTTACCCGTATATTATATTTAGGTGTTTAAGAAATACTTTTAGACATTTGTTCAAAACTGATTATCTCCCGCTAAGACGTCGTCTCACTATTAGTGATGTTAATTCAGTTAATACAATTTCACATTTCATATGACACCGCGTATCAAGGAGAACACCTTCACCATCCTCACATAAATGAATGAACGAAGTGTACCTCAGCGCAAGCAGCAAGCAGACCCAGCAGACTGATGTAGTACCGAAGCCGGGACATCTTGTCTGAGTGCAACAGAATGTTTTCCCTGAGGATGAATGTTACATGGATAATTAGTAATTTCCAAGGTGCACTTGATGATTATGTAAGAAAGAGTTAATTTCCTCCACTTTTGGGTGGATGTTGTACAGACATTTAGTCAGTGTTGAGGATACAGAAAAGAACAAATGCATCAATACGATAAGATCTGAACATAGAAGAAGGTTGGCTACTAAAGACTATACAACAAAAAAGAATATTTAAATATTTTGGTCACATGAAACGTCATGAAAGTTTGGAGAGAACATAAACGGAGTGGTATATACCCGGGAAGAGAGGAAGAGGGAGGCCAAATAGAAGTTGGGTGCAAGGTGTGGCAGATAATCTCTAGATTGGTGTATCGGACGCGGGACATCTTGTTTTTGACCGAGAAGTTTTCCAGAAGGTTGTTATGGGAGCGAAGTTCTGCAAAGGACATCTATATCTATAAAATAGAATGTATGTCTGTCTGTATCTCTGTATGTTTGTTATTTATGCGTTCGCGAACGGTATATCCGATTGAGATGAAATTTTCTACACGTCTTCTTATCATTCCCGTGCAACCAACTGTCATAGTTTGTTAGTTTACAAACAGCTATTTACGTAATAAAATTAAATTTCGTTATTACATTATAATTTATATATATATATAGCAAGGGGACTTAACTTAATAAATTTTTTCAAGGGGCATAACGTTTAATATCATTGCTATATAATTACAATTAAAATAATTGTTGCATATATCTCAAATATGTGGACTTTTTCTCTACAGTTATCTACAGGCATATGCGTTATAATATACAATGATAAATCTTTAAGGCATTTTCAAAGTTTTCATAAAAATAATGCATCTATTTAAATTTTCTAACTCATCTTTTTATGTTTAAAGAAGTTATCTACAGTCATGTAGGTGATTAAAAACAGTTTCCATTAAAAATAATGGATCTATTTTAGATACGTTAGAATTTTATTTCTGTACTAATTTGGGAGAGAAACTTTTGAATTTTAACTGCAGGATTTGTTTTTTCCGTTCCCTTGGCCGGTAGAAGGTCAGTACATAATTCGCACTTGCATGAAATGTGTATATGCTTTATTTTGATTTTGTTTAAAAGAAAGGTTGGCCGCGTGTGCGGTCAACATCGGGTTTTTCATTCAATGTTGTGGGTGTGAAAGAGAACACATGGTGTGTGGAAGGACATTTTTTTCTTCATACTTTATGCATACTACTAGACATACTATGTAAATATGACATTTGATGTTTGAACGCCCTGTTAAACAGGCCTACACAAATACTATACACGCAGCACGTCTGTTAAAATACTAAAAGGACATTGTTTTTGTATACAATTAACGTTTTTAGTGCAACAATAGTTAGCCGCGTGTGCGGTGTGAAAGAGAACACATGATGTGTGGAAGGACATTCTTAAGTAAGGTTGTTTTTTTTTTTGTTACATGAATTTAATGAGATACTTCCCGCTAGGGCCTGGGCGAAGCGGGGCCGGGTCAGACAGACAGACAGACAGACAGACAGACAGACAGACAGACAGACAGACAGACAGACAGACAGATAGACAGACAGACAGACAGATAGTCGGGAACGGGAGCTTATATGACTACTTATAAGAATTAAATGAGATGTTCCGCACCAGGAGCTGGGCGAAGCCGGGTCGGGTCAGACAGACGGACAGACAGACAGACAGACAGACAGTTAGACAGACAGACAGACAAACAGATAGTCGTGAACGGGAACGGGAGCTTATATGACTACTTATATGATTTAAATGAGATGCTCCCCACCAGGGACTGGGCGAAGCCGGGCCAGTTCAGACAGACAGACAGACAGACAGA
>CAWUFQ010000047.1:0-17500 GCA_963921405.1 Cepaea hortensis | reverse complement strand
TTGTTATTATAACAAATATTCTTTATTATCTATCAATGGCTTTAATTTAGACTCGCAGCGACTACATTGTCACTACAGTTGTTGATTTCTAATGAGATGTATGTAATTGCTTGCAATTACATACAATATTCTTGAAATCTGGAGCAAGTTTACTTGTTGAAATTCGCATGACAGCATGCAAGTTGCAGTCCGACAATAAAGACCTATTCTTAGATTTGTTGATATTCAAGCAAGAGAATGCTTGTTCGCAAATGTATGTTGGTCCAAATAATGATAAAAGTTTAGCTGCAAAGTTTTTCAAGTTGGGAAATGATTCTTGTGATAAAGATCCCTAGAAATCCAGCAAACCATCTGTCTTGAATTTCTCTTTCAGGTCATGATCTGCTTGTAAGTCAAGCAGCTCCAACTGTATGTCCTCTGTGGCTGTATCAGCTTCTGCACTAAAAGATGAACTGAGAATATTGAACTATGGCTCTAATTCCTTGAAATCTTGGAATCTCCATCCAAATTCTTCAATCAATGCATCTAATTGGGCTTTGTATTTTTCAATCATTTCACCAGAAATGGTTTCTTGTTTCAGCAAAGGAAAATGACAAAATCTTTTTTCACTTGCTTGTCTGGAGAATAGTGAGAGTTTTGCCTGAAATGATTTTACATATACATGCAATTCATGTGCTAACACACCATTGCCCTGAAGTTTGACATTCAGTTCATTTAACTTTTCCATAATTTTAATGGCAAACATAAAGTCTAGCTGCCACTCTTTATTGACAATGTTAGTATTAAAGTCACATGCAATGCCCTTAATCTCTAGGAACATCACTATTTCTTCTCTGAGTTCCCACACTCGCCTCAACACCTTGCCGAGACTCAGCCATCGAACATTGGTGTGGTTCAGGACATCGGAATGTTCAGATTCCAAATCGTCAAATTATGACTTGAACTGTCTGTGATTAAGTCCTCTTGATCTGATGAGGTTGATAACACTGACAACTGGGTCAATAACATGCTTGATATTCAAAACAGTTTTACACAGACTTTCTTGATGAATCACACAGTGAAGTGGTAATAATGTGTGGTCAGGATATTCTGCTTTAATCTTATCCCTTTATTTCCAGTCAAAGCACCAGCTCCGTCAGTTGTAAGACTTGCCATCTTGTTCCAAACCAAACCAGTTCTTTCAATACAGTTAGTAACAGCATTGAATATATCATGGCCTGTGATTGTGTCTTTGAGTGACTCAACACTCAGTAACTCTACAGTGAGTTTGAAAGAAGTGTTTATTCCGCGTATAAATATCAATAGTTGGGCAGTATCATGTACATCGGTACTCTCATCCAATGCAAGGGAGTACCACAAAAATTGTTTACTTGCATCTTGAAGTTTATGCATCAAATTGTCACTGATCTTGTCAACACGTCTGACCACAGTTCTTCTTGATAAAGTAATGTTGTCAAATCTGTTTTTCTTTTTTTTTTGTTCTGGACACATAATGTTTGCTGCATCTAGCAAACATTCCTTGATGAACTCGCCATCAGAAAATGGCTTGTTATGTTTTACAATTCTGTGTAACAGCACAAGACTAGCTTTAGTTTCAGCTTCTTGAATTGAAGACTGTTTAGTGAAAACAGTTTGCTGTTTCTCCAAATTTTTCACCAACTCAAGGCATTTGCTTTCCTTCTCTTCGGTCGTTAAATTGTATCCGAAATCGGAATGTTTTGTTTGATAATGTCTTTTTAAATTTTACTCCTTGAAGACAGCCACTGACTCACGACACAACAAGCAAATTGATTTGCTATCAACTTTTATAAAACAGTACTTAGTTTCCATTTATCATTAACAACATGGCATTCATCTTCAATCTTACGTTTGTTATTGACACTCATCATAACGGTTCATGAAATTCTGTAAAATTCAACGAAATAACTTAAGAACGAATAAAAAAATTTTATTTCTAAATATCCTCGCGGGCCACATAAAATCACTTGGCGGGCCGCATGCGGCCCGCGGGCCGTAGTTTGCCCACCCCTGGTCTAGATGTAACAAAGACTATGGGGAGCGACTGTTACGGAGAGGCCAAAACACTGGTTTGGCGGTTGCTGATTTTGGACATTCCCATACATCATTTCAAAGTCAGTGATGTGTTGTTGTTGCATGCTCACATAACTTGGAAGGGGGCGTGGAGTGGGCACAGCTTCATACAATGGGTAAATGATAATTTATGAATTTATGGGAAGTTAAGGATTCTCCGTGGCGAAGTATTTAACCAACTTGCCTCGCGTTCCGAAGGTTGTGGGTTCGATTCCGGGCTACGACTTTCGGTTCACTCGTGCAGCTTCCTCTGAGACTCTTGGTGGTCGTCGCTGGAGCTACGGTGTTCATGCTTTGTGCGAAGGTTTAGGACTACCGCCTTACGGAAAGAGACCCAGCATATGGGATAAAACCCGTGCAATGAAGTAGATCCTAGTACCTTTAATCCCGTTTTCTTGGATGTTAAACAGGGCTCTAATGATACGATGGGAGCCGCGGTAGTGTAGTGGCCAGACGCTCGCCGCTGTGGTTTCGAATCCATATCGGGGCTGATTTAGAAGGGAAATCTCTCAGGTCGACTCAGCCTACAACAGGTACCAGAATATCTCTTAGGAAGTTAAGACGGCCGGCGTAATACTGACCACATCAACCACCGAATACCGATGGGTATGCTCAAATATGGGTATACCGCCATACGCCCAGCTCGCCTTAATTAAAAGGTCTTTTACTTTTCACATTTTGCTTGTAATACGGTCCACATCACTCGTTGACCGTCATGTTGTCTAAACGGATGGGTCCAGTATAATGCTCTTAAAACACCACATGGCATGGAAACGGCGTCTTTAAGGTAACTGCTTTAAAACTGCGGGCATGCTCGTTGTTCTTGTTGTCTTCCACAACTACAACTGTGCGCGGGATTCTGAATTAGAGGCGTTCAGCCATAACCCCTAGTACTCATTCCAATTGCCGGGTCTCGATAGAGTCTCGTAATGTTAGTTTTCGTCAGTACCTCCCATTGCCGGGAGTGGGTAGATCGTTAGAAAAGTTAGTTGCATATCCTATACAGGAGGCTGCAGTCAACAACAGCATATTTTACTGTTGTGATTTCTTAGCAAATTTACATTCAGTAGTTTAACCCCGCTGGCGACTTGCGGGATAACTGAGCCGGCCGCTCAGAAAGCAATGGCAAACTACTGAGCGTAATCTTGCCAAGAGATCAACAGACAGCTGAAAGATGCTGCTGTTGACAGCTAAGTCCTGTAAAAGGATATGCGAATTTAAAAAAAAGATTTAGTTTGCATTTGCTTTCTGAACGACGTGAAAAGCAAGCTTAGCAGAAAATACCACGAAAGCTGAGAATACACACTCTAAACAAATGAGATGAAAACAAAACTTGGAAGCTTATGAGATATGATATTATCACAGAATATAAAGAAGAAACTGGACACGAAAGAGATTAAACGAAGACATCTCAAAGACATTAGAGAAAATTGACAACTATTGAACATCATACCAAAAAGGTTCTTTTGGCTTGGTCGCAATATGAAACATGCCCATATATTCTAAACTTATTGCAGGGCATGATCCAGGGCAAACGAAAAAGAGTACGCAATAGGGGAGAAAAAAAAACTACATCAGAAAATCATGAAAAGACGCCTGGGGACAATTTATGCTGGGCTGAAAATAGTTGCTGAAAAACAAGACAATCGAGAGACAAGATCTTGCGATTTCAACACGTCTTTGAACCGCCTGAACTAATTATAATGTCATATTTTCACAATATCATATCCCCAACCCAATGGCTACACTCCTACTCTGGAGCTCGTAATAACAACAATAACAGCAGTAGCGACACCAAAGAATTACAATAACAGCATCAACAACAATAACACAATTAATAACAACAACATGCCAGGATTGCAAACACAACGGATTCCCCTCTTAGCAAGAAGCCAGGCAACAAACTGAGTGGCATACCTCCCTGACGGCCACAGCCAGGTCACTCTCGACCACGCGGACGTCCAGAAGAATGTCCTGTCTCTCATAGATGTGCATCTGGACCGTCTCGTTTTCTCTGGCCAGCAGCTTCAGCAAGTAGAGGGTCTTCCTGAACACGGAAGTCATCCCGCCATATTGTTCCTATCATTGTCATAGCAACATTAGTGTTATCTTCCTCTTATTGTGATAGAAACAGTAGTGTCATCTTCCTGTCATTGTGACAGAAAAATTAGTGTTATTTTGCTGTCATTATGGTACATACTTAGTTGCATCCTCCTGTCAATGTGATAGAAACATTAGTCGCATCTTCCTGTCACAGAAACATTAGTCGCATCTTCCTGTCACAGAAACATTAGTCGCATCTTCCTGTCATTGTGATAGAAACATTAGTGTTACCTTCCTGATATTGTGACAGAAACATTAGTCGCATCTTCCTGTCACAGAAACATTAGTCGCATCTTCCTGTCATAGAAACATTAGTCGCATCTTCCTGTCACAGAAACATTAGTCGCATCTTCCTGTCACAGAAACATTAGTCGCATCTTCCTGTCACAGAAACATTAGTCGCATCTTCCTGTCATTGTGATAAAAACATTAGATTTATCTTCCGGTTATTGTGACAGAAACATTAGTCGCATCTTCCTGTCACAGAAACATTAGTCGCATCTTCCTGTCACAGAAACATTAGTCGCATCTTCATGTCACAGAAACATTAGTCGCATCTTCGTGTCACAGAAACATTTGTCGCATCTTCCTGTCATTGTGATAAAAACATTAGTATTATCTTCCTGTAATTGTGACAAAAACATTAGTCGCATCTTCCTGTCACAGAAACATTAGTCGCATCTTTATGTCACAGAAACATTAGTCGTATCTTCCTGTCACAGAAACATTAGTCGCATCTTCCTGTCATTGTGATAAAAACATTAGTGTTATCTTCCTGTCATTGTGACAGAAACTTTAGTCGCATCTTCCTGTCACAGAAACATTAGTCGCATCTTCCTGTCACAGAAACATTAGTCACATCTTCCTGTCATTGTGATAAAACATTAGTTTTATCTTCCTGTCATTGTGACAGAAACATTAGTCTCATCTTCCTGTCACAGAAACATTAGTCGCATCTTCCTGTCACAGAAACATTAGTCGCATCGTCCTGTCATTGTGATAAAAACATTAGTGTTATGTTCCTGTCATTGTGACAGAAACATTAGTCGCATCATCCTGTCATTGTGATAAAAACATTAGTGTTATCTTCCTGTCATTGTGATAGAAACATTAGTTTTATCTTCCTGTCAGTGTGAAAAAAACATTAGTCGCATCTTCCTGTCACAGAAAGATTAGTCGCATCTTCCTGTCATTGTGATAAAAACATTAGTGTTATCTTCCTGTCATTGTGACAGAAACATTAGTCGCATCTTCCTGTCACAGAAATATTAGTCGCATCTTCCTGTCACAGAAACATTAGTCGCATCTTCCTGTCACAGAAACATTAGTCGCATCTTCCTGTCATTGTGATAGAAACATTAGTGTTATCTTCCTGTCATTGTGACAGAAACATTAGTCGCATCTTCCTGTCACAGAAACATTAGTCGCATCTTCCTGTCACAGAAACATTAGTCGCATCTTCCTGTCATTGTGATAGAAACATTAGTGTTACCTTCCTGTCATTGTGACAGAAACATTAGTCGCATCTTCCTGTCACAGAAACATTAGTCGCATCTTCCTGTCACAGAAACATTAGTCGCATCTTAATGTCACAGAAACATTAGTCGCATCTTCCTGTCACAGAAACATTAGTCGCATCTTCCTGTCATTGTGATAGAAACATTAGTGTTACCTTCCTGTCATTGTGACAGAAACATTAGTCGCATCTTCCTGTCACAGAAACATTAGTCGCATCTTCCTGTCACAGAAACATTAGTCGCATCTTCCTGTCATTGTGATAAAAACATTAGTGTTATCTTCCTGTCAGTGGTGATAAAAACGTTAGTTTTATCTTCCTTCGTTGTGGTAGAAACATTATTAGAAACATTATTGTATCTGTATGTCATTGCAATTTAGTGTTGTCCATCTAATGATGGAAGTTATAGTGATTGGGTTCTCTTGCCTGCAATGACATAGTCTGAGTTCACTCTTTTGAACTGATAAGATATTTTGTTCCACTTAGTACGGCACTAGGGTTGACCCCATGGCAGCATTGTTTGCAATATATTTTCTTCACAAGTGTAGTGTGTTACCATCATTAAGGAATCTGCAAGTATTTGTATCGTATCGATTTGTTTTACTCCTATTCCTGAGATAATACTCAATGTATCAAGAAGAGAGAAAATCAGAAATGATGAAATCGGGACTAATGTGGGGGTTATAGAAGCGCTATATTTTATTATAAAATAGCAAGTTAAATGGTTCAGTCATGTAACTAGGCAACCAACTGACAGTATACCACAATAAGCAATGATATACAAACCGAATGGAACCAGAAGAAGAGGCCAACCATGTAAACGAATGGCAGTGAGAATAACAGAGTCTATGGGAAATCTCGATATATGGAGCCTATAAATGGGCACTCTCCCGATGTTTATGTTTCACCTCGACACCACAAGTGGGGTATATTATTTACGTAGTCTATGGTTTCTTTTCATTTATTCTGGAGTACTTGCAATGTACGTACATAAAGTTGAATCTATTATTTCTCCCCAGGTTGAGTTGAATTGAGTCGATAATCGACATCACAGCTCTCGGGACATTCCCATTGACCTCCGTCTCTATCTTCAACAACCAGCAAAGAGTCCTAATACTAATGATATCACTTTAAGTCTGATTATGCTTCTGTCTGACCTTTCCTGTGGTCACTGAGTGCTGCATCATTCCCTTCAGGCAATAATGATTTACTTGTTATTCACGTGATCTGCCTTTTCGAGCACCAATATAGCACCCAGTGGTTTAGACTTAGTCATTCTTCTTTTCGGGATTCAAACATGCCTATTTATTTTATTTTATATACCCGCTACGATCACTATTTTGTTGACCAGAAAACCAACGTGTATAAAACATGCCATTATACACTTCTACACATTAGAATAGAAGAAGAAGAATCATATAAATAATGAAAATGGTGTACTCACAACAAGCTTGATGTCCACTTCCTGCACCAGAATGTCGAACAGAATAATCAAGATACCTGGAAACAAACACATACTGAATAACATATTATGGATGTAATATAGACATATAGTAACAAGCAAAAACAGGTAAAGTATAAAGGTAACTGTACGCGCTATATAGCGCGATGGCTATATGGTGCTACATATACACATTATATGATACTGGAGATATACCTTCTGAATTATGTAATTCTGTATTTATTGCAATCCCAAAGAAACCAGGAACCTTAGAATGTGATCAACATAGAACAATTAGTATAATGAGTCACATCACAAAGATTTTGTTACGAATTATCATGCAAAGAGTGAGGAAGAAAATACAACCTGAAATAGGGGAAGAACAATGTGGGTTTGTAGAAGGAAAGGGTACAGTAAATGCTGTGTATATGCTGCGAACAGTTATTGAACGTGCTATAGAAGTAAACAAGGATATACATCTTTGCTTTATTGACTACACAAAGGCTTTTCATAGAGTTAGACATGTCAACATGGTGGATATGCTTGCAGATCTAGAAATTGATGGGAAAGACATTAGACTTATAAAAAACATATATTGGAAACAACAAGCTGCCATAAGGATTGATAATGAAGTGGGACAATATCAACCTATTAAGAGAGGTGTTAGGCAGGTGTGTAATGTCTCCAGACCTTTTTTCCATATACAGTGAAAATATTTTCAGAAATGTAGAAGACATAAATGGAATCAGCATTGGAGGACAAAACATAAATAACATTAGATATGCAGATGATACAGTATTGATTGCAGACAATGCACAGGATCTGCAACAAGTAGTAGACGCGGTTGTTGTCCACAGTGAGCAGCTGGGGTTGGAATTAAATTGTAAGAAGACACAGATTATATGTCGTCACTAGGAAGAACGAAGTACCACAATGTAATATAAAAGTAAATGGGAATATTCTTCAACAAGTGAAACGATACAATTATCTCGGAACAGTCATAACATCTGATGGGAGATGCCTTGAAGAGATTAGAACAAGAATCGCCATGGCGAAAGTAGCCTTTAGCAAGATGAAAAAGATTCTGACGAACAAAAAGATGTCAATTGAAACGAGAAAAAGAGTGTTGAGGGGGTACACAGAGCCTGTTCTTTTGTATGGATGTGAAACTTGGACAATGTGCAGTCAAGCTGAAAAACATCTGATGGCTGCAGAAATGTGGTTTCTGAGGATAATGCAAAGAATACCATAGACAGATAGAAAAACCAATGACCAAATACTAAAGGAGACAAATGAAAATCGTAGATTGATTAGAGAACGAACGAACGAACAAACTTTATTTTCAAAGGGTTAAGAATTGGGCACGTAGGCCCGTCTAACATTCTGCCCTTCTATCACTCTCTTTCATACATTATTTCAATTACACATCATTCAAGGCTAACAAAGAACAGCAACAATATAAAAGATATGCATTATAAAGGCATGGGCAAAATGCGAACATCAAAACTACACGACATAGTAATATTAGATAATAGTCTGACACTTGTTATTAGCCATGTGGAATATACTGGCCTACAAAAAGGGGATTGGCTGTTATACTAGAGGTTTGTTGTTATTATTATTATTATTATCTCTATTATTAAGGGGGAAGGTAATCCGAATTGAGATAGTGTTCGAATAATTTGCGATTATATGAATAGGGATTGGTGATGTCTTTGATTTCTTGTGGAAGATTGTTCCACAGCTGAGCTGCAGAGTACGTTAAGCTTGTTTTGTATAAGTCAATCCTATGCTTCGGAATAAACTGTCATTTACTGCCAATATAGTACCTTGCGGTGTATTGCAGAGGGGTCTTTGAGCCTGAGGAATAAAGGCCGCCTGGCTAGTGCAGTCGCCACGAACTGCAACTGCTTCGGAATGTGTAGTATAATTAAACGTTTACTGTGTCTAGCATTATATTTAAACAATGGCCAAAGGTAATTTGGGGCATTCCGATGCAAGATTTTGTGAATTAGTTTAGCTTTATTGAAAAGCAGGCGTTTGCGGAATGGTAGTTACTGAAGGCGTTTATACAGGCCAGGATTGTCAGATAAATGTTTTCTATAAATTAGACTCATGGCCCGTTTCTGGAGTGAGTAAAGTCGCTTGGTGTTTGAATTAGAACAACCGTCCCAGATTGTAGAGCAGTAGTCAAAGTGTGTCTGTATATGAGAAGTATAGAATAGTTTCCTTGTGTCCTCATCAAGGAAGTTTTTAATTTTGGCGAGTTGGTAGACTTTTTTCGCTGTTTGTTTAATGAGCGCTTGAACGTGGGAATTAAAGGTTAGGTTTCTATCAATGATTAGGCCTAATGTTTTGTGCTCAATTCCACTTTCTACTGGCATGTTATCGATGTGAAGTTGAAGTGATGTGTGTGAGCTTAGAGTTTGAAGTCTTTGTCTGGTTGTTAATAACATTGCTTTTGTTTTAGTGATGTTAATTTGCATACGGTTTGAATAGCTCCACCTAACTACATTATTTAATTCTTGTTGTAAAGACGACTCCAGTAAAATACAGTTTTCAGCGTTTGTGTACACCGTACAGTCATCTGCAAATAGATCACAGGACGACGAAAGATGCAAAGGTAGATCGTTAATATATATGGCAAATAATAGAGGGCCAAGAATAGAGCCTTGCGGTACTCCAATATTGAAGGTAGTGGTTTGAGACAGAGATTTATTATGTGATACTACTTCCTTTCTGTTTGATAGAAAAGATGATATTAGAGTGACTACATTAGGGCCAATTTTCATTGTCTCGAGTTTTTTAATTAAAATAACATGGTCTATCATATCAAATGCTTTCTTGAAATCAATAATCACAGTTCCACATAGACTGTTGTTGTTTATATTCTGAGGCCAATTTACCTATCATGTTAGTTAGGGCCGTATGGCAAGAATATTTTGGTCGAAATCCTGATTGGCTGTCAACAATAAGCTTGTTGCGAACTAAATACTGTAATGTTACTTTATGGATGTGTTTTTCTAGTGGCTTAGATAGTGATGATAGTAAGGAAGTGGGTCTGTAATTGTTCGGGAGACCATTGTCCAATGAACCAGATTTAAGAAGAGGGTACACTTTAGCGATTTTGAGAGCTGATGGAAAATGGCCTTTGGTGAGGCACTGATTATATACATAGGTTAGTGATGTACAGATCACTGGCGCAGCACAACGGAGAATCCGGTTGCTGATTCCATCTAACCCAGATGAAGTTGTGTTTTTTAGGTTACTGAGGTAAGTGAATACTTCAGTGATTGTCATTAGCGGTATGTCGGAAAGAATATCGTGGAGCATCTATTCTCACAAAACGATGACAATAAATATAAGTTGCAAGGAGAATTAGGTATTGAAGCCTTCAACTGGTCTATGTTAGTTTGAAAAAAAAATTACTGAATTGGTCGCATGTAATATGATTTGATGGTAAAGAATTTCGGAAGTTATACTTGTTTGTCAAGGTTTTAATTGCCTTCCATATATCCTTACTATTTGTTTTATCCATTACTAAGTTCTTAAAGTAATTTTTCTTTTCCAGTCGTATGTTATATTGAACTTTGTTTCTAAGAGTACGGTATGCACTGAGATCCCGCTTTTTATGTGCTTTATCTCTTGTCTCTCATAATTTCAAGTATTTCCTGGGTGATCCAAGGTGGCTTGACGTGGTGTTTTAATCGAACTTACTTGACTGGCACATGTCTATCAAAAACAGCAATAAAGGTTTTCATCCAGAATTCCAGAGCATCATCCGGGTCAGGAAGCTGATAAACATTGTCTAGAGGTGAACTGAGCAAGTCCTATAAAAATGCGTTTTGGTTGAAATTTTTGTAACTTCTATATTTTACACTTATGTGTTTATGTTTAGGAGTTTTAATTCCTTTTTTAGACCACGTGCAGCATATTGGGTAGTGATCGCTCATTGCACAATTGGGTACGGTGCATTCTATGATGTTGTCTGAGCAAGTTTCATAAATGTGATCTATGACTGTTCAAGATGACTTTGTTACTCTAGTAGCTTGTTGTACTATTTGTTGGAAATTGTATGATGCAATTATATTTCCCCATATTATGTTGGATTTGTTGGTGTCAATGTTAAAGTCTCCGAGTAGTATAATTTCCTTCCGGAAGCGAAAACCACATCCATCATGGTAGTAAAGTTTTCGTACCAGACGTGTCCAGCACTGGGATTTCGATAGAGGTAGCCAATTATTAGAAATTAGACGTAGACAGTCAAAATTTTTTGGACATGTTATGAGAAGAAATGGACTGGAGAACTTAGTGACACCTGGCAAGATCGAAGGGAACAGATCAAGAGGAAGACCGAGAAGAAAATACCTGGATGGCTTGGCCACATGGTATGGACGAGACAAGAACACTGAGCTGATCCACGACACTGGTGATCGGGTGAAATGGCGAGTCATGACCGCCCACGCTTTCCGGCATGACACATGATTGATTGATTGAGCCTGAAATCTTTAAGGAGCCGTGGTAGCGCAGTGGCTAGCAGGCTTGCTATCTCGGTGGTCATTTGTTCAAATACCTCCCAAGACAGGAATTTTAAAAAAAATTAACCTGTAACTTCATTCGTTACAAGACTCGTTTATCCTGCATATCCCGTAACGTATTGTTTATGCCATTACTTGCAAAAGATGTAATATGAAATATAAGCTAATATAATTGATAAATATGTAGACTTCTGGCTGATCGTATTAGGCAACATCTTAGGGGCATTAAACAACATGTCGACAAACCCGCCTTCAATCACTTCAATTCTCCTCATATCAGCGGTGTGAACGATGTATGTGTCACTACCATAAATGCATGTTATTCTAGCACCTCAGTTAGACTTAGAATTGAGAGCCACTTAATAAACATTTTGGTATGTTTCCTTTCTGATGGAATCAATACTGTTAAAGATCCCACAATATAAACTATGTTTAGTCATTCCTTTGTCTTTATAATGTTAGACTGTGCCCATACTTTTGGCTTCACTTTTCCTTTTTGGGCACCAAAACACCTGAAAACTCCTGTACAAAGAGAGATATTTGTAATTTATACTTTCGTGCGTTCACTTACACTTATAATGTTTATTTCTTTAGCCCTGTTTGCTTGTTCCTGAAAAAGATCACTATGATCTAAACGTTGGATTAAAATATTAACGTATAGTGTATTTATCACATATATACTTTTAGTTATTTTATTATTTTCTTTTATTCTGCCTGCTACTTTCATCACAATGATTTCTGTTCATGTGGATTGAATTCGTTGTAAGGCATGTACACTGTGCCTGTGTTTACTGTCTCTCTCGCAGGAGCTACACACACCTATTTGTTTCGTTTTACATCTATCCCACATGACTTGGGGTTACTTTTCGGCCTGCTGAAAGCGTCGCACAGAGCACGAACTCTGTAACTGCAGCCACGACCTCCAGAAGTCTCGGGGGAAAATACTCGTGAATCAAATGACGTAGTCCGGAAAGGAACTCACGACCTTCGTAGCGTGAGGCAGAAGGCTTTACCAACTTGAGTTGAGACCCCCTATTAGTATTACATGGTGTATGTTTAATGACTGTGCAGTGTTTGAAAATATTGCCGGTCCAAGTTTTGTATTTAACTATTATGTTGCATGAACTTTACAGAGGGTGAATACAAAACGTGGACCGGCAACATTTTCAAACACTGCACAGTCATTAACAACACACCCTACACAATTATAATTATTATCAGGTCAGCATGACAGAACGGATAAGAACGCTTACTCTTAAGCTTTGGGTGTGTTGATGCCGAAATAGCGGGTTCAAGCCCTACACCGGTAAGTTGGACTAAGAGTTGACTTCTTGTAATTGACTTGGAGACGTAAATTACAAGTACCCACAGAAGTCGAAGTGGATCCATCTGATGGCTCTCAGGACACATAATAAGATACACAAATCCACAAGCAAAAATTCAGTTTAGTGCACTAGGCGTAGGAGCACGCAGGGATGTATTAAACATTAGGCAAACAAGGCACGTGGCTAGGGCACCAAGCATTTGGGGGGCACCACAAGTCCTCAAGAAAAATGTGTATATTGTCCCGGTAGTGTAATTGCATTGCATAAGCAAATCGCAAATGTAATATTGAATCGCACAGTATTTAACCATGGTCCCACAACCCGGGGGTAAAATACCCCCCACCCAGTTTTTTTTTTGTGTGCTATTTTTTGTTATTTTTTTTCAAGGTTTTTTTGTGCTATTTTTTGACTTTTCTGGGATATGTTTGCGCTACGTAACGCACTAATGCGTAGCGACAAATTAACTTCTGTTTTTGGTCTGCTAGTGAAAACAATTGTGAATAGTGCTAATTTGTCGACGTGTCATTGAATGACTGTACATTTGCATAACGGCTTAGAACTACTTTGCATTTTCGAATATTTGTATAAACTTCTTACTGATGTAGATATTACTAATTTAGCTTACACAGCAAAACTTGATTTGACGAAGGTAAAGTTAATGTTAACACTTTTTACTTTCGTTTTCGTTTTCATCTAAGGGTTTTTAATTCTAAAAATTTATATATATATATATATATATATATATATATATATATATATATATATATATATATATATATATATATATATATATATATATACAGACGTCTATTGGTAGTTAGTGTTTAAGGAGTTCATTACTGCGCTTTAAATGTGCTTTTATCGATTTTGATAAAACAATTATTGATAGGGGCCTAAGTATATTATTCCTTAGCCTTATTTTGCATAATTTTCTAATATTTGTGTAAATACATTTTCGTTTTAAAAAATGTAATTATGAATAATCGGAAAATGATACCTTAGCATACCCACTTATATTGATTATATTATTTATTCATTTTTCATTTACAGCTTTTCACATACATTTTTTTCAGATTAAGACCCCAAGATGAAACGTGTTCAGTTAAGTGGTGCACAAAAGAGAAAACTAGCTAAACAAAAAGAGCATACTGTTTCAGTTGTAAACTAAGAGCAGAAAATTAACGAATTATTTAGTTTCGGTTAAGCAACAGGTGGAACAGGATTTTACTGACACTATCAACCCTCTTGATAAGTCTACTATAGGCTGTTCTTGAAAATGAAATTTGTGGTAACCCACTTCAGTCTGCTGAAGATGATGAGAAAGATGAAGATAATAAAATAAATCAAGCAGTAGATCCAGGACTGTGGAATGACTTCTCGGCTGATGATGTGGCTTACTGAATGCGGCTTCCGTATTTATGTTGAAGGAAAAATAACAAGATATTGTTCTCAAAAACTTTTCTATGGCACAAAAGCAAATGGTGAGCAGTAGAGGAGAGAATGGTTATTGTATTCACCATCCACAGGATCTGTGTACTGCTTTGTTTGTAAACATTTTGCTTCTAAAGGTTCCACAAGTTTGGCTGATAAAAATGAGTTCAGTGACTGGAAAAATAACATTCAAGTTGATAATCATGAACAAAGCGCTACTCATAAAGACTGCATGTTAACATACCTAGCTCGTAGACAAGGCTCGGGTTTACTACAAAAGCTAGAAGAGCAAATAAATGAAGAGTACATTTACTGGGAACATGTTTTGAGGCGAGCAGTAGCGGTTATTTGTACTATAGCTGAGCGTGGTCTGGCTTTTAGAGGGACAAATGAAAAATTTGAATCTTGACAAAATGGAAATTATCTAGGGTTGCTGGAGTTGGTCAGTCAGTTTGATCCATTTTTAGCATCACACATTTGCGAAATATGGATATTCTGGAAAAGGAAATCCTTCTTATTTATCAAAAACTATATGTGAAGAACTGATTGAAATTATGTCCCAAAAAGTCAATGCAGTAATTGTAGATGAAATAAAGGCTTCCGGTTATTTCAGCTTGTCAGTAGACTCAACACCTGATATTTCACATATAGATCAGTTAAGCGTTGTTCTTCGATATGTGGTAGATGGAGAGCCCATTGAGCGCTTTTTGACTTTCTTAGAGTTGCAAAGTCACGCCGGTGAAGGTATGGCTAAGCAAGTGTTGCAGTACTTACGTGAAGCTTGCAATATTGATTTTTGAAATTCAGAGGTCACTCCTACGACAACGCAGCTAATATGTCTGGGTGCTACAAGGGCATGCAGAAAAAATTCTAGAAGAAAATGAGTTTGCTATATACATACCTTGTGCTGCCAATTCACTAAATCTGGTAGGCAGAAGTGCCGTTGACTCTTGTTTAGAGAACTGATCTATACTTTTTTCTCAGCTTCAACCAAAACATGGAAGATTCTGAAAGGATGCCTTGTGAATGAAAAGCTGGTAAAGTCCCTTTCCGATACTAGATAGGAAGTACATGCTGTTACAACTGAAGCCATTCTAATGTCTTATCTTCAGATTATAAAAGCGTTAGAATGTTTACAAGAAGACCAATCACAGAAGGGGGACACCAGAAGAGAGGCAGAAAACATTGCAAAGAAGATGCAAGAATTAGAATTTGCTTTCATGCTTGTCTTTTGGGAAGAAGTGTTACAACATCTTCACAGGGTCAGTCAAGCTCTACAAAATGAGCACGTGAACTTGAAAACGCGTGCTGATTTGTATTCTTCACTAGCAGATCACTTGCATGAATCTAGGAATGAATTTGAAAGATTTGAAGAAGCTGCAAAATAAATAACATCAGGTGTGGATTATAAGTCAACTTTGACCCGTAATCGTAAACGAAAGACAGTGGTCATTGATGGTGATGCCCCTGAGGTATCTCAGAATGCCAGAGACAAATTTCGTATATCTGCTTTCTACACCATTGTTGACAAACTTGAGACAGAGATGAGTAGACGAGGACAGGTATATAATGATCTATTCTAGCAGTTCGATTTTCTTGTTTGGTCGATGTACCACAAACATCTCAGTGTTGTGGAGGACTAATAAATGCTTATCCTGAAGATCTGAACAATAATTTATATACTGAACTACAACAGTTCCACTCATATATTCGCCACAAGTTTCGTGCATCAAAATCTGACAACAACAAGTTCAGTCATGCAGAACTCTACAAAGTAATAGTTATAGACAACATCGAGTGTGCTTTTCCATATGTAGAAATCGCCTTGCGCATATTTTTAACATTAATGGTTACAAACTGTTCAACTGAGCGCTATTTTTCTCAGTTGAAACGTACAAAAGATCCAAGTAGATCGACAATGAAATAAGAAAGGCTTGATCTTTGCTGATGATTGAAGTAGACTTGTTGCGCAAAATTAACTTTGATGATGTACTCAATAACTTTGCCAGACGTAAATCTAGAAAAAAAGAACTTTATAATGTAAATGTGTGCTCTCTCTGACTTTCTTACCTATCAAAAATGTTACAGTATTTTTGTCTACTATTATTACAAAATTAATTAACTATTAATTTTAATACAGAAATACCTTATTGTAGGTTTTATATGAGTGATAGTAGTACAAAAATATGTGTTTACATTTCACAATTGTTTTTATTTGTTAGTTTTTTGCATAATATTGAACATACCAGCAGTCAGTGGAGGATCGGGGGCCCGGGGCAGTAGGGGGTACCCATGTGGGTTTGTCCCTAGGGCACCAAGATGGCTTAATCCGGCCCTGGGAGCACGTATATGGACTACGCTTGAATTCAAAGCAAGCGAACGCCAAAATAAAACTATTACAATTATTATTGTGTTTGCTTGAAACAAGTACAAACAAACTCTTACTGCAAGCTACAGACAGATAAATTCCATCCACACATACTGTCAGCGACATTGTCGAATTGTTTTCACAACTTATATTTTGACTTAAAATTTATAGAAAATTAAATACTTTACAAGTTGATGTTGTTATTGGTGTTGTTGGTGTTCATACAGAGAAGGTACAACTGTGTTAAAAAAAAAAAAAAAACACATTCGGATATCTGTTTTACTTCACAACATTTGAAAAATTACGTGAAAACAGTTGTCTAACCTGAAGGCGGGAGTTTCTTTGGTAAGTCAGCAGCAGATCTACAACCTCCAAAGCTCTGGGGAAATAAAGGACACTTATCTCTTCTTCTTCTTCTTCTTCTTCTTCTTCTTCTTCTTCTTCTTCTTCTTCTTCTTCTTCTTCTTCTTCTTCTTCTTCTTCTTCTTCTTCTTCTTCTTCTTCTTCTTCTTCTTCTTCTTCTTCTCTTCTTCTTCTTCTTCTTCTTCTTCTTCTTCTTCTTCTTCTTCTTCTTCTTCTTCTTCTTCTTCTTCTTCTTCTTCTTCTTCTTCTTCTTCTTCTTCTTCTTCTTCTTCTTCTTCTTCTTCTTCTTCTTCTTCTTCTTCTTCTTCTTCTTCTTCTTCTTCT
>CAWUFQ010000046.1:72500-135000 GCA_963921405.1 Cepaea hortensis | reverse complement strand
GGAGGGGGGCAATATGAATTTTTGAAAAGCTTAAGTGGGACATGGTACAAAAAAGGTTGGGAAACACTGTTCTACTGTCTTCCTCTGTGTATACTCTTGTATAGAGTCCCTATTATGTCCTGTCTTTGTCCTTTACTTTCCCCTGTCCTTGTCCTGCTTGCCTCTCTGTATATCCTACTTCTATCTATCTATCCCAGCACCTTGACACGCTCCCATCCTCCGCCGCGTTGCGTCACCAACTTTAGCTCATGGGTGTGGCGCAATCTTTCGTAACAATTAAAAATTAGTTTGGTCTAATTTTGTCAAGTGCTGGTGGGTTACGTCCTCATGTTCTAGGTATCATCACTAACTTCTGACTATATGATGTCACATTGTCATATTTATCCACTGGCTTATTAATCAGTGTAGCACAACTGTACTGTTGGCTAGAGTAAATACTCATCCCATTACACATATGAGAGCTCTAACGAACCGAAGCCAATTGCCTTCACGGCCTGCTTCTCAAAATGCCGATTCACCGACACCCCGCTCAGATTGCATTTTTAGGGTACAATACATGAATATAAATTCATGCTCTCGAGTAATGTTTATCCAACTATATTACAAGTTGTGTGTGTGTGCTGATGTTCACCTCTCTAACTTCCGTTTGTGGGTTAAACATTCAAATGTATACCAATGTATCAGTTAGTTTGTGATGTCCCGTGTTCATGTGGTTATCCCCCCTTCCAATTAATTGCTGTATGCATTTTTATCTGTATGTATTTCTGGTTGTTTGCGTGTTTAGTGAAGTTTAATGTATGTTTAAATCAGACACATAGATGTATGTATCTATTTTGCTGAATGTTGTATTTCAAGCCTCGTAGATCGGTTTGTGCTGTCAAGAATGAATGCGTAAGCATAATTTGTGACCACTCTGCCGATCTAAGAAACTTAGAAATGTAGCTATACCTGTAATAGAATACTGGCGACTACACACAAAATCACGAACACGTGTGTTACACTGAAGACGCAGACAAATTATAAGAACGCTGGGGCGCGAAAAAAAAATTTCGCCCGCTTTTCACTCTGTTTTCTTTAATTCATTCATTCTGTCCTTGTACTCGTCTCTCTCACTCGCATTCGTTCTCGCATGTTAAAAAGTTATGTTGTGTCATTACATTACTATTACCTTGTAATGACACAGGGAGATAAGTGTGTGAAATGAAATGAAAGTAAATTAAAATAAAATAAAATAAAAATAAAATGATGAAAAATATATTAAAATAAGAAAATAAAATATATTGCAGAATAAATATTGCATTAGAGTTTTGGCTCAGTTTTCTGTAAGCTTTTTGAGCCGCTTAATAGTGCGGAAAAAATGGCACTTTTTTTATATATACATTATCTACTAGTTAAGTGGGTTGTTTACCTTAATTGTAAGTATCCTAACTAATATTAACTATAATTTCGTGTACTGAGAGTTGCTGACTAAGGGAAGGTAATCTAACTACTTAACTAAAATGAAGAAAAATGTGTTGGTTTCCTTAATCTAATTAAATCTAGATGGTATAAAAAATACAATTTTAGTGATGTTATATTTCTAACTAATTTAGATTAATTAAATAGAATGTTCTAACTATACTAAACTAATGTATAGACCGCTAAGATGTAATAAACCTCAGTTATCTAATTTTAAAGGTAGTTTATAAGTATATTTAGTTGGGAAATGGGAAAGGTGTATTTAATCTATAAAACTAAAGATGTCGTGTTTCTTTCACTACGTATACCATCTCGGTTCTGCTTTTACCTATATTAAACTAACTACATCTAGGAAAACTATTCTACTTTATGCAACTGTGATAAAATTCTATATAATACATGACAATTACATACATTTATATTTATATCATATTTATATACATGATAATATAAACATTCATATCTATCACACTAATTAATTGATTGATTGATTGATCTAGGAACCGACATCACAGCATTCGGGACATTCCCATAAGCGCTCTGTCCCCATCCTCAGCAACCAGCGAAGAGTTCCAACACAAATCATCATCACTGGCACCTTGCCGTCTTGACAGACGATAGTTTGTGCTTTAAAAAGGCATAATAACTTTTAACTATGGCGGTAGCGAGTGTGACTGATAAGGCCAATTTGCGCTGTAAATGTCCGTTCACAGTGGGTGCATGTGAACACGTGGTCATTTCCACCATCATGCACCATCTTACGTCTCAAACGCTTGGTGTGTGACTTTTCTGCAATAATTTTCTCCTTTGACTTTATTCCATTTCTGATATTTGCCCTCCATGCAACACGTTCAGCGGCGACTTGCTCCCAATGTGCATTATCAATGCCTGTATCAATCATGTCCCGCTTACACACATCTTTGTATCGTAGTAGAGGCCGACCCTGAGATCTCTTACCCATCTGTAATTCACCAAAAAAGATATCCTTTGGTATTCTACCATCATCCATCCTCCTAAGATGTCCTTTCCATCTACGTCTACGAAGACTGAGCATGGAATAAACTGTCACACAACCTGATCTATCCAATACTTCAGTATTTGTGATTTTGTCTTGCCACTTAATATCAAGAATTCTTCGCAGACACCGCATATGAAAGCTGTTTAAGTTGTTCTCTTGGTGTGAGTAAGTTGTCCAGGTTTCACTGCCATAGAGAAGAGTACTAAGGACACAGGCTTGATAGACAAGGACTTTTGTTTTCGCAGTAAGCTTCCTGTTCTCCCAGACTCTTTTTCTTAACCTGTTCATTGTTGTTGCTGTCTTACCAATCCGGATGTTGATTTCCTGATCTAGGGATAATTTGCTATTTACCACTGATCCTAGATATGTAAAATGGTCTACTATCTCTAGTTCGGCGTCGTCAATAAAGATTGATGGTACCCCATGTGCACCTTGTGACATAATCTGTGTCTTCTTTTTGCTAATTGTTAAACCAAATTCAGAACAAGCTCCAACACTAATAGTTACTAATTAATTAAGTTAAATCAGACGCACTGTAGATGTCGCGCTCTTTCCTTTTGGAATATATTTCAAAGATTGTTATATACATAGTTCAATGTTCCCTGTGATGTTCCTGGAATCTCTTATAATGTGTCAATACTCTAGTGAATTACAGTGTCCTTGACTCAATGTCAATAGTGATGATATGAGTGTCTTATAATGTCACATCTGTGTGATCAACTTTTGGTAACATAGTCATAGATGGACTTGTGTCAACTTCTAGTAACATAGTCACGGACGAAGATGTGCCGACTTCTGGTAATGTAGACCCAGATAAGGTTGTGTCGACTTCTGGTAACGTAGTTACAGTCGAAGTTGTGTCGACTTCTGGTAATTCAGTTATAGATGACGTTGTGTCGACTTCTGGTAATTTAGGCACATTAAAGTTTGTCGGCCTACTTAATAAGTCCGCCAATATATTACTCTTGCCGCTAATGTGGGGACAGTAAATGAGTAATTTTGGAGCAAAAGGGACCACCTGTAAATTCTGTTGTTTTGGTGGACACCTGTCCCCATGACAGTGAGCGGTGAGTTGTCAGTCTCTATGACAAAGTGTGTCCCTACCAAAAATCGGTGTAGTTTATGGACACAGTACACAATCGACAGCGCTTCCAATTCAGACACACCGTATTTGGCCTCAGTAGGAGTAATTTTTCGACTTACGTACATGATTGGGTGTAATATGTCGTTGTATTTCTGGCCCAAAATGCCTGCTATCGAGACTGTGTTCGCGTCCGACCTAAGAAAATATTGTAATTGCGGATTAGGCAAGCTGAGTATTGGGACATTACTGAATAAATGTTTAAGTTTTGATAAAGCATCAATTAGAATGGCATCTTTCACATCAATCTTTACATTCTTTTTCAATAAATTAGAAAAAACACTGGTAATTTCCGCTAGATTGGGAATGAATTTATTATAATAATTCACCAATCCGAGCAAACTTCTGACTTGTTTCTTGGTGACTGGTATAGTAAGATTTAGAATCTTTGTCACAATTTTGCTCTCGGTTTCTAAATGGCCTTTTCATATAGTATGGCCCAGGAAGTCTATTTTCTCCAAGCCCAGCTCCACTTTGGTGGGCTTTACTGTAAGTCCAAATACTCTTATCCTTTCGAAGACTTGTCTAAGTTTTTGCAAGTGTTTTGTCCAGTCTGTTGTATGCGCACATCTGTTGTTTGTAAGTTTTGGTTTTCTCTGTATGTTGTTGTCAATTTTATTGTTGGTTCTGGTTGTTCTATCTTGCTGTGTTCTGTTTGATTCCCTATTGTAGTTGGGGTGAGTGCGTTTTCTGCTTGCTTGGGCGGTGTAGGTGCGCTGTGTTCGTTTTCTGTTTCTGGTGTGGATGCATTATGTTTGTCTTTTGTCTGATGACTTGATGTGGTTGCATTCTGTTTGTCTTTTGCTTGATGAATTGATGTGGTTGCATTATGTTTGTCTTTTGTTTGATGTTCTTGTTTAAAGGCCAATGTTGGTGATTGGTCCTTTGCTGTCAAGTGGTTAAACTTCCTTTCTGAGTTGTGAAATAAGATACATGATGGATACATTATTAATATCTCTAATAAATTTCTGCCAGTCAAAATGAGCTAATATTCTGGCTCTCTTATAGTTATATCGTATTTGATTAGCACAGAACGAAGGTATCTGTTGCTCTTCAACTGGTGGTATTGTTTGTTGATACCTGTGGTTGTCTCTCTTGTCATTTGTTAAGAGACTATCTTTGTGTACCTGAAAATCGCATGACGTGTTTTCTGTCATGTTTGAGTTTATACATTTTTCACAAGATGAGGTAACTGTACTGGCGCGTTGCGCCTGTATGGACTTTTGCTCAGTGGCGTTGTTTCTTGTACCACTTATTGTTTTAGGGTGTAACTTTTTCACCTGCAAGTCATCTTGCTGTGTCTTTGTTTCTGATCTTGTTACCGCGTTAGCCTTATAGGTTTCTCTCTAGGCTAATATTTGTTCTGCGGTACAGTTTTTCAACTGTGGTAAGCATCCAATTATCAAATCCGTACACGGATTCTCTAAGATGGCGCACGTAAATGTGCCGGATAGGAATGGAGTGTTTATACGGGCTTTTGCTAAAGGGTATTTTTCTATTGTACCCGAGAATGTACGGCACTCTACAGAGCCGCCCGTATAATCTTCTGGCTTGGCCAATTCCTTCCTCAAGCCAATAAGGGTACTACCGCTATCTAGTAATAACTGACAAGGTTTGTAGTTAACCATGCCATCGTGAAATATGAGTTTGCCTCTGGAGGCTGTGACTGCATTAGCATTCTCCGTACAGCATGGAACTGTGTGCCCGCATTTCAGTACACCGTCTTCGTGAAAGTGATAGCAAATCACACAATTATCAAAGTTCAAAACATCAATGCATGCTACAACATCATTAGTATCTGGTAAAATTTGCTCACTTTCACACTCATGCTCACTTTCACTCTAAGAAGAGGTATCAACAAGGATTGCATTACTGGCTCTCAATTTCTGACGTCCAAGACACTTAGAACTATAATGTCAGTACGAGCGACAAAAGAAGCATTTAACTGCACGTCTGTAGTGTTTCTTTTGTTTTCTTGCTTCTTTATCATCATCTCTAAATGAGACGGATATGTCGGGTTTTATCGCACATCGAGTACTCTTCATGAAACAAACGACAATTTGGGCACTGTGGTTGCTTAGATTTAAGTTTGTCCCTCATCTGAAATGGCTTCTGAGGTTTACTACTAGCAAATGACACTATTTCAGATTCTTCCATAGGTGTTTCAAAGATATCTCGACTGGAAGAAAAATATGCTGCCCCCCCCCCCCCCCGTTTTTCTAACTGTTCTATAGACTCAATATCGGCTTGCTGCAGAAACTTAGCAAAGGGAGTTGGTAAAGTGGAGATGACTTTATCAATTATCATTAGATTTTTAAGTTTATCAAAGTTTTTGTCTACCTTTGCTGCAGCTAGCCATCTGCTAAATACACTCAGCACGTTAGAAAGATAGTCAATGAATGTTTCTGTTGGTTTGGGTTTTAATTTGGAGTATTGAATTTGATACCCTGGGGCGTCTAGTAAGAAATGTTGCATAATGCGTTGTTTAATATAGTCATAATTATTTCTGAGCTCTTGGGGGATAGATTCTATCACTTTTAAAGGCTCCCCGGAGAGGTTCTTCATATAGACCACCGCCCAGTGTTCTCTTGGTACCTCTTGGAATTTAAATTGGAACTCTACATTTTCAGTCCATGCAGATATGGAATTGCCATGACAATACGGTTTAATCAACCCTTTGTACTTTTTAAATTTATTTTCCTCTTCTTTTTTCCTTAACTTGGTGGTGGCAATCTGTGCATGAGATTCAATCTCCAATTCCTTTAGCTTCACCTGCGTTTGTGCTTCAATTTCCAGTTGTTTCTCCCTGATTTCTAATTCTTTTACTTTAGTGGCCTCCGCCAGTTCTTTTATTTTGGTGGCGTCAGCTATTTCTTTTAATTTAGTGGCCTCAGCCAGTTCTTTTTGTCTTAATTTATTTGCTTCAGCTAATTCAGCAAGATCTTTCTGATGCTGACGTTCCTGTGCTCGCTCATCTCTTTCCGCATCTTTCAATTCGTTAAATTTTTCATTTGCCCATTTTTCCAATTTCTCACCTGTATACCCCAGGTCTTTACCCGCCTGTATACATTCACCTAAAGTTGACATTTCGCTACTGTTTATACACACACTCGCATATACAATGAAATGAACAATAAATGTTATATAATGGTATTAATTATATACAGCACTCAATTTGAGATGCCTTTCTAATCTCTTTATCAAAACTATAAGTATACTTATCTGAAAAAGCTGGAGTTCTCTTGGGCTTCTAAGGAGTTCTGAATTTTAGGTTGAACTGCTGTTCTAATTAAATCTGCTCTGCATTCTGTTATATAGAGCAGCAAAAGTTATTATCTCGAAAATACAGTACATACAAGTTGTTAACAAACTCATTCAATTTTGTGTAATCGTTCGTTGCGACGGGATGCTGAAATGTGAAAATTGATTAATTTAGGTTTGTTTGTCGTCGGTCGTGTCAAAGTCGTTGTGTCTTCACCTCTGCTTGATCTCAAATGAAACGTCTTTGTGAAATATGTTCATTTTTACACAATTATAACAAATTTCACACATGCACTTATTTATCAATTCGTAAACACAATTTGTAGTAAGTTTTAGAAATCACTTTCTATTCTTATTTTCCAATGAACACTCCTGTACACTTTCTCAATCATTCCATCTTTTGCAGGTTTGTGAACACTGCTCCGTTTACCATCTTCTTTTTTTGTGGGTTTAAAGATTAGTTCTGAAAACCACTTCGACTAACCACTTCGGATATTCAATTTATGTCGTAGGTTCAAGGCCCACTTCTTGACACCATCTTGCTTTCAATTTCTATCGTAGGTTCAAGGCCCACTTGTTGACACCATCTTGGTTCCGCCTGTCAACAACCTGTTTTCATGCGATCATGCGGACCCTTCATTCACCCCTCGTACTACAAACACATCATTGGGTAAATGGATAATCAGAATTCATATTTAATTCTGTTCTACAATACTGCTCTCTAAGCATACACATTTGACATTCAATTGTAATCTAAATGTTTTGCGTATCCTTTTACAGGACTTAGCTGTCAACAGCAGCATCTTTCAGCTGTCTGTTGATCTCTTGGCAAGATTACGCTCAGTAGTTTGCCATTGCTTTCTGAGCGGCCGGCTCAGTATCCGCAAGTCACGAGCGGGGGTCGAACCACCTCAGTTCTCGCTCCGCTGCGAGACTCTGCGTGATAAACGGGATTACAGAGAGAAAGTGTTGTAACCCCACAGCCAGAGAGACCGGCAATTGTAATCTACAATTATTGATTAAGTGTAACTATCCCCTCTAAACTATACACCACAAGGGAAAACACATAGGTCTGGTCACACCGACTATCAGTCTCCGTCTGACTCAAATCACTTGTCCAGTCCAGTTTCTTGTCCCCCTTTCTCGTGCTGTTAGTTGTGCAGCGTGCTGTCACACTTGCCACGCCTTCCAGTTGTCCAGTCCTCGTAGCCTACAGCTATACTAGAGTTCAGTCTGTTTACGGGTAACCCCCGTGCTTACGACACGTACGTGTCCTGTCTAGGTCTGGTCCTAACACTGGTTTGGAGTACTCATCTCCTTCTACTGTCTTCCTCTGTGTATACTCTTGTATAGAGTCCCTATTATGTCCTGTCTTTGTCCTTTACTTTCCTCTGTCCTTGCCCTGCTTGCCTCTATGTCTATCCTACTTCTATCTATCTATCTATCTATCCCAGCACCTTGACAATTAGCCTCAAGCAACATAACATCTCTGCCCCAGTCCTACATCATTATCATCTCCGTTGCCATATATTATAGCCGCTATTGCCATTGATTTACCTCGCCGTTATTAGCACCATAGAGCAACATCATTGACACTAGGAATCCCCCTCATTATCGACATAGGCCAACATCATTGGCAATATAAATCCACAACACTTTTAACACATTATAAGCATAGTATTCGATCCAAGATAAAGAACATAATAGAACAAGCAAAATCTGCAAATTATAAAATTAAGAACATGCTGACGGGGATTCGAACCAACACCACGATAACGGCAATCATATGCACTGCTCAAAACTACACAACAGCTCCTAAAACATAAATCATTTCTTAACATTACTGCACCCCACTTACCATGGTTCTCTGTCTGTCTTTTTATCTGTCTGTCTGCCTGACTGCCTGCCTGCTTGTCTGCCTGTCTGTCTGTCTGTCTGTCTGTCTCTCTGTCTGTCTCTCTGTCTGTCTGTCTGTCTGTCTGTCTGTCACTCACTCTCTCTCTCTCTCTCTCGCTCTCTCTCTCTCTCTCGCTCTCTCTCTCTCTCTCTCTCTCTCTCTCTCTCTCTCTCTCTCTCTCTGCTTTTTTACATTCTCTGTTCAATATTTTCAGACGAATGTGCCTGGCTTGACGGGAGTGACATATTTCACGAAGGAGTATGGGAATGGTCACACAAACAGAAAGAGTTCAGCAGCTTCACAAATTGGAACCCAGGCGAACCAAACGACAGGTCTAAAGGTAAACTATTATAACAGAGACACACTGAATTATATAGTTTCATTTCTTGATAAAATATATTTCATGAAATGCATTTTAGTTGACATAAAGGGAGAACACGATAAGTGAATAGCAACTTCAGCTAGGGGGAAATAAACCTAGGAAGTTTGGTATCTTAAAAACATGGA
The DNA here is from genome assembly GCA_963921405.1 of Cepaea hortensis. NCBI lineage: Eukaryota > Metazoa > Mollusca > Gastropoda > Stylommatophora > Helicidae > Cepaea > Cepaea hortensis. The sequence continues at coordinate 125,718 of CAWUFQ010000046.1, read as the reverse complement.
ATACCGTTTGCTTAATTCAGATTAGGGTGTTAGAACGGTTGTGTACTATCACCCGATATGTTAAATGTGCGCAGCGAAATAATAGTGAGATCCACTGGGCGTAATGAGAACATGTTGATGGGGATACAGGGGTATCCCCTAACAAAGGAGAAGTAAGATGCCTTCCGCTAGCCTACGGGACACCCTTGGGCAAGGTGGAGTACCGGTTTAGAGGATCTCGTTCGTGGGGAGACAATGGCTACGGTCATTACCAGTATGGTCGCTGCTAAGAAGGAAATCAATGGCACACTACTTTCTTTACAGATGCCAAGAAAATTATGCTTTGCGGTCTCAATTGTAGAATGGGCAAAAGAACAAGAAATGGTTGCGGGAAACACCTGGTTTAAACACATTCTATAAGAATATGGACATGGAATGGTCCAGACAGCAGGATTAACAACCAGATAGATTACACCCTGATTAGCAAAAGGTTTCGAAATGCGTTAACTGTCGTAAAAGCAATTCTCGGTGCAGACTGTTACAGTGATCACAAATTAATAACAGAATCGCTAAGGGTAAAGTTAAAGAAAGTCAAGTATACAACAGGAAACACTGAATATGATTTGTGCAAATTGAAAACTGACAAAGAAATACAAGATAGAAGTAAAGAACATATTTGGTATATTGTCTGATCTAGAGATCCGATTTCAAGATGTGGATGATCACGGACCCGGGTTCGATGCCTAGGTTCGTCGCTGGTCACAATGAGGGAAAGACTGGCCGTCTCTTTCTCCTTGCTCGGGCCAACAAAATGTGATGGCGCTATCACATCACGGACCCATAGCAGGAAATTGCTAAGGGACAATATATATATATATATATATATATATATATATATATATATATATATATATATATATATATATATATATATTTCTGTCTAATGAGGTTAAAAAAAGTGTCGCAGGAACCACTCATGAAGTGCAACCGTTTCAATTTAAGATACCATGAATAGGTGAACCCGTATCTTAAGCTGTGACATCAAGATAAAATCGAGTTTACTGGTGATCAGCTGCGGTCAACTTTTGATGATGTGTGATCGGACTGTTCTTGTCTCTTCCATGGGAAAGAAAAACAAAATATTTTCTTAAATTTTCACTTCAAGGTAGGTTGTAATAATTCTCAAACAATCTGTGCATTGTTTTCTCCAGGTGTAGACTCTTCCCAGTCCATATTTAGATGTTTGCTGCCAAAATATAGCATTGCCTTCGTTCACACTTCATCTCTGCATATTAATACAACACATCCCTAAAAACGGAGCTGTGTGTTTGCCACGTCGTGAATTCTAACTCATGGCATAGGGAAAGAGTGTCACACGAAAGGACGTGACACGCGTGACTTTAGGTCAGGAACTGGCACGCCGAGATTGCCACCGGAGCGAACCCACGTGATCGCGAAGGTGACAGGGCATTCGAGCCGTGGACGTCGTTCGATGCGGACGTACCACGAGGGCCGAAGATGGTGATGGCCAAAGATTGTGCCTGCCGTTTTAATAGATTGTGTAGCAGTGTTATATATTGTGTATTGTAGCATACGTGACTGTGATAATGTCTACGCTAGAGTGTTAATTATACAGGAAAACCTACTCTTGTGTCCGAGTCACATCTGTGTCTGAGTGTAGCGTTGTATTCAAGTGTGAGCTGATGCAGTTGGTAGAGAATGGCAGAGTCTCCAATTAGCCAGGCAAGGCGGAACGATTATCAGGAAAACGCAGATGCATACTCAAGTAACTGAGCCGGTCCCTTGGTGTGGACGACGAAGCCAAGAAAATAGTAACCATGGTAATGATATGGTCGGGAGGCGAGAAGTTATAACTGATATCCCTAGGCATCTGTGAATTCGCCTAACCCCATCATTTCGCACCCTGGCAGTGTTTTTATGGACAGAAGTAACTAGACCAAAGTAAATTCCATATACGATATTGCCTTTGGGGCGTGTAGCGCTGTGTATCGCGCATATACTAGATCATTACAATATGAACTAAGTAGGTCGGCTTCCTGTATTGTCCTATTCACCTTATTTACTCATATCAAAGCTAGCTAACATTTGCGTAGCTCGATGCGTCCATATATCACGGTTATGAATCACGCATCAAACGGAGAGACATTGATGGAAAAAGCGACTTCCAAAAGAGGACCTTACTATGGAATTCAGAGATGAGCAAGGGGGCAACGGAGTTTTGAATAATCAGTAGAATAAGAGAAACAGATGTTTGAATGCATATATGTATTCAGTAAGTCAGGAAAGTCACAAACTATTTGCAAAGAAAAACAATATGAGATGAGCGCTTGGAAATTCCTATTAAAACATTTACACCTCTCCTTATTTCTGAATATAATCTCCGCGAACGGTGATGCATTTATCCCATCTTTGAATTTCTGTCTACATTACGTTTGCACCCCACGTTCAACCTTATCATCACCACATCGTTTTCAGCAAGGTCATGTTTTTTTTTTTTTTTTTTTTCGGAACAGTTAGTGGCTGTTCCAACTTCACGGCAACGGGTCATCCTCATTATGCTCCATTCCTGTGCCAGTGAATATCACACAAAATGCTCCTTACTGCCCTATGTGAACAATGGAATAGACAGGAGTATCGACAAGCCAACAGCCCGCACAGGTACACTGTGAATAATGCCGCCGTCAGAATGCCAACACAAAATTCCTCCACGAAAAATACAGTTCATCGTCGATGGAATCGGCAGTCATCAGAAAAACTTCATTGACCCGGGCTTTATCCCATATGGCTCGGTCTCTTTCCGCAGGGCGACCCGCCGAAAGCGCCACACAAAGCACGAACTCCGTAACTCCAGTAACGACTCCCAGGAGTCTCCTGAAAAAATGCACTTGTGAACCGAAGAGGCAAAACAGTCAATTCAGCACAGCCGACCGGCATCGTTCTGAACATGCAGTTCACGCTACAAACAACTGCGAACAGATGTAAAAGCATTCCATGCGAAATTAACAGCTCACCGTGTCGCGCCACGCACTCACTCAGTAGCAGGACGACGGAACAATGCACTACCAGTCCAACATGAGAAAATGCGAACGTGAGCCACAAGCGTAAACACTCCAGAGGTCTTAACGGTTTAAATGCCTAGCCTCCATGTTTGGGAGCGGAAGTCCCAATAGACTGTAGACTAAGTCTCAGCCCAAGCCTCCTTAGTCGACTCTTACGACATGAATGGAAAAGAACAGTGTTACTATTCTTCGCTTCGCTTATGAGCCCCGGCAACACACGGGCGTTGTTTCGGAACATATTGGTGGAAATCGCTCAGGGCTATGTCGGAAATGTAAACCGGATGTTCAACAAATTTCCACCATAGCCGAGCTATTACCTCCTGGGTTAAGAGACGTTCAGAGTTTGAAATTGTCGTCAAGGAGCAGTGCACCCATAGCCAGAAGACTTGGTCGCCTATTTTGTTAATTGAATTACAAAGGAACATTAGAACATGACAATGCGATGCGGCATTCACGTTGTTACCGGTAGCAAGTAAACAGAACAACAACACTGCCTTCGATTCCCAAGACACTGTAAGCATAACATTCCCTGCTGATGGTGATCCCTTGAATGTTTTGGATGAAGGTGATTGTGTCCATTGCATTGAAGCACGTGTTATTTCTGGTTGATAAAGATTCATTGTGATTCCACGGGTCCTAGCAATCCTGTTGAGCATGTCTTCTCCTTCATCTGCTTACTAAGGAAGATGTTTCAAAGAAAAGGTCATTTTGTGTTGGTCAGTCAATTGTCAACAACCATTTATTAAAAGTGTTTATGTGATTTTGTGGCTTACCTGCTGATTTACCCGTATATGCATAAGGGGTGTAAATGTAAATGTTTGCATATCCTTTACAGGACATCGCTGTCAACATCAGCATCTTTCAGCTGAGTGTTGATTTCTTGGCAAGATTACGCTCAGTAGTTTGCCATTGTTTTCTGAGCGGCCGGCTCACATACCCCGTAGAGTTACCGATGCGATTCGAACCACTGCTGATTTTCACCGTCGTCACGTTACTTACGAGAGTATACGAGATTACGGAGAAAAGTTGCTAACCTCTAGGCCAGGAAGCCGGCATAAGGGGTGTAGCCGCGGAAAATAGAGTGGCTTCTGAAACAATTTGAGAGTCACGCATTTGATTGACCTGTTTAGCGTGGATTGAAATAAGTCGTTATTTTCGTATTGCAGATGAAGATTGCCTGATGATGTTCAAGCCACTTAACTACAGATGGAATGATCAATCATGCAACGCCCTCTGCAACTTCGTATGTGCTGTGCCGTAAGTTGTGTGAACGTGTTATATTGCTGATTGTTGATTTCTTGGCAAGATTACGCTCAGTGGTGAACGACCGGCTCACTTACCCTGAAAGTTACCGACGCGCTGAGAACCGCCACCGATTCTCGCTCACGTCACGTTACTCATCAGAGTTTTGTTTTAAAGCTATTTTTTACGAGAGTATATGGGATTAAGGAGAAAGTCGCTAACCCATAGGCCAGGGAGACTGGCTGTTATACAGCTAACATTAGAAAAAAAGTAACAGACATGGATTCGCAATAGAGATCTAGGAAAAAAACTAGAGATCAGGGGACATACTATACAGTATACGATTTCCATATCATTAAATAGTTGAGGGTCCAGACAGATGGTGACGTCATGGTTTTCCATGTGCTTAGCTGTGTTGACTGTTCATCGAAGATGGTTCCTCCAGCCTGACGCTATCGTTACTTGTAGGTGTTACATATACCGTGCAACGTAAGAGACACATACTACAGTATTCGCAGTGTTGTGATGTGGGCACAGGCACTGTGGAAAGTTAAGGCCGTTATGAAGCGTATAAAGAGATACCCTGTAGCACACCTCAGGCGGAATCTGTGCTGGTTGTGTGGAGCCCCATACAAGAGCCCTGCCTTATGTCTCCGTCGTTCACCACGGATAAATGCCCATCACAGCCCTGAACCGAAACGGTGACGTCAAGAGATAGAATGGTCAAAAACCAATCTGACACTCAACAGCCACCCACAAATCATGGGTAATTGATGGCCATGGAAGGTGTGCTCTACCCATTTTACAAACGCGCTCTAATATCCACCGAATGCAACTCCTACTAAATTATAATTATGTTCAAATGTCCATCGAAAAATTTAAAAAAAACCCGCTGAGGGACAATTCGGCTCAAATGTTAATCACGTGCCATCTATTAAACGGAATATTGGTGCTATGAGAGAATACCTTATTTCTTACGCATGTTCTTAAAACTTAAAGAAAGATCCCGACAGTGCTACATTATATGACCCGAAGCATTTAGATGGCAAACAGCGTCTCAGTTGTCACCAAATGAAACACTGTGGATCTAGAAAATTCATTAGATAGACAGTCTAGCTCTATCGCTCACTGCGCCGTGGTAATACCATTTCCAAATTCCCAACGCCGTTTACTTCTTCTAAAGTAAATATCATAATGGGTGACTTGAATGCCAAAGTTGAAATCAACAGGACGGATGCATAGTAGGCAAGTATGGACTAAAGGAACAGAATGAAAGAGGTTGCAGCCTTGTACAGTTGGCAAAAGAGCATGATTTGATTATTGGAAACACCTGGTATCAACAGCACCGAAGGAGATTATGGACATGGAGAAGTTCTGATCATAAGATCAGAAATCAGATTGATTACATTCTCATCAACAGAAGATTTCGAAATGCATTAAAAGTCGCAAAAGCTGTTCTAAGCGCAGACTGCTACAGCAACCATAGATTAATCTTAAGCAATTTATATATAAAATTTAAAAATGTCAAATATTCACCAAGAAACACAAAATTTGATCTACAGGCATTGAAGAGTGAGGAAATAAAAGATACATTCAACGTAGAGGTAAAGAACAGATTCGATGCATTGTCCGATATGGAAATATTATTTCAAGACGTCAGTGGCCAATGGGAAATATTAAAGAAATCAGTCAACCAAGCTGCAGGAACAACCATCCCAAAAATAAAGATACTAGGACGCAAGAAATGGATGACGGAAGACATCTTAAAACTCATAGAAGTAAGAAGAATAACAAAAATAACAAAGACAAATATGAAGAGATTCACGGGAAAATTAGGAAACTATGCGAAGAGGCAAAAGCAACATGACTTGAGGAAAGTTGCAAGGAAATTTAAAACCAAGACAACACCCGGAATACCAAATTAATGCAGAAAAGAATTAATGACATCACTAGTAAAAGAACACACACACACACACACATCAACGGGTTGCCTAAAACACCAAAGATGGCAAAATCATAATAGAAAAAGATCAGATTTTATATGCGTGGTAAGATTATGTGAATGACATTTATGGTGATACAAGAGAAGAACAATATGATCATCGGAATAATAATGAAGGACCATCAATTTTGAAGATGGAAGTTCAGAATGCTCGTTCGAATGCCATATGAAAACTGGCAAGACCCCGGGTACAGATAAAATCACAGTAGAAATGATCAATGCCTTAGAAGAATACGGAATAGGCCAAGTCATCAGGCTGCTCAACGCAATAATGATACTGGAGATATACCTCCTGAATTATGTAATTCTATATTTATTGCAATAGTACCAGTTGTAATATGATTATATGTCCGCCTCGCCTTTCCTCTGAGTGTCGAGCGTCGGCCAAATCCCTCAACACTCCTCGCTGCCTCATTCTTGCCAAACCTTGATGTTACGTGTTGGAACTCTTTGCTGGCTGCTGAGGATGGGGACGGAGCGCTTATGGGAATGCCCCGAATGATGTAATGTCGGTTCCTAGATCAATCAATCAATCATATTTATTGCAATCCCGAAGAAATCAGGAGCCTTGGAATGCGATCAACATCGAACAATTAGTATAATGAGCCACATCACGAAGATTCTGCTGAGAATTATCATTCAAAGAGTTAGGAAGAAAATACAACCCACAATAGGAGAAGAACAATGTGGGTTTGTAGAAGGCAAGGGTACAGTAAATGCTGTGTATATACTGAGAACAGTAATTGAACGTTCTATAGAAGTAAACAAAGATCTATATCTTTGCTTTATTGACTACACAAGGGCTTTCGATAAAGTGAGACATGTCGACATGATAAGGATGCTTGAAGATCTACAAATTGTTGTAAAAGACCTTAGACATGTAAAAAAAACAAATATTGGAAACAACAATCCGCCATCAGCATTGACAACGATGTAGGTCAATTTCGGCCTATTAAAAGAGGTGTGAGACAGGGATGCGTAATGTCTCCAGATCTGTTTTCCATGTACAGTGAAAATATTTTCAGAAATATAGAAAATATGGAAGGAATCAACATTGGAGGACGATACATCGGTAACATAAGATATGCAGATGATACAGTCTCGATTGCAGACAATGAACAGGACCTGCAAAATTTAGTAGATGCGATTGTTGCACACAGTGAAGAACTAGGGTTAGAATTGAATATTAAGAAGACACAGATTATGGTCGTCACTGGGAAGAAGGAAATACCACAATGTGATATACGAGGCATATTCTTAAGCAAGTGAATCGATACAGTTATCTCGACACAGTCATAACATCTGATGGGAGATGCATTGAAGAGATTAGAACAAGAATTGCCATTGCGAAGGTAGCCTTTTGCAAGATGAAAAACATACTGAAAAATAAAAAGATATCAATTGAAACTAGGAAATAGAGTATTGATCTCATCTCATCTCATCTCATCATGTTCCTCTTGTACCTTGCGGTGTCGAGGTGAAGTATAAACTTCGTGAGAGTGCCCGGTTATGGGCTTCGTATATCGACATTCCCATGGATTCTGTTATTCCCTCCGTCCAGCGTTTACGTGGTCGGCCTCTTCCTCTGTTTCCATCTGGTCTGTACGTCATTGCCTGTTGTGGCATGCTGTTGACTGGTAGCCTACTTGCATGGCCAAACCATTTGACTTGCTGCTTTCTAATAAAATCTAGAGCAGCTTTAACCCCCACTTTAGTCCTGATTTCTTCATTTCTGATCTTATCTCTTCTTGATACGTTGAGTATTCTTCTCAGGAACCTCATTTCTGTTGTTGTGATTTTTCTTTTCTCTTTTTCTGTCATTGTCCAGGTTTGGCATTGGTAGCACAGAGTTGGTAGGAAGATTGTGTTGTAAAGTGCTTTCTTAGTAGTTATTGATACATGTTTGTTCTTTAGTATTGGTGCCATTTGTCCAATGAGTTGATTTGCCTTATTGCACCTATTTTCGATCTCGTCTTCTGATCTGCCATTTGATGATATTATACTTCCTAGGTACTTGAAGCTCTTTACTTGTTTCAAGGGATGTTCGTTTAGGTGAATTGTTGCTGTTTGTTCTTCTTTAGTTATAGTCATTACCTCTGTTTTGCTTGTGCTAATTTTCATGTTATGTTCCCTACACATTTCGTTTAGACTATTCATGTGGTCTTGTAATTCAGCTTCTGATTTTGCTATTAGTGCTTGGTCGTCCGCAAACAGGAGTTCTCTAATGGTTAGATTTGCAGATGGTTCTTCTTCTGTGTTCTCGTCATGCGGTATTCTTGCTGTCTCTGCTTGGCTGGTTTCTTTACATATGTTGTCTATATATGTTATGAACAAGAGAGGGGACAGGACACAACCTTGTCGTACTCCAGATCTTATGGTGAAGGGTTCTGAGTGTCCTCCAGTTGCTCTCACTATGCATTCACTGTTGTCGTATAAACTTCTACATAGGTTTGTTAGATGTGTACTCACTCCATATTGTTTAAGGATTTCCCACAGCTTGTTTCTATCTACCCTATCAAATGCCTTTTCTTGGTCAACAAAGGCTAAGTAGAGTGTTTCATTGAATTCAATTGATTTTTCTATAAGTTGTCTAAGAGCAAAAATGGCGTCTGTGCATCCTTTGTTTTTCCTAAATCCAAGCTGCGTTTCGCTTAGCTGGGGTTCTAAAGTAGTTCGTAATCTTTTTTCAAGAATTTTGCAAAATATTTTCCCAGTATGACTCAACAGTGAAATGCCTCTGTATTGTGTGCAATCTCTTTTGCTGCCTTTGTTTTTCCAAATTGGGATAATTATGGCGTTTCCCCAGTCTCGTGGTGTCTGTTGTTCTACCCAAACATGGTTGAATAGTCTATGTAGCCAAGCTGTTCCTACTTCCCTTGCTGCTTTAATTAGTTCATTTGGTATTTCATCCTGTCCTGGTGATTTGTTCAATGGGGCTAATCTGATGGCTTCTATAATTTCTTCTTTTAGTATGTCTGGTTCTAGTTCCTCGGTGACATCTGTGTAGGTCTCTTGAATTCCTGTGACATCTGATGGGATGTTGAGAAGTTGTTCGAAATACTGCTTCCATCTTATTAGGATGTGTTTTTGTTCACTTATTGGTTCTCCATTTTCGCTGTTAATTATTTCAGTTGGGTCAAAGGGTACTCCTCTGGTTCGCATTGCACTTATCTTTTTGTAGAAGTTTCTGGTTGCCTCCTTGTAGTTTTTATTTAGGGTTTCTCCATACTCTTCCCAGTCTTTCTGTTTTTCCCTCTTTACTATTCTACTCACATGTCTTCTCGATATTCTGTATTCTATGAGATCACATTCCTGTTTGCTCTTCAACCACTTTTTATATTTTTCCTTTTTTTCTTTTACCGCTTTCTTTACTTCTGCGTTCCACCAACTTGTTATTTTCTTTATCCGTGTTTTGCATTTTTTCGTGGTTCCGCATGTTATTTTTGCAGTATTTAAAACGCTTGATTTGAACGTCTCCCATTCTTCTTCCACTGTTTTTCTTTCCGTAGGTAATTTTACAAAGAGTTCAGTTAGTTCTTTCTCATAATTTTCCCTTACTGCCTCGTCTTTAAGGTTTTTTAAGTTTACTGATTCGCATGGCATGTATTTTCCTGCTTTTTGTTTTCTTCTTCTAATGGTTCTTATTGTGGCAACGACTGCTTTATGATTAGAGTATTGATGTGCTACATAAAACCTATACTTTTGTATGGATGTGAAGCGTGGACAATACGCAATCAAGCTGAAAAACAGCTGATGGGTGTGGAAATGTGGATTATGAGGAAAATGCAAAGAATACCATGGACGGACAGAAAAACCAATGAACACTTCCTTCAAGAAACAAATGGAGATCGTGAACTGATTGCAGTCATTAGACGTAGACAGTCAAACTTTTTTGGGCATGTTATGAGAAGAAATGACTTGGAGAAATTGGTGACGACTGGAAAGATCAAATGAAAGAGACCAAGGGGTAGACAGAGAAGTAAATACCTGGGTGGCTTGGCCACGTGGCATGGTCGAGACAGGAACACGGAGCTGATCCACGACTCTGGTGATCAAGTGAGATGGCAGAATATGACCGCCCACGCTTATCGGCATGGCACATGATGGATGAATGGATTGAACGTCCTTCACTTTCTAATTTAGCACCATGCAATGAACGGGATGCTCATTATGCGAAATCAATGCTAAGTGACCATGTGTAGGACTTTAGAAAAACTGTAACGTCTCCTTATGTGAGCCCTGTACCTGGTAGCAAATATAAGAATGCGGAGAACTGCAGAGGGGTTCGGAAGTTAAAAGAAACAATGCTGGACATTTGATAGCATATATGGAAGATTCTTTGGAAGTCAGGGAATGCTCATTGCAGGGCCCTGTCTTTCCTTGACTGCTGGCAAACATGCATACAGCTGTTGTGGTTAGGCCGTTGGTGGGGAAATACATGTGTATTGAAGGGCGAAGATAACGTCACGACTCTCAGGCCACGGAATGTCCTAAGAAACTATAAAGATGGCTAATTCAGTTAACAAATCCCGGGGAAAAGTCGGATGTGATGATATAAAGGTGTAAATATCACAGCTTTCTGAAAATAGCACAGCGCAATTACGTTTAGAAATAAAGACAATGAAAATTTTGGACCTAGGAGAAACAGCAGCATCAGAAGAATAAGTAGAAGAGAATGGAGAGGAATAACCAAATTAAATACGAACATGTTTTTACTTTCTTTTGGGCCTAACAACGCAGAAACAGAAAAGTGGACCTGTTAGTTTAAGTTTCACACCAATATGTCTCATCACGCTTGTACAAGATGATAGTTTAATCAGTTCAAATTCACGACCACCCCCATTGCAACGTTCACACAAAATGCTCTTCACTGTTCAAAGATGAAAAAGTGGAACGGGATGCAGCCTCACCAAATCCAACAGCATACATACGCATACATAAGTACGGTCGATGTCAAAATACCAACACAACAGTATGTCACTAGAATTACAGTTCACCATCGATGGGGGAAGCAGTCATTGGAAAACCAGCAGTTGCACACTTATTACTGCATAAGGTAAACCAGCTAGTTTGTAACCAGCCACCCGCAATTTTTCGAACATGCAGTTCACAACGCACACCACGGCGAATACACGAAAAAGGATTCTACGTGTAAACAACAGCGCATAGTGTACTGCTTTCTGGTGCTTTAACTTGATTTATGGTTCTACTGCAGTTTTCATTTATTATCACAATTTAAGGGTCAATAATTGTCCTGTTTGTTCAAAATGATATGAATGCTAGCAACAGTTATGAAAGTAATAAGGAATAAAATCTGTATACGTAAAAATAGGAACAAACTTTAGCAATGGTTTCTGCCAGGAAACACTGGTCTGAAAACCCATTAACTCTTCGCGTGCGAGATTAAATAAGACCTGAGCTCCCAAGTCAACCCAGCCTAAAATGGGTACCTGGACATAGCTTGGGATGTAAATTCGCCGGGAGAGATATTGACCTCATTACTTTCAAGTTCTGGTTGGTCTATACAAAAATGGTGCTAGCACGATATGCCCAACATGCTTCAGGAATGCAAGTTACTGGCCTACTGAAATTTGCATGTGTAACTGACATTCAATCCACCCGGTTGCTTACAACATATTCATATGACAAATTATAGAAACGCTGAGGTATTAAAGCAGTTTAAAATAGTATTTCAACCTGCTCCTATTATGTGTCAACATTCACATATATTCACACAATAATGATTACGTTTATTTTTTGCAGTGCTCGGTGTACATTTGATAATGTGTAACCTTGAGACCAGAACTAGAGTGACCTCTGCATGCATGTACGACAACAAACTACAGATTGTACTCCATGAGAAATTATACTCATTCAATGTGCTTCCGTCGCCTGATGTAATGCATTAACAGATGTATTGAAAAATACATGATTTTAGAATAAGCGTCTTTAAGTAAATAAAACAATCGCATATAGTTATAAAACAGATGTATTACTTTGAAATCTGTATTGGATTATGTAATATATGTGAGTAGCTAACAAATTTTGCAATATTTGCAACACGGAGGTGAATGTATTTAGTAACTTTGTGTAACTGATACATCTGACCAGTATATCACTGACATTGTAATAAGTTAACAAATATGTTTTATTTGTTGTCTTCTTCTGAATATCATTTGACTCCGAAATATTAAGTACGTTTTGACCAGTATACTTTCACAGTTGATTTTGTTGGTGTTTCGTAATTACCACAGCAGACAAACTGATTCTCTTTAGGTTTAACAACTCTAGTTTGGCTTGCCGAAGTAAATATCACTTCTGTGAAAATAACAAAAGCCTTCATGGTTTAATTTTTACAATAGACAGCATCATCATCATCATCTTCCACTTTTGCTGTCAAGCGTCGTGGGGAAGAATAATTTGCGTTCCAGCGCCCTATGGGTGGCATTGGATGATGTCATTCCATGTGATTGTAAAAGTTCTTTGATGTCGTCAATCCATTTTCTTATTGGGTATCCTCATAGTCTCGCTTCAGATGATCTTTGATGTACGGCCAGTGATGGTAGTTGATGGTGTTGCTTTCTAATGAGATGGCCAAACCACGTGATCTTCTATCTTTCAATAAATGTTGAACAAGGTGTTGATCCCACTGTCTGTTTGATAACAACATTTCTTACTCGGTCTCGGATTGTTAATTTGGGAGCTCTCCTCAGGCATCTCATCTCACAGGTGTTGATTTTGTGAAAGTGTGATTTTGATAGTGTCCAAGTTTGAGATTGGTAGCATAGTAAACTGTGAAATTCTTAAAACCTGGCAATTATGTTCTACCGTCGTCATGTTGACGATATATCACCACAGACGAGCAACATGCAAAATCGTTGCAGGCCACAATGAACCAGACGCCTAATAACATTTCTCTGTCTATGGAACACGAACACAATGGAGCGTTGCCGTTCCTAGATATTCTAATTATACGTAAAGCATACGGCAGAATTCAAAGATGGAGTACCGCAAAGAAACTTTGACAGGTCAATACATTTCCACAGCTTCCCACTCATCCAGTACAAAAGTGGCTAAGTACGGACCCTGTTTGACCGAACCAGGAAGATATGCACTCAGGACACACTGACAGAGAAATTTGAAACTCTAGAGAATATCTTATACCTTACTGGGTACTCTGGATTTATACAGCACTATTGCCAACAACCGAAACCAAAACTCTACACAACATCAGTCCCCAAAGTCAAGGTATTTATCCAACTAACCTTTTGAGGGGATGACGTGAACAGGCGCATAACAGCAGTCGGCTGAACATTCTATGCTGCATCTCCAGTTATTAGATACATAACCACGCATATTCCCACCCCAACAGTAAAAGAACCTGTCCCTCTCTACGCCAAATCCAATTGCATGTATCAATTTACGTGCAGGTACCAGTCCTCCTATATAGGCAGAACAGAGAGATGTGGGTGTTAGAACACATACCAAATTGGACTGACAGAATAATAAGCAAAGATTCTGGAAACGTAGCCAAGCCGACACACCACAAACCTCCTACGCCTACGACTGGATGGCACATTTTGGAAATCGGTCACGTTACTAATAAGGCCAATGCTTTTCGCATGTTGTTTAACTCACAAAATGGTTGGATGTCAAAGATGGCAGAAGAGATCACCATTAATTTACAGAAGCCAATTTTGTGCAAACAAAAACACGCGATAGTCAGTTTAAAATTACCGTGGTAGACAATTGAAATTACTGTGTGAAACAATTCAGTTGGCATAGAATTTGAGGAGGCAGAAAGGTATAAAAGGTAAAGGTGCAGGATTTTAACTCCGGGCATCAGAGGCAAAAAGGATGAAGTGGGAGCTGTTTATAAATGTAGCTGGTGTGGATGTGACATTGGGCAAATTCTGGAGGCTGCACCGGCAGATGAACAGTTAGGTGATGTATGGTACACATGGTACTGTCTATGATGATAACAACTGACGTATGACAATTGACCAGGCAGAGGAAAAGGTTTTCTTGCGCGATTTTTAAAACAGACGCATCAGCAGGATAGAGCTCGTAGAGGTATGGTCAGAGAAGCATTGTCACCGGCCAATAGGAAAGAGGACTGTGTGGTTAAGGTGGAGGATATTAGACGGGTACTTAAGAGGGCTAAAGACACAGCGCCAGGCCCTGATGGGGTGCGGTACACCCATATGTGTAACATGCAAGATGGGGACTTTGACGAGATGGTTCTTTGTTTCAAGCTAAGCATGATTACGACGGAAATATCCAGGATTTGTTGCATAGCTACCTGATCCCATTCCCAAAGCCAGGTAAGGATCACTCCAGACTTAATGGATACCTAATCATATTCCTGCAAAACACATTTGGCAAAGTCCTTGAAAAGATAGTGGCACGCAGGCTCCAGCGACAATTGGAAAGTCGTAATCTGTTTCCCAAAGTTCTCGGGAATTACTGGCCTGGGAAAAACACCTGGGTAAATGCGGCAACTTTTGCACTTGATGTCTATGAAGGCTTCTATAATAAAAAAAAAAATCAAAGAGACAGTGGCGGTAGCTCTTGACCTGAAGGATGCTTAATACAGGGTCAGGTTTATTGTTTTGTTTTTTTTCGCGTTTCCATCCTGTTTCAGGATATTGCGGTCAACACCAACATCTTTCAATTGTATGTTGATTCCTAGGCTAGATTACGCACATCAGCACGCCACGACCTTCTGAGCGACCGGCTCCATACTCTCGTAAGTCACTGGTGCGACTCGAACCCCTTCGAATTCTCGTACGCTCACGTCAACCACGAGAGTATTCGGGATTACGGAGAAAGCTGCTAACCCCTCAGCCAGGATTACCGGACACAGGGTCAGGTATGATCGATTAATATACACTCTCCTGGAAATGGAGGTCTGCCTTTGCCTTATCAGATGGGTTGCGACGGCACTCTATGAGCGTAAGGTTGCACTCGGCATGGGTTCCTGGACTTCTGAACCTTTTACTATTAACCTGGGTTGCCACAGGGTCTGCCTTATCACCAGTGCTCTTTAATGGCTATACCAGCTAAGCCGCAGCTATTGAGACACCAGGTGTTGGTAGAATCTTAACATTTGCAGATGATGTGCTGGTGTACAGACAGGGCAGAGACAGGGGCATGTTTGGATAAAGACTTACATATGACAGTAAACAGGGTGGCGGGGTGGTGCTGGGACGCAGGGGCTGTTATAAACTTAGACAGAGTATCGGTTCTATAACTGATATATTATATATATATATATATATATATATATATATTGTATAACTACCTGGATAACCGGATTGTGAAAGCAGATGTCCCATGTACTATATTGAAAGGATGTCCTCTTAGTAGAGACTGTCAAAGACTGAAAGATAAAGGCCGGAGGTCTTCTCAAGATAGAAGACCACCGGGAAGAGTGGTCAACCTCAAATAGATGAGAGGTGATACAGTGCCCCGATATCAGGGCAGGGTAGGTGATAGAATGGGGGACTATTAACTAGTTCTCTCATGAGACACGGAGACGTTGACCAGATGGTTAGCACTCTGGTCACGACAGAATCACGCCTGCGTGACAGCCACTCTTGCCACTGAACAGAAGACAGCTAACGTAAGCGTGCCAGGTACCACGGCACGCAAAAAGCCGAAGGACACCTCAAGGTCCTTCCGCGTGCTGTGTAGGCACGGGAGTAAGAAAGTCAGACTGGGGACTGACTTTGTAGCGATCACCTCGTTGTAGTGTTGATAGGAGATTTGTGTAACCAAATAGATAGAATTAGCATTAGGGTTTAGAAACTAGTGATAGGCAATTCTGTGGCTTTGTGTGTGGTTTTGATAGCGACTGTTATGTACTTGTAAAGAGCCAACGGCAATAAAATGTATCATTTATTTCCTCTCACACGACTTGCAAGTTTCTTGTGTGGTGCGGGAGAAGTAATCTGATGATGCCTTACACATGAGTTGTTGACAGGCAAAGATTAATGTGGTGTCAGAAGTGGTGCTTGGACGAAAGCGCCAAGCAAATACACTCATCCACGGCTCTAGACTAAGTTTACAAATAGTGAAGTAGTGATTTAATTTGTGTCAGTGACGGTTAACGTGTGCAGAACTAGGACAAGATGCTAACGAAACTGTGCCTATCGTGACGAAATAATGCTTATTTATGTTTAGTAAAATATTATATACTTAAATCATGTGTGTCTTCAAAGTTGTAAGTATTGATATTATTAATTTTTGTTATTTATTCATGTAATTATTTATTTATTTATGAATAACTATCAAAAATGATTCTTGGCGGAACGATACACAGCCAGCAACATTATCAATTTTTGCAAGCTAAAAATAGCGCTGCGCCTCTGACGTAGCACGATTGACAAGCAGTTGGGTTACGCCATTGGCAATCAGCATCTGAGTGTTTACAAATCGGTAAACTGCTGCCCGCCTGAATCAGTGCTTTATATTACCTATTATTGATTTATTTGATTTAGTAATTGAATATATTTGTTTATTTAAACAATATTAACATATTTTTGTTTATTTCAAAGCAGTTATTGAATTTGATTATGTGGTTGTTTCGGGATTTGAAATTTAAATATTGAGCACAACCCACTACTGGCAACGCCGATCGCATTCTGGTATGAACCTAAGGCCTATCCACGTCAATATGGAAGCACCACACTCAAGCCCCTCCCCCGCTTGAGCCCGCCAGTAGTACACATCCCTGACCGGACCCGGAAACAGTCCCGGATCACGCGTGTGGAGCGGGTGTGCAACCACGCGGCACACACTGGACACACCAAATTATCACAACAGAATACCACAACGCTACCCATCGTAGGCTATGCTCAAGATTGCCCAATCGCCGCGACCGACGTCCGTCAATCGAGTGGGTTGTGCTCAATATTTAAATTTCAAATCCCGAAACAACCACATAATCAATTGATTATTGCTCACTGAATTTAGGAGGCCTGGTGTTCCTTGCCAGTGAGAAGTCCTGATCGTTCGGGTCCCATCGATTGACGGACGTCGGTCGCGGCGATTGGGCAATCTTGAGCATAGCCTACGATGGGTAGCGTTGTGGTATTCTGTTGTGATAATTTGGTGTGTCCAGTGTGTGCCGCGTGGTTGCACACCCGCTCCACACGCGTGATCCGGGACTGTTTCCGGGTCCGGTCAGGGATGTGTACTACTGGCGGGCTCAAGCGGGGGCGGGGCTTGAGTGTGGTGCTTCCATATTGACGTGGATAGGCCTTAGGTTCATACCAGAATGCGATCGGCGTTGCCAGTAGTGAGTTATTGAATTTGTTTTTGTACTTTTTCTTGTGTTTACCGTCACGATGGCACTATTTTCAGCCAGGCAAATTAGACTGGTCTGCACTACACTTACATAGATTAAAGTAGGTGTGTGACGAAAGGCATATACAGTTAGAACGAAGACAGGACATTGACAATTTAATATTAAGTAAACTATATTCTGTTTTGTTCGTGGGCATGTCATTGTCATTGTGTCAAATTGTCGAATAATATGTCGTTTGCTATTTGTTAATTGTTGCTGCTCTGTAAACCAGGGTGAACAACAGCTGATTATAAAATTGGTGTGTATGCCGAAGTGCCAAACAGGTGACCTAGATAGAGAATTCGTGGCGATATTGAAGCGCCAAACAAGGTGACCTGTGTTACCGGAGTGTGTTCCTTGTTCTCGGGAACATTAAGTTGAGTAAAACCTACATATTTGGCATGCAATGTGATTAATAGTGCATCTCTTTTTCAGCTTGTAATGCATTAGCATACTTTTGTGCTCTGTTTTTTGCAGGACTAAATTTTTCAGGTTATACACAAAGAGTACAATTTGCAGTGCTCATATATTAAGAAACATAATATATCAAAGAAAAATAAGTGAATAAAAAGTTCAGTATAGGTCAACGCTAGCTATTTACCTAACATCATGGCTACTTTAGCTGACTTCGTAAAAGCAGGCAAAGAAATGCAATACACAGGTAAAGAGCTAGAAGAATATGCTGATAAGAAATTTAAAGAAGCAAAGGATGCAGAAAGAGACGAACGCGCTCGAGAAAGAGAGCATCAAAAAGAAATAGCACAACTAGCTGAGATAACAAAACAAAAACAGCTAGAAGATGACAAACAAGTTAGGCAAATAGAATTAGAATTAAAACAGAAGCAATTAGAACATGATAAGGAAGTTAAACAACAACAGTTAGAACATGATAAGGAAGTTAAACAACAACAGTTAGAACATGATAAGGAAATTAAACAGAAGGAACTAGAATTAAAGCAAAAGCAAATAGATCAGGAAAAGGAAATAAAACAAAGAGAATTAGATCTAAAGCAAAAAGAGATAGATGAAATGATTAAAGTTAAAGAAAAACAAATTCAAGTAGAATCAGAGACACAGTTAAAGATGAAAGGTATGGATGTAGACTCACACGCAGAGATCTCTGCCACTAAACTTAAAAGTCAACAAGAAGAAAATAAGTTCAACAAATACAAAAATATTATCAAACCATATTGTAAAGAAGATTCAATATCAGCCTGGACAGAAAATGTCGAGTATCAATTTAAATATCACCAAGTTCCAATAGACATGTGGGCTATGATTTATATGAAGAACCTAAGTGGTGAGCCCCTTAAAGTGATAGAAGCTATACCAACTGATCTTAGATCTAACTATCAATACATCCATGATAGGATAATGCAACACTTTTTACTTGATGCCCCGGGGTATCAGGTTCAGTTCTCAAATTTAAAACCTAAACCTAGTGAGACTTTCATTGACTACGTCTCAAATGTTCAGAGTGTACTAAATAGATGGCTTAAGGCAGCTAACATAGGAAAAGACTTTGATAGACTTAAAAATTTAATAGCCATGGATAAAGTCATATCCACTATACCATCTCCTTTTGCTAAATTTCTACAGCAGTCAGACATTGAGAACACAGAGCAGTTCGAAAAGAAAGGGTCTGCATATTTTTCTTCTAACAGAGATATTTTTAAGACCTCAAATGACTCTGAAGTAGTGTCCTTTGTGAAAGACCAACCAAAAAATTATCAAAGTAAGAGAAAACCCTTTCAGAAAATCGACACAAAAGATAGGAATGTATCAAAATGTATTTATTGTCAACTTTTGCATGACACTTATTCTATGTGTGACAAATCGCCAAATTATCCGGCGCATCTTGAAAATGTTATCAAGAAGCAACAAAACAAAAGATCTGCATACAGGCGTGCAATCAAATGCTTCTTTTGTTCCAGCTACGGCCACTATTCAAATAAGTGTCTGGGCCGCCAACGTATGAAAGCCAACAATGCTAATTTGATTGATACATCGTCTGATAGTGGTAGTGAAACTGAATGTGAGATTGAAAATGTATTACCTTTCAAGCAATCTGAAGATGTGTGTTGTGTGAACGATGTATTAAGCTTTCACAATTGTATCCAATGTCACCAATTTCATGCAGACGGAAAATTAGAATGTGGGCATGTTGTAACATCCTCCGTAGAGAATGCAAATGCAGTTATAGCCTCCAGAGGCAATCTATTGTTTCACTCTGCGATGGTCAATGATAAGCCATGCCGATGTTTGCTTGACAGTGGGAGCTCTATTATTGGTGTGAAAAAGGAACTTGTTAATCCAAAGGATTATACTGGTGACTCTGTAAAATGCCGGACTTTTTCTGGTAATATAGAAACCTATCCTCTGGCAAGAGCCCATATAAACACCCCGTTCCTTTCTGGTACCTTTACTTGTGCAATACTAGACAACCCTTGTGCTGAGTTAATTCTTGGGTGTCTGCCCCAGCTAAAGCACTGTACAGATGAAGAAATATCTGTCTGGGAGGAGAAGAAGGTTTCACTCCAGTAAACAGTGCAGATATCCTCGGACATCACAGTCCTAACAAAGGTGCTAGACCCATAACACTTGAAACTGGTCAATACATAATGGTGCTACTACCAGACAAGCATAATAAAAGGTTAACTTCATGGCAAGGGCCTTTCAAAGTGATACAACAACTTTCAGATGTTGACTATGAAATATCAATAAACGGCCACTTAAAGATATTCCATGTCAACATGCTGAAACCTTACTTTTCACGACAACAGACAGAAGTATAGACAGACGAACACAGTGCACCCACACCTAGTGATCAGACGACAGACATAGACAACGCAACTACACTAGTTAGCGAGACTGGCATATCCGACGATATCCATACATCTAGCCAGAATACAGAATACGCACTTAGTACCACCACCGTACTGAATCAGGTAGACGACGACGGCATGGAATTACCCGTTCCTATTGTGGACAAGACTGCCACATTAGATAGCATACAGATAGAACAGGGACTAACAGACAGTCAACGACGACAATTAGTAGAATTAGTGACGGAATACAAAGACATATTTTCTGACATTCCAGGTAGGCCGGACAGAATCGAACACTCCATTCTTCTTTCGGACTCTAAGCCTATTAAATGCAGGCCGTACTCAATCCCACTTAGCTATAGGGAAAATCTAAATAAGGAAATTCTTAATTTAGAAGCTAGTGGGATCATCCAGAAATCCACTTCTGAGTACTCTTTTCCAATCGTCCTAGTTAAGAAAAAAGACTCCACAATTCGTCTATGTGTGGACTATCGAAAACTCAACAACGTCACTAAGATCGACGCAGAGCCAATTCCTTCCTGCGAAGATCTTATTCTTGACATGTCCACCTCCAAAATCTTTTCTAAACTAGATCTTACTAAAGGATATTGGCAGGTCCCTATGCAGTCTCAATCCATCCATCTTACTGCTTTTTCAACACCTTTAGGACTATACGAGTGGCGTTTTCTTCCTTTCGGACTTCGAAATGCTCCTGCCACTTTCGTACGCTTAACTAGAGATCTACTTCATGGAGTGACGAATACAGTAACCTATATAGATGATATATGTGTCCATACTGATGACTGGACAACACACTCACTGAAACTAAGACATGTCTTTGACAGGTTGCGACTCTTCGGGCTCACTGTCAAACCGAGCAAAGTCGAATTGGGCCTAAAAGAAATTGACTTTTTGGGTCATGTCATTTCTCAGGGTCAACTAAAGACTGACAATAGAATTATTACCAAAATTATGAACCTGACCATGCCTACCACAAAGAAGCAGGTCAGAAGCCTTTTGGGGTTAGTAAATTACTATAGCAAATTCATACCAAATTTAGCGGAAATTACAAGTGTATTTTCCAATGTTTTAAAAGCATCTGTAAAATTAGATGTCAAAGATGCATTATTATTTACTGCATTGTCAAAATTTAAAATCCTTTTTAGTAATGTACCAATTCTCCGCTTGCCTAATCCTAGGCTCGTTTATTATCTTAGGACAGATGCCAGCAGAATCTCCATCGCTGCAGTATTAGGCCAATTTTATGATGGCATCTTCCACCCGATTTGCTACGTGAGCCGTAAGATCACACCAACTGAGTCCAGATATTCCATATCAGAGTTGGAAGCCCTAAGCGTCATCTATGCGGTGAGAAAGCTCCATCGATTTTTGGCAGGTGTTCACTTCATTGTCCAGTCTGACAACTCCCCAATCACGGTCATACAGAGTGGTGTGCATCGGAATGACCGTATATACAGGTGGTCGCTAATACTACAAAATTACACCTTTAGTATAGAGCATATTAAGGGTAAGGATACCATCTTGGCTGATACCCTTAGTCGACCATCTGAGGTAGAAATACCAGAGATACCACATAAGAGTGTAGAGTAATAGATGTTAACTTAGTACAGTAAAATATTCTATGTTACATATGTTACAAATACATAGACATTATGTGCTGAACTAGGTACTGAGAACATTGAATTACGATGTGTCTGTAGACATCAAAATTAAGAACTTTGCTCTGAGAACTAATATATCACTTTGTGAACGAGGACAGCTCATTACGTGCTAATCTCCATATGTGTTCCAGTGAATCATTTGTATTAAGCATAGAAAAACAGTGTCAGAACATTACATGAATACAGACACGAAAACAGTGGTCTACGACACAAGCGAACTCTACAGGTGCAATACCCATAAGACACAAGTGTGATTGTGTAATGTATTTGATATACCCAGGAGATATAGTATGCCACTGAAAGCATTTTCTGAACATTAAGGGCAACGACTAACCTGAGGTATTTAAATACCATGTATATAAATACTCATTGTGATATGTATTATAACATTTTAATATAGTCATAAATTATAGGTAGATTATGTCATTTAATTTATATTTAGATTTAGATAATATAATAGTTTTTTTTTTTTTTTTACTTTAGATAGATTATTAATTTACCCACTTATTTAGCTTAAAAGTAAAATAGGATAGTAATTTAAACATAACAACTAATTATAAACTACAATAATAAATTTAGATAGGAATAGTACCATTTAGTTTAGTACATTTCACTTTGTTTCATTTCATTTGAGTTCATTCCATTTTAATGAACCAGTCCATTTAACAAACATTATCATTATAATTAGTTTACACCATAATAGGATAAAAAGATTACATAATTGAAAATACATCATTCACACCATTTAGATTAAGAATATCAATCATATAGTTTTTTCACTTAAAAACATTAGTTATAATTGTGTTAGATTTAACATCACCCATGTTAGAAAGGTACGTAACTTATTACATTTCACATTACCCATTTCACAAAGGTACATAACTCATCTCACATCAATTTCATTTTAAATAGTTAGATTACATCCCTTAAATTAGATAAATATTAGGAGTAATGTAAGCTTGTTTGAGGATTAATGTCCACAGCTAAAGATTAATGTTTGAGGATTAATGTGACAGATAGATTAAAATAGGTAACACATTGAATATATATTTATAGAACTAGTATTAGGATGTCAGTATTTAGAATATTAGTTTAATAGAATGTAGTGGTGAATAATATCAGGGTATAAACCATCAACCCTTCCTCTTACATGTAAATATGGTGTATATACTTGACTTGTGCAGCAATTTACGCACAAGTCATGAGGCTCAACTCTGTCAAACTGAGCCAAACTTGTACAGTGTCACTCCAAGGTTTTTAAATAACTGAGGGTAAAAGATGTATGACAGAAATAAAGGTAAAAGATGCGTGATAGAAGTGATGGTAAAAGATGTGTGACAGAAGTGTGAAAGTGAAAGAGGTGTGACAGAAGTGTGAAAGTGAAAGCGAATGTAAATTATACAAGAGAGAATGAGATCGGTCAGCGGATTTTTCTGCCGCTCAACGCGACTTTTTATTTTTTGTCTGCGTCAAATGTGAGCTTTCTTTGTTGTGCTGTGATGAATGTGTTGTGTGTAGTTTAGTGTAGATCTTAGAGAAAGTATTTTAAGTCCCATAAGACGGAGATGTAGTCACTAATTAGTGTGATACACTTCTTTGTGGCCTCATTCAACCGAATTATGGCACTTGAAAACTTACTTACATACACATGATATTTAGATACACATGTTAGAGAGTAGATTATACTATTAATATAATCCAAACACGCAAACAACCAGAAAAACAAACATATAAATTGCATACACTTTTTGTAAAGCAAAGGGAGATAACTCCAGGTCAGGGGACATAATAGACAACGAAACACTAACTTAACAGTGAAAGATAACTTTACACGCGGAAGCGAGATAGGTAAAGCCTGTCGCACACAGCTTGTGTAATGGTTGTTTAATATTATATGGGGGACATGAAGCAATTCATGTGTTGACCCTAAGAAAGTCAACTTTGTATGGGTAGTAAGTTAATTTACTATGGGAGGGCAGGTCTTATAAGACAACGGTCCGGTTCAGACATACCTCTAATTAATATAATATTGCAATTGAGAATAGGGCTCACGCCAACCAGACAAGTTTGTGGCGATTGCCAGTAGCCAAGTAAAGTGATACTACATTGTGACATTAGTCAGTAGAAGTCTATGGAGTTACCCAAAGCCAGGTTATCTACAGTCTTTGACAAAAATTAGAGACACTAATTTTTTAGAAACCCCTTGCGTCACAACCAATGAGTCAAAGTTGATGACGCAACACAGGAGGGGAGGGTGTGTGTCAAAGACTGAAAGATAAAGGCCGGAGGTCTTCTCAAGATAGAAGACCACCGGGAAGAGTGGTCAACCTCAAATAGATGAGAGGTGATACAGTGCCCCGATATCAGGGCAGGGTAGGTGATAGAATGGGGGACTATTAACTAGTTCTCTCATGAGACACGGAGACGTTGACCAGATGGTTAGCACTCTGGTCACGACAGAATCACGCCTGCGTGACAGCCACTCTTGCCACTGAACAGAAGACAGCTAACGTAAGCGTGCCAGGTACCACGGCACGCAAAAAGCCGAAGGACACCTCAAGGTCCTTCCGCGTGCTGTGTAGGCACGGGAGTAAGAAAGTCAGACTGGGGACTGACTTTGTAGCGAGCACCTCGTTGTAGTGTTGATAGGAGATTTGTGTAACCAAATAGATAGAATTAGCATTAGGGTTTAGAAACTAGTGATAGGCAATTCTGTGGCTTTGTGTGTGGTTTTGATAGCGACTGTTATGTACTTGTAAAGAGCCAACGGCAATAAAATGTATCATTTATTTCCTCTCACACGACTTGCAAGTTTCTTGTGTGGTGCGGGAGAAGTAATCTGATGATGCCTTACACATGAGTTGTTGACAGAGACAGTAAATTGAAGTAATTGGGTATAACCTTCGACAGGTGTATGTCTTTTACAGATCACGTGGAGGCTTTGGTGGTGAAGGCTGGTAGGGGACTTGTTGCATTGAGGACGATGGCAGCAACCGGGGTAGATCAAAGGATGCTTTACAGGCTCTTTCAGCAGTTAATAATTTATGTCTTTGAGCATGGTTTGAGGCTGCTGACAGCATCAATGAGCCAGCTTGAAAGATTGGAGCGCATACAGAGTGTAGCCATGCGGGTGGCCTGGGGTGCTCAAAGGACACACCAATTATATGCAAGAGACTACCAACTAAGACGAGGCAGGTCCTGGATGGCACAGGCAGAAATATATATACGTCAGGTGTGTGATCTAGAGACCATCAATCGTTAAAAAGAGTGGGTTGAAGTACCGGAAGACATGACGGACTGGCACAATGTAATAGTAACATTGGGTCGTGAGTGCAGAGAATTGGCAGCGAGCCGTCAGAGTTTGAGGTGCAACAATTAATCCGGAGTAACACACATCAAGGTGACATAGTGATCTATACTGAATGTTCAGTGGTGAGAAAGAGACGGAGTGGTTAGGGTATCATTACGATGGCTAATGGACTATTCTTAAAAAAGGAGAGTCTGGAAAATGACGCTACGACCTCCAGCATGAGAATGGAGGTGAAAGCAGTCACAGCGGCTTTCCGTTGGTTAGAGGAGACCACAGCAACACACATTGTCTTCATTACGGACTTAAGGACTATGCGTAGTAAAGTAGAGAAAGGAATGTTTCGTGTGGAATGGCTCACCTCGCTTCAGAGGTTACAGATTGTGAGAATTGTATGCATTATTTTTTTTTTGCCCTGACCATGCGGGAGTGTGGTAAAATGATCAGGCTGATAGGCTGGAAGGGAATGCACCTCTTGGTGGTAGATTACTTATAGACATTACTTATGGGCAAGTGGAAGGTGGTCGTGCACCTGTGCGACCAGGTAGAAAATATGGGGCAACATTTTGAGAACCATTATGTGGAAAGGATGAGATTGCGGGGGATTGGTAGGGGTTCGGGTAGAATCTCAAAACTTAGAGGGAAGACCAGGAGAACTTTCAATCAGATAGCAGTGGGAACGATTAGTTTTGCGACTCTTTGCAGGATGTTGAACGAGGAGACGGGGTGCGTATGGAATTTCCTGACTTCAATGTCAGTTCTTAGCTCAACTCAACTCAACTCATTTACTGTGTGAATATATGTGCTGTATATTACAGCTAGAAGAATTTATCTAATTGCGTTAGTTTATGTTGTGTGAATTCTGCAGTATGTACCAGACGAGAGGAAACGAAATATTCCAGGCAATAAATCGTGCAATCTATTATTTGTGTCTTCGTTATTCAAATTATTAATAAACAACAAAGAAATTGGCAATGTCACCATGTTTTAATATTTTGGATCGCACCATGTCACATAAACCAATGAGTTATGATCCACACACACAAAACACGAGTGGATGCTAAAAAGATGGATTTTATACACCAAAAGTATTAGTAACAAACCACCAATATAGCATAATAAAAACACGTCATGAAGAGGCATCAATTAACAACCTAAAGGATATCTTCTTCTTTGCATTCATCCAGAGTGTTTTTTCAGATGTGATTGCGGTGTGTCTAAGTTATCCACCCTTGGGCCGAAACCCCTAGGCCAACACATCCGACTTTTATAGTGCTTTTTTGACCAGGTAGCATTTATGGGAGACTCTCACTTTTGCGGTACCCTCCACAACACAGCTGGCCAAGTTGGAACGGTCGAAGACTTAACGGTTATATCCCTCAAAGGAAGGCAGGGACAGTCCATGGCATTTTCCACGCACAAGCCAGACAGGTCTGCAGACGGTATCCACTCAGCGAGTTTTCGACAGCTGTTCCAGGCACGACGGACATTCGGAAAACTACCTAGTCAGAGCTGTTCCGAACAAGAGCGGCATTCGGAAACTAGGTAGTCAGAGCTGTTCCTAGCACGAGAGACATTCGGACAAAATATTTCACTCCTACGTAAATGCGTAGTGCCAAGTTTTATTTTGCCACCCGTAGGGCGGCACTTCCGGCTTCAGCGGGCATTTTTAATGAGGTTAGCCTTCCTCTGGTTTCGAGGCACGTTAGACTTATTTTTGTGATGTCACCAACATCTCAGCTGGTCAAGATAGAACTATAAAAGACATCACGGGCGACCCTCAAGGGAAGGCAGGGGCAGACCATGGGCATTCCCTCGCTATCCAAGGAGGCTTCCATAATTGCAGAGCCGGCACATATTGATCTGAGACTGGGCTCACCCGAGGAGTTGCCTCGTCCTGCTCATGGCTGCTTTAGTTCCTCACTTCCATGTGTTGGGCATCTCGCTTGCCATTGGTCGCTCAAGCACACACCAGAAACGGTCAGACTGCGGGCGACATCCACTCGGTAAACTTTTGCGTTTGACTTCGGACCACGCAATGGACTCGCTAGCCGTGCGTTCCATTTCGTGTTATTGAGACATTTTTCCACTTTTGTCTACACTCTTATGAGTTAGCTACAGACAGTTTTCGTAACCATTTCATTCGACTAGGGCACTTTTCTGCCTTTTAGTACTCGCTCACGAGGTAAGCTACATGTGCTGCCGGCTCAGCACCTTACCTCCGTGCAGCAGTGAACGAGAAACGACTAGGCCCTCTCATCCGGGAATCCCTCATATCCCCCAGCTGAGAGCCTTCGAAGAAGTATCAAAACTGGGCATGTAGCGTGCTCATTTTTCGGTAGGTGGGTATCGGCCCGGCTCTCACATCCGAGGGTTTGCGTTCAGCCTCAACCCCCGACAGAGAGCCTTAGAGTATTGTCCGGACCAAGAACTTCTGCCTTCGTGCGCCTGATTCAAACTTTTGACTGCTATCTTCAGTCTACCTGCAGAGCAGCAGGTTGTGTCTCTCTTAGTCTGGCCCCTATCCCATAAGCTGTCCGATATGTAGTTTTCATCCATCATCAAGCACATGGGGTCAATGGGACACGCAAGCTCCCCCACCACGGCAAGGTGGAGACACATCGGGGGAGAACCTAAAGGATATAATTTCACTTTAGCACGGAACCTGGATTCAGACACCTCGTTTTTTTTTTTTTTTACACAGCACACATACACAAACCAGTCGTCATTGGAAAACCATTAGGATACACTGTAGGACTTACCAGTTAGCATCCAGGGCATCTACATGAAACTAACGACAGACACGATAAATACTCATACCATGCAGGTCAGTTGCATTTGGCTCTGCCACAGTTAAGGAAAGAGAGAAAGGACTTATGAAATATTGGTGAACAATCTGCGCATTGTACTTATATCGACCAGTGGATACGGTGACGAACTTTCCTCTTATTCGAGAGAAACAAGATAGGGATACTGCTGATGGGATACTGGGCAATGTGATTGATTGTGCAGCACAGCAAATAAAAGTCGTGTTTGAAGTGTTGACTGCTACCAACTGTCTTGTTGAGTGTGTTTATAGTCACCATGACAATGTTATAGTCGTCTGCGTAAACGACTAAATATGTTACACATTCCCAAGCCTAGAATAGACTTATACAAAACAAGCCTAGCGTATTCTGCAGCTCAGCTGTGGAACAATCTTCCACAAGAAATCAAAGATATCACCAATCCCTAAATATATAATCGAAAATTGTTCGAACTCTATCTCAGTACAGACTACCTTCACCTTAATAATAATAAAATAATAATACGAATAATAACAATAATAAAACTCTAGTATAACAGTCACTCCCCTTTTGGTAGACTATATTCCCGATAGGTAATAGCAACTGCCACATCGTATTCTGGTATAAACCTAAGGCCCATCCACGTCAATATGGAAGCACTATACTCGAGTTTCGCTCTCGTTTGAGCTCGTCTGTAGTGCATATCCTTGACCGGTTCCGGAAACAAACCCCGCATCACTGGCGTGTGAAGCGGGTGTGTAACCACGCGGCTCACGCTGGACACGGCCAAATTATCATAACAGAATATTACAACGTCACCCATCGTAGGCTATAGCTCAAGATTGCCCGATCGCCGCAACCGACGTCCATCAATCGATGTGGACCCGAACGATCAGGACTTCTCACTGGCAAGGCACACCAGGCCGCCTAAATCCAGTGAGCAATAATCACATTGATTATTTGCTTGTTTCGGGATTTGAAATTTAAATATTGAGCACAACCCACTACTGGCAACGCTGATCGTATTCTGGTATGAACCTAAGGCCTATCCACGTCAATATGGAAGCACTATACTCGACTTATGTTAAATAGACCTACTACTGGAATCACAGAATGAAACCAACGTCTGTGTGCTTAGTGATTCAACGAGCATCTTCCGATAGGTCTCTGCATGTTCTATACGTAGACAGTGGACTGAATGGCTGTGGAGGTCTGTTGTCCGTAGAGTTAACTTCATCTTCGTTCCTAAATATGAGGGAGTTGAGGGAAATGAACGAACTGATAAACTAGGTGGCTCTGCATTCCCGGCAAGTGACCAGCCCATGGATCGTGCCGATGTTATTAACACATATAGACAGATGTAGAGAGCGGAGAGCTTTTACGCCTGTGAATCCACATAATTGTCCAGAATCAGAGACTCGTAGTAAGAATTGGCATGGCCAGTCACGAGAGGCACGTCGGGAGAACGAGGTGCCTCATCAACCAATATAGAACTGGCACTATTAACCACCGGACGCTGATGTACATGCTGAGGGGAGGATCTGAGCAACTTAGGACTTGTCCGGAGTTCAAGAATGGCATCCCAACATATATTATTCCTACTTAAAAACACCAGCAAAATGAACTGAAGGAAAACCTCACACTTTCATCTTTCCTGTGGCAAAACAGAATATGATTTCAGAGACAATTTCACAACCACTAAAGAAAATCGAAGACGTTTAACTTAAATTGTAGCAGTGGAATTCAAACAATACAGCGCACCAAGGAGAAAATAAATAGCGACATTCGGGAAGAAAACTGGCTTGAAAATAGCATCATGTCTCAGAAAGTGAAATACTCTAGCTATATTCAAATGGCACGGTGGTCTGGAAAAAATAGTGATGGAAGGAATTGTTCTTGGAAGAAAAGGTAAGGGTCGAATGGCACACACAGAACATTAAACATTATCATCATAAACAATTCAGGAGATTTGGTAAAAAATTGAGAATCTTTTGGACAAGTCGTGTTGAGAAGGCATTTTGCAAAATATTCTCAAAAGTGTGAATATTAAAATTTAAAAAAAATCATAGCAAACGCCTGGTGATCTATTCTTTTCTATGGAACATAGGAAAAGAAGCAACGGCTGCTGCAGAATATAACAATATGGATTGCAAACAATTAGGTATAATTAGCTGTTGCGAAAAGAAGAGACATACTAAACACAGACACATCGTTCATACCTTACAAAGGACTCCTTACAAGTGATCGATCGATTGATTGATTGATGGATTGATTGGTTGATTGATTGATTGATCTTTATTTTAGAAAATTGCAAATAGGGCACGCAGGCCCGTCTTACATTCGGCCCTTCCAGTCACTAATCTTTTGTTCATCAATAGTGCTTGATGCATTTACATAGGAGGAAAAAAAAAACATTGTCAAATGAATGTTGTAAACATAAACAATGCATATTATCATGATCTGAGACATATCCCACCCACCCACACATCCTCCACCCGCCCACACATCCACCACACACACACACACACACACACATCCACCACACACCCCTTAAACACGCACACACCCCAGGCATACATATATGCCCTCATCCACTCACCCATCCCCACCCACACAAAACCCACATACACATATCTCCCCTACCACACGCCCACATTTCCTACCCCACAAACATTCGCCAAGCCACACATCCTCTACTTTCCAACCCACACACCTCCAACCACTCAGCCAAACACACATCCCCAACCACACATTCCTCCACCCACACAAACATCCACTGCCAACCCACACATCATGCACCCACCCACACACTCCCAAGCACACTTCCCCCACCAAACAATCTCCCCCCACCCAGACACACATCCCGTACCCACCCCTACACACATCCCCAATCCACACACATCCCTCAACCACACAATCTCCCCACCTACACAATCTCCTAATCCACACACACGAAACAATTATCCCCCATCCCACACACACTCACCCATTCACACATCCGTTACACATACTCCACCCATCCACCTACACACTCCCAATCACCCATCCGCCATCCACTCATCCCTCAAACACATATCCCCCACCCAAATGTTGGGGGAATGTGTTTATGGGTGGAGTTTTGTGTTGGAGGGAAGATGTGTGAGAGGTGGGGAGGTGTGGGATGTGCAGGTGGATGAAGGATATATGTGAGGATGGGGAATGTGTGTTTGGCTGGGTGGTTGGGGTGTGTGTGGGTGGGAGCTTAGATGAGAGATGCATGTGTTGATTGGCGGGTGGGTGATGTGTGGGTGTGAGTGGTTGATGGATGAGTACGTGAGTGGGTGGATGTGTGTGAGAGATGAGTGTATGGGTGGATGATGCGTGTGTCGGTGGGAAGATGTGTGTACGCGGCGGATGTGTGTGTGTGTGGGGGGGGTATATGTGGGTGGTGGGGTGTGTGTGGGTGGGAGGTGTGTGCTTTGGGGTGTTTAAGGGTGTGGGATATGTGTGGGCAGGTGAGGAGATGTGTTTGTGGGTGGGGATGTGTGTATAGGTGGGGGATGTTTAGTTAGAGAGTTGGCAGATATTGGGTGAGGTAGTGGGTGTAGGATAGCTGATGTGTGTGTGGGTGGGTGGGGAAATTGTGAGGGTGCGGGATGTGTGTGTGTGGATAGGTGCGGGATGTGTGGGTTGGCGGGTTATGTGTATGTGTGGTTTTGTGATGTGTGTTATGCTGGGTTGTTGCGGGCGTGTGGGTGGGTGGTGGAGAATATGTGGGTGGGTGTGTGTGTTGGTTTTGGGATGGGTGGGGGATGTGTGTGTGGGTGGGGAAATGTGTGTGGGTGGGGGATCAGTAGGTGGGTGGTGGTATGTATGTTTGCCTGGGTCTGTGTGAGTGCGTGGGGATATGTGTGGGTGGGTGGTGAGGTGTGGTGGGTGGGGGATGTGTGAGGAGCTGCGGGATGTGTGGGTTGCTGCGGGATGTGAGGGTGGATGGGGGATGTGTCTCACAACATTGCAATATGCAATGTTTATGGTCACAACTTTCATTTGACAATGTTTTGTTTTCCCCATGTGAATGTATCATGCGTAATATGCATTGTTTATGCTTACCTAATCCATTTGACAATGATGTTTTTTTCCCTATGTAAATGTAGCATGCATGTTTGATGAATGAAAGATGAGTGATTGAAAAGGCCGAATGTAAGACGGGCCTGCGTGCCCAATTTGTTACCCTTTTAAAATAAAGTTCGTTCGTTCGTTCGTTCGTTCTCTCTCTCTTATTCTCTCTATCTTTTTCCTTGCACTCCCCCCCCCCCCCCCCCACACACACACACCCCTTTATTCACATTCACTATCTCTCTCAATCACTCTACAATAATATGCATTTGTTCATATTATATATGATAAAATCAAGTGGCATACAAAATGGCATCTCGTAATATGAAAGATGAGAATACATTAAACAAGAATTTGGAATAGGATGCGTGCGTTTTGACGTGCGCTCAACTCTCTCTCTCTCTCCCCCCCCCCCCCCTCTCTCTCTCTCTCTCTCTCTCTCTCTCTCTCTTAGACACACACTCTCACACTCATTCACTCTCTCTCTCACTCACACTCACTAACTCTCTCACTCACTCCACAGTAATGTACATGTGTTTATATTATACAAAATAAAATCAAGTGACATTCAAAATGATAATATGAATATGAGAATACACAAAAATATGGAACTGCATGTTACATGACATGCGTGTGCTCAACTCTCTCTCTCTCTCTCTCTCTCTCTCTCTCTCTCTCTCTCTCTCTCTCTCTCTCTCTCTCTCTCTCTCTCACACACACACACACACACACTCACAAAAATACACACGCAAATACTCACATATACCCACGCACATAAACAAACCTACACACACACACATCTACATCAAAATACACATAGTTACACACACATAACACATGAATACACACTCCCTCGCATACACTGCACGCATGCACACATATATACACAAACATATACACATACATACACGCACATACACACTCATACACACGCACATACACACATATGTACACGCACAGATATATAAACACACATGTACGCACACATTAACACACATACACACATACTCACACATACACACATACACACACAAGCACACACACACATATACATATGTCCACACACATACACCCGCATACACACATATAAACACACACACACACATAGACACACATACAAACACGTACCCACCCACCCACACACTCACACATACACGCTGCCTCGCATAATCACTAAAACTAATATGAATAAACTCCCACACTTTAGACACGCATACAGTGAAGACTATCGTGAGCATCCTCACAAAAAATTCTAATTTTGGAGAGAAGAAATGGGGAAAAATGGGGAAAAAATGGAAGATGATGATTGAAAATATGTTGTACATTGTGTAACATTTATCAAAAGAAATAGAATTGACATAAACATGATGCAATAAGCAGTGCACGTTAAATTCACTTGGCAGTAAAAATGCTAATATGAAAGATGAGGATACAGAAAATATATGGCATAGCATGTCACATGATATGCGTGCGTCAACTCTAAAACAATGTTAGAATAATCCAAAATCAGAAACAATCAATAAATATATAAAAATGAAGTAATAATTTTTTTTTAAAAGTATTATAGGAGACAAAGGACAACCCGACGTTTCAATTCTAAGAATCTTTGTCAAGGACAGGACAACACAAACAGATAAAAAATAACGAAAAAAAAAATACTCACACAAAATAAAATTAACACAACTCCTTTGTTGACAGGGGTGAACATAAATGGGGTTCAAACCGGTTTAGAAAGGCCCTCTTGTGCTACAAAGTTAAAGTGCAGTTTGCCTGGCAAAGTGCCAGATAGGATGTGTGTGGCCAAATAAATGTGGGACAAGGAAAGTAGGGCAGGACAAAAGATTAAGAACAGCCTGGTGGAACAACGATGTTAAAGATAGCATACTCAAAAAGAAGGTAGCATTCAAAAAGTGGATCACAACTAAATCTGAACAGGACTATATTACTTATAGAATAGCACGACGTAATGCCAAACGAACAATTAGAGCATCTAGAGATGAATCCTGGAGAATATACGGTGAACAGATGGCGACCCTTAGCAAAGACTGCCCAAGAGAATTTTATAAACGTGTCACCGCAATGAGAAACAGAGATGCATCTTACAACCCAACCACCATCATAAACAGCAAAAGAGGTATACCGATATTTAATCCACAACAAAGACTAGCAAGGTGGGCAGAATACTTTCAAGAACTACTTAACCCCACACATAACATAGAAAACCTCACTTTTGTGCCTAAATGCCAGGAACAGCAAGAACCAAATTTCATACCTGCAGAAGTCAAAGCAGTTATACAGAAAAGTCCTAAAAACAAATCACCAGGTCCAGATGGAATAACCACAGAAGCTATTCAGGCCTGTGGGGAAACAGGAGTTAAATGGCTGACAAGACTTTTTAACATAGCATGGGAAGAAAGAAAAGTCCCAGATGATTGGCAACAGGCAATAATAGTACCAATATGGAAAAAGAAAGGAAACACGAGAGAGTGCGAAACATACAGAGCTATATTACTCCTGAGCCATATAGGGAAAATGTATGCAAAACCTTTGGAACAAAGAGCTAGACCAATAGTTGAACAACAGTTAAGCAAAGCACAATTCGGATTTCGGAAAGGTAAAAGTTGCACTGATGCATTATTTACACTTA
Organism: Cepaea hortensis; assembly: GCA_963921405.1. Taxonomy (NCBI): domain Eukaryota; kingdom Metazoa; phylum Mollusca; class Gastropoda; order Stylommatophora; family Helicidae; genus Cepaea; species Cepaea hortensis. The sequence continues at coordinate 90,717 of CAWUFQ010000046.1, read as the reverse complement.
GACAAATTTGTGAAAAAACTATCGAATATAGTGACCAGCAGAATATTGTGTTTGTGGATCAGGAAAAGGCTTTCGATAGAGTAGACAGATACAAATTATGGACCATTCTTGAAGACTATGGGATAGAAGGGCAACTGCTAGAAAACATCATAGCCATGTACTACTCGAGCCAAAGTGCAGTAAGAACACAAAAAGGTATATCAAATATGTTCACAGTCAAAACAGGAGTGAGACAGGGATGTGTGCTCTCTCCCCTGCTATTCACTATCTACATGGACAGAATTTCCAAAGAAGCAAGTCTCGACAGAACAGATTTAGAAAATTTAGAACTCTTTACTCCAGATGAAACAACTGACCCACAGGGAATAAATGAACTTCTATTTGCAGACGATCAGTGCCTGTTTTACAGCAATGAGGGCAGACTACAAAATCATATAACTAATCTGAGTTCAACCTGCAGCAGATACAATATGAGTATTTACCATTGGCACCTTGCCGTCTTGACAGACGATAGTTTGTGCTTTAAAAAGGCATAATAACTTTTAACTATGGCGGTAGCGAGTGTGACTGATAAGGCCAATTTGCGCTGTAAATGTCCGTTCACAGTGGGTGCATCTGAACACGTGGACATTTCCACCATCATGCACCATCTTACGTCTCAAACGCTTGGTGTGTGACTTTTCTGCAATAATTTTCTCCTTTGACTTTATTCCATTTCTGATATTTGCCCTCCATGCAACACGTTCAGCGGCGACTTGCTCCCAATGTGCATTATCAATGCCTGTATCAATCATGTCCCGCTTACACACATCTTTGTATCGTAGTAGAGGCCGACCCTGAGATCTCTTACCCATCTGTAATTCACAAAAAAAGATATCCTTTGGTATTCTACCATCATCCATCCTCCTAAGATGTCCTATCCATCTAAGTCTACGAAGACTGAGCATGGAATAAACTGTCACACAACCTGATCTTTCCAATACTTCAGTATTTGTGATTTTGTCGTGCCACTTAATACCAAGAATTCTTCGCAGACACCGCATATGAAAGCTGTTTAAATTGTTCTCTTGGTGTGAGTAAGTTGTCCAGGTTTCACTGCCATAGAGAAGAGTACTAAGGACACAGGCTTGATAGACAAGGACTTTTGTTTTGACAGTAAGCTTCCTGTTCTCCCAGACTCTTTTTCTTAACCTGTTCATTGTTGTTGCTGCCTTACCAATCCGGATGTTGATTTCCTGATCTAGGGATAATTTGCTATTTACCACTGATCCTAGATATGTAAAATGGTCTACTATCTCTAGTTCGGCGTCGTCAATAAAGATTGATGGTACCCCATGTGCACCGTGTGACATAATCTGTGTCTTCTTTTTGCTAATTGTTAAACCAAATTCAGAACAAGCATTGGAGAATGCAGATAGTAGACATTGCAATTCTTCTTCAGAGTGGGTCGTAACTGCAGCATCATCTGCAAAAAGCAACTCTCTGATCAGTACCCTCCTAATTTTGGTCTTAGCCTTCAATCTCTGAGCATTGTAGAGGCCGCCATCTGAGCGTGAGTGAATGTATATACCACCATCCTGATCACGAAATGCATATTTCAGTAGAAGTGAAAAGTATATTCCAAAGAGGGTGGGAGCTAGTACACAACCTTGCTTAACTCCACTCTTGATTTCAAATTCTTCAGAAGTTGCACCATCAAACTTGATTATACCCTTCATGCCTGTGTGGAACGATTCCACAATGGACAGAAGAGTTGGTGGGCAGCCAATCTTCTTTAGTGCCTTGAACAGACCCTCACGACTGACCAAATCAAATGCCTTTGTGAGGTCGATGAAGGCAATAAACAGTGGTTGATTCTGTTCACGGCATTTTTCTTGCATTTGTCGCAATGAGAATATCATATCAGTGGTAGACCGGTTTTGTCGAAAGCCGCACTGTGATTCGGGGTAGACTTGATCTCCTAGGACTTGAAGTCTGCGCAGAACAATTCTGGCAAATACTTTTCCAACAATACACAGAAGTGAGATACCCCTATAGTAGTTGCAGTCGCTCCGATCGCCCTTGTTCTTGTACAGTGTTATGATGCTTGAATCTTTGAAATCCTGTGGGACTTGTCCTTCACGCCAGCATAGCTCTATTAGCTGGTGGATCTGTATAGTGAGTGTGTCTTGCCCACTCCTGATAACCTCTATTGAAATCCCATCCTTACCTGGAGCCTTGCCAGATGCAAGTTCATTTATAGCACACTTAACTTCTGTTATGGTGGGAAGTGTGTCCAGGTGGTCAAGAGTTGGTAGAGCCTCTATGGCGTTGAGGGCATCATCCGCTAGTTTTGTCTCACTTGAGTAAAGCTCCAAATAGTGCTCTACCCATCTGTCCATCTGCCGTTTCTTGTCAGTGATGATTTCTCAAGTCAAGGTTTTCAATGGTGCACTTCTTTTGATCACTGGACCACAGGCTTTCTTTATTCCTTCATACATGCTTCTTATGTCTCCCTTATCACTTGCGATTTGAATGGACTCACATAACTTGATCCAATAATCATTTGCACACTGCCCGGCAGCCTTTTGCACATCCTTCCTAGCTTGCCTTAGCTCACTCAGAGTGTTACGCGTTGGTCTTTCCTTGTTTCTTAAGAGAGCTTTCTTCTTCTTATCAATCAAGGGCTGCAGAGTCTCGCTGTTGGCCGCAAACCACTCCTGCCTCTTATGATCCACAGTGCCGTAAACCCCTACGGCAGTTTTATAAAGAGTTTCCTTAATTTGACCCCACTTTTCATTTACTGTACAATTTTCTGGTGTATCAGTGAAAGCGTCTTCAAGTTGCTGTTGAAACTGAAAGCACTTTTCAGGATCATGAGTGTTAATAATATTAATCCTGGGGCTAGATTTGTGTTTAGCTGTGTAGATTCTCTTTGGTCTCAGTCTAACCCTTGCAACAACCAAAGAATGATCCGTATCACAGTCAGCACTGTGGTAACTACGAGTCAATGATATATGGTTCAGATGTTGTCTCCGTGTGATGATGAAGTCCAGCTGGTGCCAATGGCCGGATCTTGGATGTTTCCATGTGACCTTATGCATCTCTTTTGTTTTAAAAAAAGAGTTTGTAATACATAGGTCATTACTGGTGCAATGCTCCAGCAGCCTTTGCCCATTTTCATTCATGCGACCGATGTTGTATTTTCCAAGGCACACTGGCCATGAACTCGAGTCCTTGCCCACACGAGCATTGAAATTACCGAGCATATAGATGTAGTCAGATTTTGGAACTGACTTGATCACGGAGTCTAACTCCTCATAGAACAAATCCTTCACATCATCAGGGGAATCGAGTGTCGGTGCATATGCAGTAATAATAGTGGCAAACCCACAAGAGGTTGCCAAGCGCAGGGACAATAGTCTTTCATTTCCTCCTGCTGGAATTTCAATCATTCCCAGTAGCGAATTCTTCACTGCAAAGCCCACACCGTGTTGCCTTTTATCTGCCTGCCCTCTACCCTTCCAGAAAAAGGTGTAAATGTTTTCCCTGAGTGACCCTTCCTCAGCGAGGCGAGTCTTCTGCAGGCCAGCAATATCAATGTTAAGACGATTGAGTTCGGCATCAATCACAGCCGTTTTTCTCACATCGTCAATATTGGTCAAGTCAGTGGAAAATCCTGGACACATGGTTCTCACGTTCCAGGTTGCAAGCCGTAGCTTGAGGTTTCTATTTTTATTTTTGTTTGTACCTGGTGCATTGGTTTTACAGCCTGCGATTCAGATTTTGTCCTAGCCCCAAGCACCCATTGAAGCAGGCAGGCTGTGGCGGATCAGCACCCAATTGGCTGGGGGCTGCCCAGCTTGAGCGGGCGGTAGCTGATCAGTGACACCTATAGGTGTCTCCCACCGTCAGAGGCATCGCGTGGCGCCCCATGTCTACGCCAACTGACAAGGACTTATAACCCGTAACAGTTGCCTCTCGCTTTGATTCAGAGACCAGTTAAGACCAGGGATGGAGTTATTGCCTCTCCATAGCACAAAGCCTGGGCTAAAATATAGAGATCATGTGTTGCCCATGCAGCATTATCCCTCTCTCGGCCTGCCTAGTTCACTCCAGAGGAAAGGTAACACCCCTACATCTGGAACAAGACAAGCTGCAGAAGCTGCCGGATCAGCAAAGCAATGCTCTAACTGTCCGCCTGTTGGAGCTTCGATCCTAGACCAGTCGCCAACCAAGGCTTAGGGCCTGGTCTGCCCTGCCATGACAATTTTGTCTTTAGCTTGCATTTCCTCGCACCAGGGTAAGGCTTGTACCCTCCCAATTGCGCTCTTCCGCCCGAAGCTGTTGGCACAATGTGGGGTGTCGGGTTTGGTAAGCGCCGCCCAACGTTCGGCGCTAACAGAAACCAGGTAGTACCGTCTACTGTTATACGGTAGCTCAGTCATATCTGACTAAGACCTGACTGTCAATATGAGTATAAACACAGCCAAAACCGAAGTAATGCAAGTTAACAGATCGCCAGGCCCACTAAGTATACAGATAAATAACACACCTCTGAAACAAGTTAAAGAATTCAAATACCTTGGAAGTATGATCACAGAAGATGGCAGATTGGACAGAGAAATTGAAATCAGATGTCAAAAAGCTAGTGCACTTACATATCAACTATCACCCTTACTGAAGCATCCAAACATACCCATGTCCGCAAAACGACAGATAATAAACAGCATATTCACACCAACCCTATGCTATCAATCTCAAACCTGGATTTTATCCAAATTACACCTTCGCAAAACCAACACCTGCGAAATGAGATGCCTGAGGAGAGCTGCCAACTTAACAATCCGAGACCGAGTAAGAAATGCTACTATCAGACAGACTGTGGGATCAACACCTTGTGCCACATTTATTGAAAGACAGAAGATCAAGTGGTTTGGTCATGTCGTTAGAATGCAACATCAGCAACTACCATCACTGGCCTTACACCAAAAATCATCTGCGACGAGACCACGAGGACGTCCAAGAAGAAAATGGATTGACGACATCAGAGACATTGTACAACCACACAGAATGACACTATCCAGTGCCGTCCACCGGGTGCTAAAACGCAAATTATTCCTCCCTACGACGCTTGACGGCAGAAGTGGAAGATGATGATGATGATGATGGAGTTGTTAGAGAAGCAAGACTTCAATGCAGTGACACATACATCATCGACTCCATTGTGGGTAGAAGACTTAAAATAGTTGGGGACAGGTTTGTCAGCGTTTTGATTAATACCTCTACTGTGTTCCCTAATGCTGTCGGCAAGTTGTCTGCCAATTTGACCAATATATTTCATGTTACACCGTTTGCAGATGATAATATATATTAAAATGCGTTATATGCAAGTGAAATAATTTTTAAAGGCGAAGGTATCGAGTATGTGTAATCGCCGGTGTCTGAAAAACGTGTGGGCATACCAGACATATTTTACGATGGCATTTATATGTACCCACAGATGAAGTATATGTGGGGAGGCCACTATGAACAAGGTGGTCCCTGAGACTTTTGTTTCGGCGGAAAATTACCATAGGGCCGTCAGAGAACACGCAAGAGTGGTTGGGTCGGATTCCAGGATAGATCAGTGTCGGAGAAAATATGCTTGAAGACATGGGCATGTGGATGAAAGGTGAGGATAAGTTTAAGTTTATTATTAGGAGGTCGCATTTTCTTGACAAGGGACATCTCACGTTAGACTTGTGTTATGCGACAGAAAGCTGTGGACAGAATGTGCTCTGGGTAGGCAGTCTGCAGAAAAAAAAAGTTAAGCATTTTATGGACTTACTCTAGGAAGTCATTATCATCCTGACGGATACGACGAAGACGGGGTCGCTGGGAATATGGGATAGCATCTGTGCAGTTTATTGGGGTGGGATGATCTGTGAACCCCTCGTGCGGTATTCTCTAATGGCCCTATGGTCATTTTTGCCATTCTAAACCGGTTTGAACCCCATTTATGTTCCCTCCTGTCAACAAAAGGGTTGTGTTAATTTAATTGTGTGTGTGTGTGTGTGTGTGTGTGTGTGTGTGTGTGCGTGTGTTGTGTCCTCCACCTAACCCCCTCCCCTGTTTTTTATCTGTTTATGTTGTCCTGTACTTGACAAAGATTCTTAGATTCTTTAAATCGAAACGTTGGGATGTCCTTTGTGTCCGATAATACTTTTTTTTTTACTTTGTTTACTTTATAACTCCATTTTTTATATATTTATTGATTGTTTCTGATCTTGAATAATTCTCACGTTTTTTTTCCCACCTGTATTGAGTCTTCTGTTAAGTATGTAAGCTGTGTCAGTGTTTAGTATGTCTCTTTTTTTCCCCCAGACCTAAATATAACTAATTGTTTGTAATCCATCTGCTTTTCTAGTATAGTCAGTGCCTGTTCAACTTCGTCCACTTTTTACATTTTCCGTCATGTATTCTGCTGCTGTCTCTGTATTACTATGATGCGACTGTTTATCTTTGATTGCTTTTAGTCTGTTCTGTTGTGATATCAACGTATTTTTGCACGAGAAGAGTATTCCATAAGTGCATTTGCAGGTGTTGTTCCTGTAAGCAAAGCATTTCCTCGTTTCATTGTTATTTGTATGTTAATGGGTCCTTCATTGTTTACGGCTTTCACTAGTTTCCATAGTTTGTTTCTATCCCTGTCAAAGTTCACTCCATGAGCTCTACATTGGTGATTCTGTCATACCAATTTAGCGCCACTATCCGGTACCGACAACACTTAATGAATGTGTATAGTTTATGGATAATTGTTTCTGGCGTGTCATCATCATCGTGTGCCTTGCCTACAAGTGTGGGCGATCATGTTTTGCCATCTGCCATCTCACACTATCGCCAGTCAGGTTTGTGTTCGTGACCCGATTACGCCATGTGACCAAGCCATCCATCTCTCTGCCTTCCCCTTGTTCTTTTCCCATCAATATTGTCAGTTGTCACCCAGTTTTCATGATTATTTATCAGTCATCTCACATACACACAATGTTAGTACTTGTTTGTTCTCTCTCTTTGAACACAAGCGTAGTCCCTGTACTATTACTTCTAATGCACAGGACTGATTTTTGTGTGTGAATTAGCTTCCCTTATTACTAATGCCCCTCGCCATCAGGCGAACCCACTCCGATTTCAAAGGTATGTTTGCTCTTATTCCTGCGCAGATCAAAATTGTCAGTTGTCACCAAATGCAAATGTTTATATCTCAGTTCTCTCTCTCTCTCTCTCTCTCTCTCTCTCTCTCTCTCTCTCTCTCTCACACACACACACACACACACACACAGAGAAACAAACAATGTTATTACTTATTCATATGCAGATCAAGATTGTCTACACATGAACCAACCAGCCAGCTACACCTGGACAGATGAAACATGCACCAGCTACTGTAACCTCATCCGTGTCATCCCGTCGGTGGCTTGTTTATCTACGTTTGCAAAACAATGCATTCTCTTGATGAATTTAACTGAGTAAGTGCAATGGGGGATGATAAACTGTCTTCATGTTACTACTATGGGCTTATAAATCAAATTATAGTTACAATATCAATACATGTGTTTTCCTTATACAGTCCCCTTTAATTGTATATATAATGAAACATGTCTGCCACCATATTAACAACTTATAAGTCATAACTGTGATACACCCTTACTTTCCATTTTCTGCCATCAATTTTCGTTTGGTCGAAAGCTTCTTTTTTGGTACTGAATCTGTTAAACACAGAAGTCGCAAACAATATGTTGCACGATTTATTGCCTGTCATATTTGGCTGCATCTTATCTGGTGCATACTGCAGACATATTTAACGAATGAGGTGAATACATGAATAAAGCTTTGGCTGAAATACCTAACACTCACAGTCACAGGTATTGTTCGAGTGTGGAGCAATTATTTTCCACCGCGGTAATTTCAAATTTCAAATGGACTCTTTCTATTTGCAGAAATCTTTTCATTAAAAACCCGGGACTGTCCCGGAAAACCGTACGTCTGGCAACCCTACATTGACATGAAGAACAGATTGCCATAGTATTAACCTAGTAGTGGTAGTTTTAACTCGTTCTGCGCCATGAGGTGGTTGCCTTAGCTCTGTTTTCCCAAATAGTTGTTACTTTAACCCTTTCCATACTAAGGAGACGACATAGAGTGAAACTACAAGTTACATCAGGTTCTGGTAATCAGACTGTTGACATAAGGTGGAATGTTTAAAAAACAGTGTTTTGCGTATCCTTTACAGGACATCGCTGTCAACATCAGCATCTTTCAGCTGATTGTTGATTTCTTGGCAAGATTACGCTCAGTAGTTTGTCATTGCTTTCTGGGCGATCGGCTCATTTATCCCGCAAGTCACCAGCGCGGGTAGACCCGCTTCCGATTCTCGCGCGCTGCGAGACCCTGTGTGGATAAACGAGATTACGGAGAAAGCCGTGTAACCCCTTAGCCAGAGAGACCGGCTAAGGTGGAATAACAAGATATATAAAGTTCTGGTAAACTACCTGTTAACATACGGTGGAATTACTAGTTATACAAAGTTCCGAACCAGCCGGCATCAAACGTATTATCATGACGAATCGGAAGCCATACTTTACCTAGCGATAACACTGTAAAAAGGCGGCTTTCGCACGAATACGAAAGTTCAAAGGTCTCCGTGGTGATGTGGTTACACCGTCTAGTTTTGTGCTATGAAGGTCGTGGGTTTATTTCCCGGACTGTATTATTCAGACCACGAGTTATATTTTTGCAGAACCTCCTGGGAGTCACCGCATGAGCTATGGAGTTCGTGCTCGGGGTAAGGTTCTTCTCGGCAAGTGGCTTGAAGTTTTGCTGAGAGATACCCAGCCAGATTGGGTCATCATCATCAAGTGCCGTGCCGGCTGGCGTAGGCGTTCATGGCTCTCCATAGATCTCGGTCTTTGGTTTTCTGGATCAACTCTGCTGCTGATATTCCTCCATGCCACCTTCTCAATCCGTCCAGCATCACTTCTCTTGGTCTACCTCTGCCTCTCTTACCCTCGATCATTCCAGTTGTTACGATGTTCTCCAATGCCTCTCTTCTCATCACATGACCGAGGAAAGCTGTTTGTCTCTGTCTTATTGTTGTATATAATGTTCTAGTGTCGTTAGCCTGTTTCAGGCAGTCGTCGTTAGTTACTCTGGCAGTCCAAGGAATTCGCAACATTCGTCTCAGGAACCACATCTCTGTTGCTTCTAATTTCTTCTTAATTTGTTCATTTACATTCCAAGATTCACTGCCATACAGCAAAACTGGTTCTACATAGCATTTCAGCACTCTCTTTCTTACATTCAATGATAGTGACTTATTGCATAAGATACTCTTCATTTTCTGAAATGCGGCTTTTGCCTGCCCTATTCTGCTCCTAATCTCTGTTGTACATCTTCCATCTGATGTTATAAATGCCCCTAGGTATCTAAAATTATCAACTTGGTTAAGGATTTTCCCTTCTATTTCTATGTCACATTTTGGTGTCACCATTTTCTTTGATATTACCATTGTTACTGTTTTCTTGATATTCAAGGAGAGTCCTTTCCTTGCACTCTCTGTTACTACTACGTCTAATAATTGCTGTAGGTCTGTTGAATTATCCGCCACCAATACTGTGTCATCTGCATAGAGTATATTATTTATATTATAACCTCCAACTAGTATTCCTGGCATCTCTTTGATCTCTCTCATTATTACTTCGCTATACAGGGAGAAAAGATCTGGTGACAAGACACACCCTTGTCGTGCTCCTAGCTTTATCTGTTCGTAACTACCCTCTTTATTTCCCATTTTAATTGCTGCTACTTGGTTCCAGTAAATATTCTTTATTATTCTTAAATCTTTTCCATCAGTGTTGATATCTTCCAACATTTTAATCAGTTCATCATGTTTTACTTTATCAAATGCCTTAGTATACTCTATGAAGCACAAATATATGTCTCTCTGTTTCTCTATTGACCTTTCTATTAGTGTCCGTAATGTATAAATTGCGTTGTTTGTGCCCTTTCTTTCCACAAATCCATACTGTTCTTCACTAATTTCCATTTTTATTTTCTTTTTGGTTCTTCTCATTATGATTTTGAGTAGAAGCTTAGTGATATGGTTTATAAGGTTAATTGTACGAAAATCTTCACAATCAATTGCTCCTGGTCTTTTTGGTATAGCTATAAATACAGATTTCAGCATATCACTGGGTAAATATCCACTGCTGTAAATATCATTCAACATTTTGGTTAATATATCTACTCCAAATTCTCCCAATACTTCTAATTCTTCTATTGTGATTTCATCTGGCCCAGCTGTTTTTCCTTTCTTCATACGTTTCATAGCGTCAGCGACTTCTTCTTTCAGAATAGGTGGACCTTCTAAGTTACTATCTTCTGTTAATTCTTCCCTTTCTCCTTCATATAATTCTCTTATATACTCATTCCACCTCTTCATTAAAGCATCTTCCTCTAATATTATCTTTCCTGTTTATTTCAAACACCCTGTATTTATTCTTATTTTTCTTCCTGTAAACTCACTGATTTGTCTGTGCATATTTTTTGTATCTTTAATGGAATTTAATTCAATTTTTTTGCATTGCTCGTTTAACCAACTTTCTTTAGCCTTCCCACATTTATCTTTTATTTCTTTATTTATCTTAGCGTATTCTTGTTTGTCATTTTCACTCTGTTTTCTTTTGTCCATCAGTTTTAAGATATCTTCATTCATCCATTTTTTCTTAGCTATTTTGTCTCTCTCCGGTAATACTTCTTTGCTAGTTTGATGAATGGAGTCCCTTAACATTTCCCATTGTTCATCTATACTCTGTATTTTAGTTATTGCATTGTACCTATTTTTCACAGTCACTCTGTATTGTTCTTGCATTTCTTTATCTATTTTCAGAACCTCTTTATTAAGTCTCATGTTCTTAACCATTTTTTCCCTCTCTTTAATCTTACTTTTATATGTCCACATAGTGGTACATGATCACTATTACAGTCAGCACCAGGCATTGTCTTTACATTAATTAAAGCATTTCTAAATCTTTTATTAATTAGTATGTAGTCAATTTGGTTGCGTATTTTCTTATCAGGGCTTATCCATGTGTACAGTCGTCTTTTATGGTGTTTAAACCATGTGTTTCCGATTATCATATCATTGATATTTGCCCATTCTATTAGCTTTTCCCCTCTTTCATTTCTTGTACCTAAACCATAATTCCCCACTACATCCTCCATTTCCCCCTTTCCTACTTTTGCATTAAAATCACCAAGTATTATCTTTATTTCTTGTGATCCAATTTGAGCCATCGCCATTTCTATTTCGTCATAAAAGTGTTGTATTTCTTCATCACTACTGCTTGCTGTTGGTGCATATACTTGTATAATATTTATGTCTATTGGTTTGCCTTTGATTTTTACCATAATAACTCTATCTGAAATACACCAGTATCCATTAATTGACTTGGCTGTTTTTTCGTCTAATATTATTCCTACACCTTTTTCATGTGTATCCCCTCCAGAATAAATTATTGTGTGATTATCAGCTATAATTTTGCCCGATCCCTTCCATCTCATCTCACTAACGCCTAGTATATTCATTTTCATGCTATCCATCTCTCTTAGAACATTGGTCAACTTTCCTAGCTCATTTAATGTCCTAACATTCCATGTTCCTACTCTAAATTTATTTATTTTAGTTAAGTTTTTGCCATCAGTAGCTGGATGACGGTCTGGTGTCACCTGTGGCTCATGACTGTCCCTACCGGACGAGGATGCCCTAAGACAGCCATAAACGTCCTTCACTAACTTTGAAGTATGTTTTGCCATGAAGTCTTGGGAAGATAATGTGGTGGTTTCCCCTTGCCTTCCACATTCACATGGTGGTCTTTTTACCTCTGCCTTTGACAACCATTTCCGACTGTAAGGACAAGTGAGTGCCCTGCTCTGCTCAGCTGCAGAGTTGTCCACTTATTCCGGTGGATACTCGGTCCCCAGAGCTGTGTTAGCCACACCGTAGTATGTTTCCATCCTCTACCGCGGGGAGGTGCAGTTGGGATTTTCCCTTCATAAAGTTATGGTCTCTGACCAAAACTCTCCAGTACATTTAGAGGACTGGGTACAACCAGGTTTAATGAAGTCTAAATTTCTGACTTTAGTGCACAATTTCAAGTATTAATTATTTGGCTCTCATGGTGTTATAAAATTGAAACGATTGGGACAATGGAAAAAAAAGTCGCTTAAAAGTCGACAGGGTCGACTTCATTGCACCGGGTTTGATACCATATGGCTCGGTCTCTTTCCGCAGCGCGGAAAGCGTCGCACAAAGCACGAACTCCGTAGCTCTAGCGACGACCCACAGGAGTCTCCGAAAAATTTTACTCGTGAACCGAAGGACGCGGCCCGGAATCGAACCCACAACCTTCGGAGCCCGAGTTAAACGGCTTTGACCACTTCGCCACGAAGACTCCCTGGGACAATGGAAGAGGGTAATGTAACAATGCCTAGGACAGAATAAATTATGGAAATTAATTTTTTACATAAGTAAAGGCGACCTGCGCGATTCTGACCATGTCACTCAGTGAGTGCTGATTGGTCTATACCAGAGGTTCCCAAACCACGGCCCGCGGGCCACTTGTGGCCCGCCAGCTGTCAGAAAATGGCACGTTAGGCCGCGTATAGAGAAAGCACTTTAGAGACGTTTCCAACTCTGAAGACGATAGTTGTGAAAAAGAAATGTGACTTGTTACTGTACAAAGAAAAAGTTGAAAGTCTTCTGGATATCTTTGAGTCGAGATTTCACGAGTTCACTATAAAGGATGATAATGTTGCCCTCTTCATAAATCCATTCGTATTTCCTGATGCCAAGCTCTGTCAATTACAGGAAAACCTTCAGCACGAAGTAATTGATTTGAAATGCAATTCTGCACTACCTGCTTCACCTTCAGCTGATCATATGATTTCATTCTGGCGACTATTTCCTGTTGAACAATTTGAACACTTTCGTTCATTCACCTAGAGATTCATTTGTCGTTTTGGTTGGACTTATAGATGCGAGCAGTCATTTTCCGCAATAATCCTTATAAAAAAAAGCAACGTTCCAGACTCACCGACAGTAACCTAGCTTTTTAACCTAGACTTTGGGCACGACAGATTTGTGTCCAGACTTGATAAACTGGCATCTGAACTTAAGAAACTCGTTACGAAGAACAGTTAAAATTATAAATTAATAACATTAATAGCGATTTTCGAAACTGATTAAAAATTTATTGTTAAATGAACTTTTGATTTTAAACTAAAAAATGACCGCAGTGTAGTACTGACACTGACCTCCTTTAAAGTTTTAGAATTTTGTTGACGAAAGTTAAGAAAGGTAAGAATGATATTGCACGACTTTTATAATTTTATAACGTTGTGGCCCGCTTAACTACCGAAAATAGTAGATATGGCCCCCTCTTCTTGAAAAGCTTGGGAACTACTGGTCTAAACAATTATGTGTCAAACATGCGCCTTAAGATTGTGTCGGCCTGACCTTTCCTCGGAGTACAGGAGTGAACGCTAGAACATCTGGTCACTTCATGCCGCACCATTCTCATCAGACAATGATGGTGTGTCTGTTTCTCCACATTGTATACATGATAACAAGGACCCAGGCCACATCTGCCTTGTCGTGCACCAGCCAAGTCGTCCACCTGTTGTTTCCAAGCACGGCAGCATGTCATGGGGAAAAGATTGGTTAATTGGATAATTGTGAATTAACTGAAAGAGTTAGACTTATATCTTAGTCTAGTGAATCTGAAAGAGACGAATGAAACTAGAACATTATATCCAGCTATAATAAAGAGATAAACAGCATTCTTTGGTCATGTGACCAGGAGAGAGGCATTGGAAAACATCATCACAACTGGACAGATTAATGGGAAAAGAGGCAGAGGCAGATCAAGAGATATTATGCTGGGTGGAATATCATCAGTAGAGTTGATACAGAACACTAAAGACCGAGTTCTATGGAGAGACATGAACGCCTACGCCAGGTAGCAGTGCACATAATGATGATAATGATGTTGACGTCAACAATATATCATTGATACTCAAAATGTACTATTTGACGAATGTGCACTTTGTTAAGAAAGAACAGTGGGCACGCAGTGGTAAAAGAAAACTGGTCACATAGTAGAGCAAATCCAGTGGTCACGAAATGGAGCAAGAACTGTGGTCACGTTGTGGAGCAAAAACTGTGATCACGTTGTAGAGCAAGAACTGTGGTCACGTTGTGGAGCAAAAACTGTGGTCACGTTGTGGAGCAAGAACTGTAGTCACGTTGTGGAGCAAGAATTGTAGTCACGTTGTGGAGCAAAAACAGTGGTCACGTTGTGGAGCAAGAACTGTAGTCACGTTGTGGTGCAAGAACTGTAGTCACGTTGTGGAGCAAGAACTGTAGTCACGTTGTGGAGCAAAAACTTTTGTCACGTTGTGGAGCAAAAACAGTGGTCACGTTGTGGAGCAAGAACTGTAGCTACGTTGTGGTGCAAGAACTGTGGTCACGTTGTGGAGCAAAAACAGTGGTCACGTTGTGGAGCACGAACTTTAGTCACGTTGTGGAGCAAGAACTGTGGTCACGTTGTGGAGCAAGAACTGTAGTCACTTTGTGGAGCAAGAACTGTGGCCACGTTGTGGAGCAAGAACTGTAGTCACGTTGTGGGGCATGAACTGTGGTCACGTTGTGGAGCAAGAACTGTGGTCACTTTGTGGAGCAAGAACCGTGGTCACGTTGTGGAGCAAGAACTGAGGTCACTTTGTGGAGCAAAACAGTGGTTACGTTGTGACTCTCCACGCCTAATTTCTCTAATCAGTTTACGATTTCATTTGTTTCTTATAGGACGTGGTCATTTGTTTTTATGTCTGTCTATGGCATTCTTTGAATTCTCCTCAGAAACCACATTTCTACAGCCATCAGATGTTTTTCAGCTTGACCGCTCATTGTCCACGCTTCACATCCATACGAAAGTACAGGCTCTATATACCACCTCAACACTCTTTTTCTTGTAGCAAATGACATCTTTTTATTGGTCGGTATGTTTATTCATCTTGCAAAAGGCTACCTTCGTCATAGCGATTCTTGTTCTAATCTCTTCAAGGCATCTCCCATCAGATGTTATGACTGTTCCGAGATAATTGTACCGATTCACTTGTTGAAGAATATTCCCATTTACTTGTATATTACATTGTTTTATTTCATTCCTTATACCTAGTGACGACCATAATCTATGACTTCGTACAATTTAAGTCTACCCTAATTGTTCACTGTTTGAACGAACTCATTGTCTGCAATAAATGCCGTATCATCTGCATATCTAATGTTATTGATGTTTCTTCCTCCAGTGATGATTCCTTTCATATCTTCTACATTTCTGAAAATATTTCCATTATACAGGGGAAGATGATATGGATCCTTGTGGCATCTTGTTGTTTCCAATATATCTTGTTTACAAGTCTAATGTCTTTCCCATCAATTTGTAGATCTGAAAGCATCTCTATCATGTTGACATGTCTTACTTTATCGAAAGCCTTTGTATAGTCAGTAAAGCAAAGATGTAGATCTTTGTTTACTTCCATAGAACGTTCAGTTACTGTTCTCAGCATATACACAACATTTACTGTACTCTTTTGTTCTACAAACCCACACTGTTCTTCTCCTATTTAAGGTTGCATTTTCTTCTTAACTCTATGCGTGATAATTCTACGCAAAATGTTCCTGATGTGACTAATTATACTAATTGTACGATGTTGATCACATATCAAGGTTCCTGATTTCTTTAGGAATTGCAATAAATACAGAATTGCATTATTCAGGAGGTATATCTCCAGTATTATATACTGTGTTCAGCAGTTTGGTGACTTGGTTTGATGGTCGTTCATTATTATTTCGAACATCGTACTGTTCTTCTCTGTTATCATCATAAATGTTTTTCACATAATCTAACCACACATGTAAAATTTTATATTTTTCTATGAATTTTCCATCTTTTGGTTTTAGGCAGCCTGTTGATGTACGTGTTCTTTTTTTTTTTTTTTTTTTTTTTTTGCAGGAAGTTCCTGAATTCTTTTGTGCATTAATGTGGCATTTCTATCGTTGTTTTGTTTCTAAAATTCTATGCATTTTTTTCTCAAGCCATGCCTCTATTGCTTCCTTACATTATGTTCTGACTTTTCTGTAAATTTCTTCATATTTGGAGGATTATTTTTGTTGAGTCTTCTTGTTTCCATTAGCTGTAATATTTATTTAATTATCCATATCTTACGACCCAATTTCTTTAAGTTTGAAATAGTTGTTTTTGCAGCAAAACTGGTTGAATTCTTCAATATTTCCCATTGATTATCCACATCTTGAAATAGGTTCTCTAGATCAGACAATATATCAAATCTATTCTTTACTTCTATGTTAAATTTGTCTTGTATTTCCTTGTCATTTTTCAACGTACGCAGATCATATTTATTTAATGTTTCCTGTTGTATACTTGACTTTCTTTAACTTTACCCTCAATGTGTCTGTAATCAATGTGTGATCACTGTAGCAGTCTGCTATAGTCACTTGGATCTGTTTTTTACGAATGCTAACGCATTTCGAAACCTGCTAATCAGAATGTAATCAATCTGGTTTCTAATCCTGCTGTCAGGACTCCTCCATGTCCAAAATCTTCTAGGATGTTGTTTAAACTAGGTGTTTCCTACTATCATTTCCTGCTCATTTGCCCATTCGACAAGTCACCCATTAGGATATATATATTTGTCCCACGTGTAACGTTCTTAAGGAGACCTAAAAGATGGAAATCAGATAGTGCTAGGTCTGGAATGTAAAGTGGATGGGGCAGTACATTTCATTGTTGTCGATTGCCTCCCCTGTTTTCAAACTTGTGTGAGGACGCGCGTTGTCGTGAAGGAGAAGCACTTGTTCTTGATTCCTGTGAGACTTAACCCTGCATTAACGACGATTTAGTTTTGAGAGTGCTTTGGTGTAAGTTTCCGAATTGATGGTTCCACCTTTCGGCAGCACATCCACGAGAATAACCCCATCATTGTCCCCAACCCCCATCCCACCCCACAGTGAGCACGACTTTACCGGCTGATGGAGTTGTTTTGAATTTTTTCCTCGCTGGCGATTGAGAATGATGCCACGCCATTGACTGTCTTTTTGTCTCCGGCTGAAAACGATGAACCAAAGTTTCGTCTCCTGTCACCATGTTTGACCACTCCTCCTCCCCTCATACCCCCCCCCCCTTCCAAAAAAAAATCCCTATCTGTCTCGAACCGCCGCAACTATTCCAAGCAAATTGTTTTCCTTTGGGCCTTAAGGTTGTATGTGAGAGCTTGAAAAACACGTCTTGCACAAACCCTTGAATATTCCAGGTTTTTGAAAATGTCAATAGCACTACCTTTGCTTATTGAAAGTTGCATGGACAATTGTTGACATGTGATTCACCTATCTCTGCTAATAATGATGTCGGCACGTTCCAACACGATCTGGCAGATGGCTGTGGCAGGACGTCCAGAGCGGGCTTATCAGTCAGCTGAACATATCTCCATTTGCAGAAACAAAAACTGTCTGCGCCCAGCGACTAACTGTGCTTCTGTTGACTGTTGAAGTGCAATAAACAGCACACAAACATTTGTGAATGTTAACAACAGTTTCTTTCCCTGCGATCAACAATATAAAGATTAAGTGCCTTGTTAGCTGGCGTAGACGGTCATATCTCTCCGAAGATCTCCATTCCTGGCGTTCTGGATCAACTCTGCTAATGATATTCTTCAATGCCACTGTTTTAGTTTATCAAGCACAATTTCTCTTGGTCAGCGCCTGCCTCTCTTCTCCCTTGATCTTTCCAGTCGTCACGATATTCTCCAATGCATCTTTTCTCATCACATGACGAAAGAAATCTGTTTGTCTCATTCATATTGTTGAATATAATATTCTAATTTCATTAGCTTTCTTTCAGGCATTCGCTGATAGTTACTCTGAGCTGTCCAAGGAATTCGAAACATTCGTCTCGGGAACCACATTTCCGTTGCTTCCAAGATGTTCCTTATTTGCTCATTTACATACAAAGATTCACTGTCATACAGCAAAACAAGTTATGTATAGCATTTCAGCGCTCTCTTCCTTACATTCAACGATAGTGACTTATTGCATAATATATCTTTCATTTTCCGAAATGCA
>CAWUFQ010000046.1:50000-67500 GCA_963921405.1 Cepaea hortensis | reverse complement strand
GTCTTTTTGGTATAGCTATAAATACAGATCTCAGCATATCACTGGGTAAATATCCACTGCTGTAAATATTATTCAACATTTTGGTTAATATATCTACTCCAAATTCTCCCAATACTTCTAATTCTTCTATTGTGATTTCATCTGGCCCAGCTGTTTTTCATTTCTTCATACGTTTCATAGCGTCAGCGACTTCTTCTTTCAGAATAGGTGGACCTTCTAAGTTACTATCTTCTGTTAATTCTTCCCTTTCTCCTTCATATAATTCTCTTATATACTCATTCCACCTATTCATTATAGCATCTTCCTCTATTATTATCTTTCCTGTTTTTGATTTCAAACACCCCGTATTTATTCTTATTTTTCTTCCTGTAAGCTCACTGATTTGTCTGTGCATATTTTTTGTATCTTTAATGGAATTTAATTCAATTTTTTTGCATTGCTCGTTTAACCAACTTTCTTTAGCCTTCCCACATTTATCTTTTATTTCTTTATTTATCTTAGCGTATTTTTGTTTGTCATTTTTACTTTGTTTTCTTTTTCTTAGCTATTTTGCCTCTCTCCGGTAATACTTCTTTGCTAGTTTGATGAATGGAGTCTCTTAACATTTCCCATTGTTCATCTATACTCTGTATTTTAGTTATTGCATTGTTCCTATTTTTCACAGTCACTCTGTATTGCTCTTGCATTTCTTTATCTATTTTCAGAACCTCTTTATTAAGTCTCATGTTCTTAACCATTTTTTCCCTCTCTTTAATCTTACTTTTATTTGTCCACATAGTGGTACATGATCACTATTACAGTTAGCACCAGGCATTGTCTTTACATTAATTAAAGCATTTCTAAATCTTTTATTAATTAGTATGTAGTCAATTTGGTTGCGTATTTTCTTATCAGGGTGTATCCATGTGTACAGTCGTCTTTTATGGTGCTTAAACCATGTGTTTCCAATTATCATATCATTGATATTTGCCCATTCTATTAGCTTTTCCCCTCTTTCATTTCTTGTACCTAAACCATAATTCCCCACTACATCCTCCATTTTTCCCTTTCCTATTTTTGCATTAAAATCACCATGTATTATCTTTATTTCCTGTGATCCAATTTGAGCCATCGCCATTTCTATTTCGTCGTAAAAGTGTTGTATTTCTTCCTCACTACTGCTTGCTGTTGGTGCATATACTTGTATAATATTTATGTCTATTGGTTTGCCTTTGATTTTTACCATAATAACTCTGTCTGAAATACACCAGTATCCATTAATTGACTTGGCTGTTTTTTCGTCTAATATTATTCCTACACCTTTTTCATGTGTATCCCCTAATACCATCACTCCATCTTAATTTCTCTAAGATTGTTCTGGATCCATCACTCCATCTTCACATATCTAAGATTGTTCTGGATATAACCAGTCTATCTTCACTTCTCTAAGATTTTTCTTGATATCATCTCTCCATCTTCATTTCTCTAAGATTGTTCTTAATAACATCACTCCATCTTCACTTCTCTAAGATTGTCCTTGATACCATCACTCCATCTTCATTTCTCTAAGATTGTCCTTGATCCCATCTCTCCATCTTTAGCCTGGTCTTCCCCTGTGCTCTATTATCCACTTTATTTCGCCTGTGTGGCAGTTTGTGGCATATGGTACCAGGGCATGCTATAAGATAGCCAAACAAATATAATCTGTTCTTTTTTTTAAATAAAGTGCATTATTGATTTTATACCCGAGCGTGTACTAATTTCCTCGTTCCTAATTCTATCTCTCGCAGTTACCCCTGGAATTATTCTAAGGCTTCTCTCTACGGTGTTATTATTAGCACTACTTAGGTGCTGTAAGCGTCCATGTTTGACATTGGTAGCATAATGTCTGACAAAAATAGTTCTTATGAGATTTGCTTTAATACGTATAGGTATCTGTCTATGCGACAGAAGTGGCGTTAGTTGTCCCAACACCTGATTTATCTTTGCGCAACGTGTGCTGCTGATTGCTCTATCCATCTGCTTACGTGTGCTGATTGCTCTATCCATCACCTGCTTACATGTGCTGATTGCTCTATCCATCTGCTTACATGTTCTGATTGCTCTATCCACCTGCTTACATGTGCTGATTGATCTATCCATCACCTGCTTACATGTGCTGATTGCTCTATCCACCTGCTTACATGTGCTGATTGCTCTATCAACCTGCTTACATGTGCTGATTGGTCTATCCACCTGCTTACATGTGCTGATTGCTCTAATAACCTGCTTACATGTGCTGATGTTCTATCCACCTGCTTACGTGTGCTGATTGCTCTATCCACCTGCTTACGTGTGCTGATTGCTCTATCCACCCGCTTACATGTGCTGAATGCTCTATCCACCTGCTTACACGTGGTTATTAAGTCTTCATCTCCGACTGCCGGAACTGTGGCGAAGGGGTTACGAACGGAGTTCCCAGTCCTTCATACCGCGTTCGAAATACAACTGCCGGCGATTTGGTGTTATCAATCATCTTCTCTTTACGTCTTCTTTCGTAGGTTTTGTCCTGTCACCTGCTATCACGATAGTTTCCAGTTTAACCCTTCTTGCTTGGGATATTATACACGAAGATTGACAGAAGGATAAAATGTTAGGTGGTTTGGCAGGGTGGCACAGAAGATGCTGAAAGGTCAAACTTCTCAAGAACTCAGAAGGCAGATGTTTATGAAGGAATATGAACGCCTTCGCAACTCGGCATGGAACATGATGATGATCTAATTTTGTGACGTATTCAGAGATTGTAGATTGCGTAGACCGTTTAAGAAAACGGTCTGAAATAAAGATTTTTGCTGAAATTCTAGCGATAGCTGTCTTCGCTATAAAGACGACATTTTAAACAAAGATTTCCGTTGACTCCTTTTGGAGCTTTAAAGACGTTGTAAATAAAGATGTTTGTTGAATCCCTAGCTACATCTTTTGAAGCTGTAAAGACAACATTTTGAATCAACATTTACGTTGATTCCCTAGCGACATCTGTTGGAGCTATAAAGACGGCATTTTAAACAAAGATGTCTGTTGTCTCCCTAGGACATCTGTTGGAGCTATAAACATCAAAGCAGCACGGACTCAGGTGGCGGATACGGGTGAGACTGACGCCAGCCCGACTACACGAGATGGGCAGGAGTGCTGAACAAGCACGTCGATGGCACCCTCAAGGTCGAGAGAAGAGAGATATAATAATTACCAACTCCTCGTGGTAGAAGTTCGCAGAATTACTTTCATATGTTTGTTTTATTTAAGGACAAGCACGCATGGGAATTTGCAGTGTACGGTGACATCGTCCGACATAACCTAACATAATTTAACCTAACCTAAGTTAACCTAACATAAACTAAACTAACATAACATAACATGACATACCATAACATAACATAACATATACACATTCTCATATACTTTCCCGATTGTGACCCGCTGACATAGTCATTAGAGTAAAACAGTGTTACTCATGACTCATATGTCCACCCTGCCAACTCACTTCATGACTCATATGTCATGAGAGGAGTGGCATTATGTGCGTCCAAAATAACAGATTATAGTGTAATCATGTTTCACAGATTAAGAACACAAACAACAAACAATGAGTCACAACAGTAATGACATCAAGCACATATTTACAAAAAATATGCACAGACAAATCAGTGAGCTTACAGGAAGAAAAATAAGAATAAATACGGGGTGTTTGAAATCAAAAACAGGAAAGATAATAATAGAGGAAGATGCTATAATGAAGAGGTGGAATGAGTATATAAGAGAATTATATGAAGGAGAAAGGGAAGAATTAACAGAAGATAGTAACTTAGAAGGTCCACCTATTCTGAAAGAAGAAGTCGCTGACGCTATGAAACGTATGAAGAAATGAAAAACAGCTGGGCCAGATGAAATCACAATAGAAGAATTAGAAGTATTGGGAGAATTTGGAGTAGATATATTAACCAAAATGTTGAATAATATTTACAGCAGTGGATATTTACCCAGTGATATGCTGAAATCTGTATTTATAGCTATACCAAAAAGACCAGGAGCAATTGATTGTGAAGATTTTCGTACAATTAACCTTATAAACCATATCACTAAGCTTCTACTCAGAATCATAATGAGAAGAACCAAAAAGAAAATAAAAATGGAAATTAGTGAAGAACAGTATGGATTTGTGGAGGGAAAGGGCACAAAGAATGCAATTTATACATTACGGACATTAATAGAAAGGTCAATAGAGAAACAGAGAGACATATATTTGTGCTTCATAGATTATACTAAGGCATTTGATAAAGTAAAACATGATGAACTGATTAAAATGTTGGAAGATATCAACATTGATGGAACAGATTTAAGAATAATAAAGAATGTTTACTGGAACCAAGTAGCAGCAATTAAAATGGGAAATAAAGAGGGTAGTTACGAACAGATAAAGCTAGGAGTACGACAAGGGTGTTTCTTGTCACCAGATCTTTTCTCCCTATATAGCGAAGTAATAATGAGAGAGATCAAAGAGATGCCAGGAATACTAGTTGGAGGTTATAATATAAATAATATACGCTATGCAGATGACACAGTATTGGTGGCGGATAATTCAACAGACCTACAACAATTATTAGACGTTGTAGTAACAGAGAGTGCAAGGAAAGGACTCTCCTTGAATATCAAGAAAACAGTAACAATGGGAATATCAAAGAAAATGGTGACACCAAAATGTGACATAGAAATAGAAGAGAAAATCCTTAACCAAGTTGATAATTTTAGATACCTAGGGGCATTTATAACATCAGATGGAAGATGTACAACAGAGATTAGGAGCAGAATAGGGCAGGCAAAAGCCGCATTTCAGAAAATGAAGAGTATCTTATGCAATAAGTCACTATCACTGAATGTAAGAAAGAGAGTGCTGAAATGCTATGTAGAACCAGTTTTGCTGTATGGCAGTGAATCTTGTAATGTAAATGAACAAATTAAGAAGAAATTATAAGCAACAGAGATGTGGTTCCTGAGACGAATGTTGCGAATTCCTTGGACTGCCAGAGTAACTAACGACGACTGCCTGAAACAGGCTAATGAAACTAGAACATTATATACAACAATAAGACAGAGACAAACAGCTTTCTTCGGTCATGTGATGAGAAGAGAGGCATTGGAGAACATCGTAACAACTGGAAAGATCGAGGGGAAGAGAGGCAGAGGTAGACCAAGAGAAGTGATGCTGTATGGATTGAGACGGTGGCATGGAGGATTATCAGCAGCAGAGTTGATCCAGAAAACCAAAGACCGAGATCTATGGAGAGCCATGAACGCATACGTCAGCCGGCACGGCACTTGATGATGATGATGATGATGACGGTATTAAAACAAACTTAGAGAAATGAAGATGGAGTGATTGCATCCGGAACATTCTTACAGAAATGAAGACCAACCTACACACAAAGCTCATTGGAAAGAGCTTTTCCTTAAATGTCACCCCATACTTTACTGAGGCAAATGGAGGAGGAGGAAGAAGAAGAAGAAGAAGAAGAAGGAGAAGAAGAAGAAGAAGAAGAAGAAGAAGAAGAAGAAGAAGAAGAAGAAGAAGAAGAAGAAGAAGAAGAACAACAACAACAACAACAACAACAACAACAACAACAACAATAATAATAATAATAATAATAATAATAATAATAACACCAACTACCGCAGCAACAAAAACAACAACAAAAGCAAGAATGACATGTTGTAGTAGTAGTAGTAGTAGTAGTAGTAGTAGTAGTAGTAGTAGTAGTAGTTGTGGTGGTGGTGGTGGTGATAGTAGTAATAGTGGTGGTGGTGGTGGTGGTGGTAGTAGTAGTAGTAGTAGTAGTAGTAGTAGTAGGAGTAGTAGGAATAGTAGTAGTAGTAGTAGTAGTAGTAGTAGTAGTAGTAGTAGTAGTAGTAGTAGTGGTGGTAGTAGTAGTAATAGTAGTGGTGGTGGTGGTGGTAGTAGTAGTAGTAGTAGTAGTAGTAGTAGTAGTAGTAGTAGTAGTAGTAGTAGTAGTAGTAGTAGTGGTGGTAGTAGTAGTAATAGTAGTGGTGGTGGTGGTAGTAGTAGTAGTAGTAGTAGTAGCAGTAGTAGTAGTAGTAGGAGGAGGAGGAGGAGTAGTAGTAGGAGTAGTAGTAGTAGTAGTAGTATTTGTGGTTTTGGTGGTGGTGGTAGTAGTAGTACTAGTAGTAGTAGTAGTAGTAGTAGTAGTAGTAGTAGTAGTAGTAGTAGTAGTAGTAGTAGTAGTAGTAGTAGTAGTAGTAGTAGTAGTTGTAGTAATGGTAGTAGTAGTAGTAGTAGTAGTAGTAGTAGTAGTAGTAGTAGTAGTAGTAGTAGTAGTAGTAGTAGTAGTAGTAGTAGTAGTAGTAGTAGTAGTAGTAGTAGTAGTAGTAGTAGTAGTAGTAGCAGCAGCAGTAGTAGTAGTAGTAGTAGTAGTAGTAGATCTAGATCAAGAAGAATAAGAACAAGAAGAAGGCAAGTGTTGTCCTAGGCAACAATATGTCATTTGTTCCTCTTACTCAAACATGTTTAGTTAGTTAGTTAGTCGACAGATCATCCTCATTGCACATCGAACCACTCAGTCCATAAGTGCTCGGATTTCCTCATCAGCAAATCCCGCAGCGTGTAGCGGCTAACGAAACCAGATAATTGTTCATTATAATCGTTCATTATAATTGTTTAATTATAATTGTTCACTATATATGTGTGTGCGTGTGGGAACGGAGAGAGAGAGAGAGAGAGAGAGAGAGAGAGAGAGAGAGAGAGAGAGAGAGAGAGAGAGAGAGAGAATGGGTGTCAGAGAGAGAGTGAGAGAGTGAATGTGTGTGTGTGCGCACGTGCGTGCGTGTGTGTGGAGAGAGTGATTGAGCGAGAAATGGTAGGGGAATGTGTCAGTGCATGCATTCGTACGTGTATGTGTGAGAGTGAGTGAGGGAGTGTGTGCGTGCGTGCATGCGTTCATGCGTATGTATATGTGTGAGAGAATGTGATTGAGAGAGTGAGTGTGTGTGTGAAGGATTGTGTGTGAGAGAGGGAGACAGTTCGAGAGTTGATGTGTTAGTGTGTGTGTGATCGCGCGCATGCGTGTGAGTGTTTGTATATGAAAGAATACAGAGAGCGAGAGAGAGAGAGAGAGAGAGAGAGAGAGAGAGAGAGAGAGAGAGAGAGAGAGAGAGCTGAGCAGATGCATGTCATGTAACACGAATGTTAAATACCATTTGTTTTATCATGTATAATATAAACTTATGTACATTACTGTCGTTTGAGTGAGAGAGTCAGTGAGTGTGAATGAGAGACAGAATGAGTGAGCGTGAGAGTGAATGTGTGTGTGTGTGTGTGTGTGTGTGTGTGTGCCTTCTCTGTGTGTATCTCTGTGTGTGGGAGCATCACTATGTTTACGTCACATACTTTTTATGTACACATTTTTCTCCATGTTTAACATTTTTATGAGACTGCTCATGACAATTGTGAGTGTATGTGTGTGAGTAAAGTGTGGGAGTTTGTTCATACTAGTTTCAATGCTAACGTGAAACATTTTGTGTGTCTAGATGTGAGGAGGTGTGAGTGTGTGCGGAGGATGTGTGTGAGTGTGGGGATATGTGTTGGTGGGGGATGTGTGGGTGGGTGTATGCGTTTGGATGGGTTGGGGTGTGTGGATTTTTGTGGGTAGTGATATTTCTGGGTGTTGTTGGGATGTGTGGATGGATGTGTGGGGGTGAAAGTAGGGGTGTGGGAATGGGTGTAGGGAATGTGTGTATGGGTGGAGGATATGTTTATGGGACGGGTGTGGGGTGTGTGTATTTATGTGGGTGGTGATGTGTGGGTGGTTTGAGGAATTATGTGTGGGTGGCGGGGTTGTGATGGTAGGGGATTGTGTTGGGTGGATTGGGGATGCAAGGGCGGGTGGGGAGAAGTGTATGGTGTGTGGGTATGAGATATGTGTGCGGTGTGTTGATGGGGATGTGTGCATGATGTGTGGCTGGGGGTGTGGAGGTATGGGTGAGGATATGTGTGTGGGTGGGGGATAGTGTGTGGTGTGGGGGATGTGTGTGATGGGTGCGGGGAATGTGTATGGGTGGGGTGGTTGGGGGAAGTATGTGGGTGTGTGTGTGTGGGGGGGGGATGTGTGCGTGGATGGGGAATGTGTGGGTGGGGGTGTGTGAGTGGCTTAGGGATGTGTAGGTGGGTGAGGGATGTGTATGTGTCGGGGTGGGATGCGTGAGTGGGTGGAGGATGTGTGTGGGTAGGGGTATTGTGATCGAGAGATGTTTGGTTGGGGGTGGGTGTGTGGGGGTGTGTGGGTGCTTAGTCGAGGATGTGTGCGTGAGTGAGTGTGTGTTGGTGGACGGGTAGGGAATGCGTGTGTGGGTGGGGAGAGGTGTGTGGTGTGTTAGTTAGGGATATTGTATGGGTTAGGTATGTGTGTGTGGATGGGGGATTTTTGTGGTGTGTGGGTGTGGGTATGTGGGGTGGATTGGTAAGGGTATCTGTGTGGGTGTGGGTGGGAATATTGTGCGGTATGTGGGTGGGGGATATGTGTGTGGTGTGTAGGTGGGGATGTGTGGTGGTATGTGGGTGTGGGATGTGTTGGTGAGGGATATGTGTGTGTGTGGTGCGTGGGTTGGGAATATTGCGTGGTAGGGGATGTATGTGATGTGCGGGTGGGGGATTGTGTAGTGGGGGATTGGGTTAAGGCATGTATGGGTGGGTGGTGGGGTGGGTGTGTGAGTGGATTGGGGATGTATGGGTGTGTGTGTGGGGGGGGGGGGGGGTGGGGATAGTGAGATGTCAGATGGTGGGGATGTGTGTGTATGGTTTGAGGATGTGTGAGTGGATGTGCGATGTGTGGGTTGGTGGGGGATTGTGTGCGTGGGTGGTGAATATGTGGTCAATGGAGATGTGGCTGGGGGATGGGTGGTTTGAGGTGTGGATGGGGAGAGGATGTGTAGGTTAGGATGTGTATGTGGGTGGGCGTGGGTTGTGTGGGTTGGTGGGGGATTGTTTGTGGGTGGCGAGTGTGTTTTAGTTGGGGCAACAGGTGAGGGGAGAGTGTTGGGTGGGGATGTGCGGAAGGGGAATGGGTCGGTTGTTGGGGTATGTATGTGTCCCTTGGTGTGCGTGTGTGTGGGTAGGTGGGGGTGTGTGTGTGGGTGGGGTGATGTATGGGTGTAGCATGATGGATCAGAACTCCCCATTCCAAGCCCGACACATTCATAAAAATACTTTAAGTCTTAACGGAGACCATCCCAAATAGAAGGGCTATTCTTAGATCGAATGTTCTGGAACGAGTTGGGGGAGAGCAGCGGTATGCCCTTGCTTTTTCATTGGCTAAACAGTAATGAGCCCACGCTATTCCTGGGCCACATTTTAAATCTAATTAGTTTGAGTAGGGATTCCATCGAGATCGGTCGCTAGTGTGATGTGATGACCCAACAATGCCCTTAAAGATTCTATAATATATTGTTCTCTGGACAACAGGTACCACTTTAAAACATACTTTAATGTTGTGGCTAGACCTAGTGAACGAAGGAGAAGAATATATGAGTATTTTGTAGAAAAAATGTGAACGGGAAAACCTAACTTCTGTGCGCCAATATTCTGAATATTGTTCTTCAACCTTGACATGTCTTTCACGCTGTATACTTTAAGTGCATATCAATCCCTTGTTGTGACTGGTTGCGTATGCTTGATGAATGTATGGAACACTCATGCAAATTCGCTAACCCAAAACCCTTGTGAATTCTTCATGCCTAGGATGACTCGTTCTTAAATCAACTTTACCTTTGCTCTCGCGAGTTAACATATGGCAGTCTGAATTGGAATGAGTGATGAAACATGTACAAGTCATTTGTAAATGCTGAGAATGTTGGAGTGAGTGAGTTGGTGATTTAATAAATAGCCTCTCACATCTAGTAGAAGGAAAGATGCTTCAATATCCATATGTAAGCTGGACGGTGTATGACGCCAGAATTGCTAAGTCCATGTGATGCCTGGTGGCTATATGCTCAAGAGAATTAATACAATTTCTCTTTGAAGTATTACACTGTTACCTCTACTGTTGGTTGGTTCATATAAACTATTTCCTAAGAGAACCATAGGTGTGTGAACCTGTGTCTTAGTCGGCTGAATATAATGTATGGCTCATGCAAATTTACAGGGACTAAACATGTTTTTCTCCATATGTGCTTTGGTGCATATGTGAACAATTGCTATGCAATTGAGCTTCTGTTACCTACTGTGGACATTACTCAGTGGGGAAAGAGCACATGATGATGATGATGATGTACCTGTGAGACAAGTCTGGTGAAAAAGGGGTGAGGTCTGGCATTGCTGTGCAAGTGTATATGGAATGGGACATTCATGCACCAACATGACAGCCATTGGAAGTGATGTTTGGGCTGCTAATTTGGTAAATGCCATTAGTTGATACATATTGCATATTGCAGGTGTAAATGCCTATTTTCCATTTACCTTCACAATGCCTGTCTCATGTTGCTATGTCACAATGCTTGCTGTACTGTGTCTGGTCCTCCTTGTGCCCAGGTCTACTGTGGTTCAATCATGGTGGAACTTGGACCACATAAATGCTGGTAATTGGGTAAGCTAACCCTGTCTCCACATATAGGCTTGTGATTACCACAGATAAGGTGAATAATGAAAACATATCACCCACAGTACATCAAAGTGAAATACACTTCATTATCAACTAGGAGAGGTGTGTTTGGACAACACCCCACCTTAACCTCCCCATCTCCAATCTGTGTATGTTGATGTATGATAACATTATCTTTTAACACATGTAAAGAGATGTTGTACCATTTTGTATATCGGCAGAGAACAGGAGATGGAGAGGCATTCCATATATCATCTGGGACAACTAAACAGAAGTCCTAGATCCAGAAGTGACTCCCTATCAAAATGCAGGAAAATCAAAGAAGAATTTTCTCTCAGCTCTCAACAGCTGAATGCACAAATGGGAGCATAACACAATCTGAAGCACTATAATAGTGGTGAGCTGGACAGTGATCTTTGATTCAATCAAATGTCAACTGAGAATAACATCAATTCTTTAGGTGTGAACTACATTCATAGAGAACTGGTGAAGCAACTTGCAGTGTTTGTTTATCTAAGACTCAACTTAGAAAATATCCAGCATGGGGCTCACACAGTGATTGAAGAATGTGACTTGAGCAGTAGGTGAAGTTGAGGGCGAGGTGAAGTGCTGCAATATATTGGACATTATGTATATCATTATTGAAGTACCCAGTGACAGCCTTCACAGATAGCCTGATCAACCGTGAGATGCAGTACCGTATCATCATACCAAATCTTGTCATCCAGTGGAATGAATCTGCCATGGAGCTTGTGGGAAACCTGCTAACTGGAGCTTGTCCAACATCAATGCTGATGATAAAAGGATTCAACAGACCCAGAACGGTAGTTCCTCCCTTGGGTTTTTCCATGATAGGATTTCATAAAATTCCAAAGAGACACGAAGAGATGTGATAGGGACTGTAATCAATGGTGTAGTGGTGATTAGAGAGGAGGAGGAGAGTTTTGGTTATTGGTTGGAGGAGGGATCCGAGTGTGGTATCATGTTTATCTACATGCATGTGGGACATAATTTGTACATTTTATATGTATTATTTTGAAGTGTTGACATGCCAGGGGATGAATCATGGGTCTTCACTCGACTCACCATCAGCTCAATAAAATGTATTTAATGAATCAGTGTTTTAAGTACAGGTCTCAAGAGAATGTCTTGTACAGTTGCTGTCAAGTATTGTCTCTGGTGGCTGTCTTAAGTGCTGTGGTTGGTTACAAATAGTGTGGAAAGTCCTGTATAGATGTTGTCAAGTATCTAATGATGTATGTTTTGTACAATTGTGGTGTAAACAATTCTTTGTAAATGTATGTCCCACTTTTGTCAAGAAATTGTCATGTAGATGTCTTGTCCAACAGATGTAATGTACAGTTATTGTTGAGTTTGCCTACAAGAACTGAATCCTACAGTCCTAGAGAAATTGGACACTTGATATAGGTCACTTTTGACACAAAATAAAGAAAAGAAGATTTAATGTGACGGACGATTAGCACACTGGCAACATTATAATGAGAGAGAGGGATCCTCAGTTGTTCTGTGGCGAATAGTTCAGATCTTCTTTTGGTCTTGGGGAAACCTTTTACTTCTTTTATAAATTTCTGTGTAGATACATAGTGGTCTCACAGTGGGGGTTGAGCCAGAGAAAAATGGTTCTCCAACAAGGCTATTGCGGGAATGATTAGCTCATTTGTGTGACCTCTAGACAAAACGTGCTAAATCATATCCTTTTCTTGTATATTTATTATTCAAGATATATCTCCAGAGAACACTACAAGCTAGGTCCTCTGTCATCCAACAAACATGTCACAATGGGTAGGTGGGAGATGGGCCTCATAACATGGTAATTTGCCTTGTTTATGTTTACAACATTCATTTCACAATTTTTATTTTTCTTCCTATGTAAATGTATGAAGGTGATGGCAATTACTTTCAACTGTGTATTCTATATCACCGTTAAAACACAACGCTGGTGTTATAGAGCGATGATAGTGTGAAGGCTAGCGCAGTCTCTTGATGGTTTAGTGAGCCTGGGTTCAAATACCCCATCGATGTAAGACTTTACCGGGTCACGAGGTCCTGGAATTTATCCAGCCTCATAAAACGAGTTCCACAAATTCGTATGGACGGTAAGAAGACCGGTATTATACCAACCACATTACCCATATAGTAATATCAATTCATGGCGAAACTGTGTTACTAGCAAAACGCGCGCAAGAGTTACAACATCTTTTGAGGCCACTAAGCAGTTCATACATAAATACACACGTATTGTTTGACACTCATAGAAGAAAGAAGAAGGAAGTAGAGACTAGAGGACACATTAGACAATATTTTTTTTTTAAATTGAAAGTTATACTTACTGACCGGGATTCGAACCTGTCACATCCAAATGACGATGGAGCATCGCTGCAGGAACAAGTGTAATTCTATGTATGACCAACTAGATAGCGTGTACCCTTTACCCACTCCACTCCACGGCTGTACCCTACCCATTGACCACCTAACAGTCCTCGCATATTCCCCACAATACTCCCACACACAACCTGACCACCACACAGTCCTCGCCTATTAACGACCATACTCCTCATTTCAACCCGACCACCCCGACTCGCAGCCGGCATAGATGTCACCTAAATTCGCCCGCTTGCGTCATAAAAACCCTACCACCTCTTATACAGTCCTCAAACCCGACCACCCCATCCCATACTCACGCCATTCCTCCACACAGCTAGACACCCCACCACGTATTCACCTGTTAGTAGTTATAAACTTAAAGTAAATTCGTGATATACGGCGGTTGTTGTTTCTTTATTTATGTTTCTATGTCAGTAGACGGTACTACGAGCGTTCTGTTAGCGCCGAATGCTGGACGGCGCTCACCAAACCCGACACTCCACATTGTGCTAACGGCTTCGGGGGCAAATCGGCGGGTACAAAGCCTTACCCTACGGCGAGGAAATGCAACCGAAAGACTAAATGTCATGGCAGGGCAGACCAGGCCCGAAACCATGGTTGGCAACTGGTCTAGGTGCGAAGGCGGACAGTTAGAGAATTGCTTTGCTGATCCGACAGCTTCTGCAGCTTGTCTTGTTCCAGATGTATTGGTGTTACCTTTCCTCTTAAATAAAAAAGGCAGGTCGAGAGAGGGATCATGCTGCATGGGCAACACATGGTCTCTACTATTCGGCCCAGGCTTTGTGCTTTGGAGAGGTATAACTCCACCCCTGCTCTTAACTGGTCTCGGAATCAAAGCGAGGGGAGGCAGTTACAGGTTATAAGTCCTAATTAATTGGCGTAGACAGGGGCGCCACAAGTTGCCTCTGGTTGTGGGAGACACCTATAGGTGTAACTGATCAACTACTGCTGGGCATCCCTGACAAATTGAGTGCTGATACGCCTCAGCCAGCTTTTGTAATGGGTGCTTGGGGCTAGGACAAAATCTGTATCGCAGGCTGCAATACCAATGTACCAGGTACTAAACAGAATAATAGAAACCTAAAGCTACGGCTTGCAACCTGGAACATACGAACCATGTGTACGGGATTTTCCATTCATCTGATGAATATTGACGATGTGAGAAAAACGGCTGTGATTGATCCCGAACTCAATCATGTTAACATTGATGTTGGTGGCATGCAGGAGTCTCGAATCGGCTAGAAAGGGTGACGCTGGGAAAACTCTTACACCTTTGTTTAAAACGGTAGAGGCCAGGCAGTAAAACGGCAACAAGCAGTGGACTTTGCAGTGAAGAATTCACTACTGGGAATGATTGAAATTCCAGCTGAAGGTAATGAAAGACAATGATCCCTGCGCTTGGCAACCTCTAATGGTTTTGCCATCATTGTTACTGCATATGCCCAGACACTCAACTCCTGTGATGATTTGAATAATTCATTCTATGAGGAGTTAGACTTTGTGATCAAGGCAGTTCCAAAATCCGACTGCATTTATATGCTCGCTGATTTCAATGCTCGTGTAGGCATGGACGCGAGTTCATGGCCAGTGAGCCTGGTAAAATACAATGTCGGTCGCATGAATGAAATTGGGCAATGACTGTTGAAGCATTGCACCAGAATTGACATATGTATTACACACTTTTATTTTAAACGAAAGAGCGGCATAAGGTCCCACGGAAACACCCAGAATCCGGCCATTGGCATCAGTTGGACTTCATCATCACACGGTTTGCAGCAAACAGCCAGACACTGCAGCCCTTCATTGATATAAAAGAAAAGATAGCTCTCTTAAGAAACAAGGAAAGAACACTCCCAGTGAGCTGAAACCAGCTAGGAAGGATGTGCAAACGGCTGCCAAGCAGTGTGCAACCGACTATTTGTTAAAATTATGCGAGGGCATTCAAAATGCACGTTGTACGGGAAACATTAGAGGCGTGTATGAAGAGATAAAGAATGCCTGCGGTCCACTAACTAAAAGAAGTGAACCACTGCAAACCTTAACTGGTGAAATCATCACTGATAAGAAACCTCAGATGGATAGATGGGTAAAGCACTATTTGGAGCTTTACTCAAACGAGACCAAACTAGCGGATAATGCCATCAACTCCATAGATGTAGCGTGGTCACTAACTATTGATAGAGTTCTCACACAAAAGTAGCGACAAGTAGACTTTCGTAAAGAAAAACTATTCACTGCTGAAGAAAAGATCGAAATGGCTCGTTAATCTCGGCTGTATGAGAGTACAGGTCACGGTGATGATCTAGTCTTCTAAACAGAGGTCAGGAGAAGGAATTTAATTCGATCAGCAATACCTGAATACAGATCGAGGACCTATTTATCCTGCTACACTATGCCTGGGAAGTAAAAGATCTCCAAGTATCCATCTTTCACAACACGGAGATAGGAAGACAAATAATTAGCAAAAACTTTCGTCCAGTCATACTAACTCACTATTCTAGGCTTAAATACTATTAGAACTGGGTATTCTGGTAAAAGTTTAAATCTACAACATTAGTTTATTACTTACAACATCAGTACTCTCCACAGGAGAAGCACCCACAAGAATTTGTGGTTTTTCCGATACCACTGGTTTATAACACTATGCTTTCGTAAAGTCTAGTAGAGTTTAGTTGATATAATCTACAGAGCTGGTATAGCTCTTTCAAAATATATAATCTCCGACCGAGTTAATTTGGCGCCTGGCCTGATTCTGTTATGTAGTATAGGTGTGTAGCAAACGGAATTTCTGCTACTTAGCTTCACCTTCCGGCCCTTTCAGCTGGCAGTCGTGGTATTCAAGGTATGGTCTCTGCACTTTCTTCTCTAACGACGACGAACTTTAGAGGCTGGATATATCTGGTGTAGCCTGGCTTTTGTTCTTTTTTTTTTTTTTTTGTTATTTGATGTTACTGTTACTCTTTAACTAATTATACAGGTGCAGCGCTTAAAAGTATATTATGATATGGTGTTGTTAAGCACGTATTGTTAATGTTACTAGTTAGACACAAGCCTGCTGTGGCAAGTAAGCCACTATGAATATATTTTTCGTGGTTAGATCGTTGGTAGTTGGTATGTCTGTGTGAAATCGTTACCTCTTGAGAATTTTTTAGAAGTCCGAACAAATGAAAATCGCATGGTCACCGATCAGGACTATAGGCTGGATGATGCAGAATTTCCCACTACTTCCTTGCTAATGCTTCCTGCACTATTTTTGTGACATGTGGACGAGCATTAGCGTACAACAAAATCACATAGCGAGAAAGCATGCCAGATCGTTTATTCTTGATGGCTTTTTGCAGCTTGTTTAGTGTTTGCAAGTAGTGTGTAGAGTTGATGCTGACACTAGGTTCTTTAAAGTCTGCCAACAATAGCGCTTCATGGTCAAAAACTGCGCTCTGCATAACCGTACAAGCGGAAACCTGTAACTTGAATTGTTTGGCTTTTGGTGATCCAGCATGCTTCCATTACATGCTCTCTCTTTTGCTTTCGGCTAAAAGTGGTGACACCATGATTCATCGCCTGTCATTATGCGGAAAAGAAATGCATCACCCTCCACTCGGTAATGCAGCAATTGGTTCAAAATCCATCCCATGCCTTCATATGTTTGGTTGTCGGTCAAAATCCGTGGTAACCACTGTAAACACACCTTCCGATATTGCAGTTTCTTACGAACGACCTTTCGAATTGTCCCAAGTGACACAAAAAATTCTTTCGCTAGCGAATGTATACTTCGACAACTGTTCGTCTGTACTGCTGCATCAATTTTGGCGATGATTTTTTTCTGATTCAACAATATGCGCTTGACCCGGCCGTCCAAGATCTGTCGTGAAATGAAGTCCTTTTCGAAACATTTGTGCCCAGTCTGTCACTGTTGTTATCGATACACATTTTTTACCGTACCCTACCTGCATTCTTCTATGAATGTCCACTAGTCGACATCCTTCAAATAAAAGAAACTGAATAACTGCTCTTTTAGCTTCTTTGGTCGGATTTTGGATCAACCCTGTCATTTTCTCAACGGTCAGAAATAGAACCTATGTATCATGGAACGATAAGCACTTGCTCCTTTATTCATTGGTCAGTACTTATCACATGACTATGACATGATCATGTTCAACGTCCGCAATTACGCGCGGTGCGGTACGAATGAAAATCCTTTATATATATATATATATATATATATATATATATATATATATATATATATATATATATGTGTGTGTGTGTGTGTGTGTGTGTATGTGTGTGTGTGCGTGTGTGCGTGGGTGCGTGTGTGTGTTCCACTCTGGAATTGATAACCACACATGGTTTGGACCATGCCAACTGGTGTCTTCTGCTATGTTCCATTTCCCTCGCAATTTCCGGTAAATGTGCCAATTCTTTTAAATATTTGACTGGTCTTCGCCTGGCGTATTATATTCCATACCCAGTTA
>CAWUFQ010000046.1:15000-42500 GCA_963921405.1 Cepaea hortensis | reverse complement strand
CACCACAGGTTGCATCTGACAGTGGGAGACACCTATAGGTGCCATTGATCAGCTACTGCCCGCCTTAAGTTGGGCACTGATCCGCCACAGTTTGCCCGCTTCAATGGATGCTGGAGGCTAGGACAAAATCTGAATCGCAGGCATTAAAACCAATGCACCAGGTAATACTATAAAGAAAACAAAATAGAAACCTCAGGCTTCGCTTGCAACCAGGAACGCGAGAACCATGTGTCCAGGATTTTCCACTGAACTGACAAATATAATATTAACGATGTGAGAAAAACGGCTGTGATTGATGCCTAACTCAGTCGTCTTAACATTGATATTGCTGGCCTGCAGGAGAGTCGCCTCCCTGAGGAAGGGGCCTTCAGGGAAAACAATTACACCTTTTTCTGGAAGGGTAGAGAGTAGGCAGAAAAAAGGCAGCATTGTGAGTTCTTTGCAGTGAAGAATTCGCTACTGGGAATGATTGTAATTCCATCTGGAGGTAATGAAAGACTATTATCCCTGCGCTTGGCAAACTCTTGTAGTTTTGCCACCATTACCACTGCATGTGAACCTACACTCACTTCCTCTGATGATATGAAGGATTCGTTCTATGAGAAGTTAGACAGTGTGATAAAGCCAGTTCCAAAATCCGACTACATTTATATACTCGGTTATTTCAATACTCGTGTGCGCAAGGACTCGAGTTCATGGCCAGTGTGCCTTGGAAAATACAACATCGGTCTCATGAATGAAAATGGGCAAAGGCTGCTGGAGCATTGCACCAGAAATGACCTATGTATTACAAACTTCTTTTCTAAAACAAGAGAGATGCATAAGGTCACATGGAAATATCCAAGATCCGGCCATTGGCACCAGCTGGACTTCATCATCACACGGAGACAACATCTGAACCATATATCATTGCGTCGAAGTTATAACAGTGCTGACTGTGATACGGATCATTCTTTTGTTGTTGCAAGGGTTAGACTGAGACCAAAGAGAATCGCTTTATTAAATCTAATATCATACTGTTCCTCTCTGTTATCATTATAAAGGTTTTACACATAATCTGTCCATACATGTAGAATCTGATCTTTTTCTATTATGATTTTGCCATTTTAGTTTTTAGACAGCCTGTTGATGTACTTGTTCTTTTATTTGTAAGTTCTTGAATTCTTTTGTGCAGTAATTTGGTATATTGACTGTTGTGTTGTTTCTCAATTTCTAAGCACTTTTTCTCAAGCCATGCTTATTTTGCCTCCTTACGTAATATTCTGACTTGTCTGTGAATTTCTTCATATTTGGCAGGATTATTTTTGATGAGTCTTCTTGTTTCCATTAGGTGTAAAATTTCCTCAGTCATCCATTTCTTACGACCCTCCTTCTTTAATTTTAGAATAGTTGTTTCTGCAACCAAACTGATTGAATTCTTCAACATTTCCCATTGATCATTCACATCCTGGAATAATATCTTTAGATCAGACAATATATCAAATCTGTTCTGTACTTCTATGTTGAATTTAATTTGTATTTCCTTGTCATTACTCAATGTACACAAATCATATTTAGTGTTTAATGTTATATACTTGACTTTCTTCAACTTTATCCTCAATGTTCCTGTAAGTAGTCCGTGGTCACTATAACAATCAGCGCTGGGAACAGTTTATGCTATTGTTAGTTCTACTCAAGATCTGCGCGGGTGCTACGGAGTTCGTGCATCGAGCGAAGCCATCCTTGAGTGAATCTTTAGCAGCGTGTGCGGGTTCTGTGGTCCGTTTTTTCATCATGGCGGAACAACATGTGTTCTTCGAGCAGTCAGCAGTCAACATAACGAAGCGGCGGGGAAGCCGCGCAGGGAGAAAGAAGCAAGGTAAGCGTGGTGGTTTGAGACTCTTTAGACTCAAGTGTCACCGTCTAGGACTCAGGAATATCCGTATTCTATATTGGAACTGTGCCAGTGTAAAACAACGGGGCTCTATTTTAGAAACCCTAGTTTACAGGAACGACATTGTAGCACTCCAGGAGACGAGACTGGGCGATCAGCTACTCCGAATTGCCGGCATCAAATGTTTCTACAACAGACGACATCTGGGAATGGCGATTCTCGTTCGCGACAGCATGGTGGCGTCAGAGCTAGACATGTCCAGTTGGGACAGTGACGATATACAAATACAGGCGTTGAGAGTTAATTCCAGTACATCATTCATGTTGGTTAATGTTTATGCCCGCAATGCGAGTATGGACGCCCAAAAGTGGCAGTGCTTAAGTGGCATATTAGGCCACGAGAGAAATGTTATTTTCTGTGGTGACTTCAACGCTAAAGGCAAATCATGGGGAAACATTTCCTCCAATACACAGGGGGAGGAGGTCGAGACTGCACTTGAAACCATTGACCTGGTTTGCATCAACAGTGGCTGTGTTACCAGGACAGCAAGCCGTCCTGGCGATGAGGACAGCGCTATTGATCTGACGCTAGTTTCACCTTCACTCACTACAGTGTGTAGATGGGATGTCCTAGGACACCACGGCAGCGACCACCACCCATGCAGCATATTGGTGGAGAAAGGCAGAACCAGGCAGCACAAGCTGAAGGTAAAGACTTTCCAGTATGACAGTACAGGGCAAGATGTGGTGAGTAAAATAAGACGTGACAAGCGCAGAAAGTTTCAGGGCAGGAAAAAAAGCTGGGAGCAGCCACCGTGGTGGAATTTCCAGGTGGAAAAGGCTTGGGTGGATAAGCGTAGTGCTGTAAGGAGATGGCAAAATGCCAAGAAGAATAGAGCTGGTCATCCTAGTCCCTGCATGCACTTAGAAAGAGAGATGCACACAAAAGTAAGCTATTTCAAGAAACTGGTCAAGGTGGTTAAAAGCGAAAAATGGGCAGAGGTGTGTCAAAGAGTAAGCACAGACAAGTCACTGAAATTGTTCTGGCGACTACATAAAAGCATGAGTGGTGTAGTCAAGAATAAGAGCATTTCTGACTTCCAAGGCGCTGACCTCATCTGGCAGAGGACTGACGAGGACAAGGGCAAAGCCCTCTTTGAACGCTATCTTGAGCAGAGCAACCAGACAGACATGGGAGGCCGAAATCTGGCCAAGGAGGTCACCTCAGACCGATGCAAGGCCCAGAACACTTCGGATGAAGACACAGTGACAGTGGAAGAAATCAAGGCTGTACTTCGACGATAAAAAAAACAGCGCTCCAGGTCCTGATGGCATAAGATACGACGACATCAATAAGTGTACCGACAATGAGCTAGAGAAACTAGCAGACATGTACAACAACAGTATAGGGAGTGCTAGCATCAAGGAGGAATAGTTATCTGATTCCCTTGCCGAAGCCTGACAAAGACCACACACAAATTCAGGGATATCGAATTATAACCATGCAGAATACAATAGGCAAGCTGCTGGAGAAGGTAATTGTCAGGAAGATATCAAGCCAGTTAGAGAGGCAAGGTGTTTTCCCACCTACCCTGGGTGGGTACCGTCCAAAAAGAGAAACCTGGACCAATGCAGCAGTCTTTGCCCATGATGTCTATGAAGGTTTCCACTCAGGCATTGAAATCTTTACTGCAGCGATTGATTTTGAGGACGCATACAACAGAGTACCATTGGATTTTTTAATGTTTCAGCTTCTTGAACTAAAAGTAAGTCCATTCCTCCTTAGTTGGATCGCTGCAGCCCTCTTCCAACGGAAAGTAGTTTCTAGATGTGGCAGTTGGACTTCGGAACCAACAACAATATATCCTGGCCTACCACAGGGATCACCTTTATCTCCGGTACTGTTCAACGCCTACACAGTGAGAATCACCAGTGAGCAGATCACTGGACCTGGCAGGACATTGTCATATGCCGATGATGTTTTAGTGTATCGTCAGGGTAAGGATAGAGAGCAGGTTGCTGTGGAACTACAAACCGAACTCAATCGCATAAGTACTTGGTGTGATGAAGCTGGGGCAATGGTCAACCCAACAAAGGCAACAGTGACTTGGTTCTCTTTGAATAATCACATTGTCAACACTTCAACACCAACTATAATGCTGTGTTCAGAGATGGTGGAAAGAACGCAGGCAATGAACTACCTAGGGATACGGTTTGATCGAAGCCTTGCTTATAATGTGCACATAGACCATGTGATAACAAAGGCCAAGCGCGGTTTGGCTGCGATGCGGGTGATGGCGGCAGCAAACTGTGAGCAGCGCCATCTATGTCTTCTGTACGAGGGGCTGGTCATGTCTGTTTTGGAGTATGCAATGGCAATCCTGACTCTCAGCCATAAGCAGATAGAAAGGATGGAAAGGATACAAAATGAAGCTATGCGCATTATTCTTGGATGTACAAGAGATACAGCATGCAAGGCGATGCGCTACCTTCTTGATTTTCCAACCATTGAAGAGAGAATACAAGTTTGCAGGGCACGCGCCTACCTCAGAGTTAACGCAAACACACAACATCCACTGCATAGTGAAATTAGGAAGGTGAAGGGCAGCAGGTTAAAAAGAGGACGGTCGTGGATGGGTCAAGCCGAAGACATTCTTCAACAGGTGTGTTCACTTGAGGACTTAGAACCTGGCGAGGAGTGGGTGCAAGTACCAACAGACTTCTGCACATCCTTTTCAGTTTGCATCCAACTAGATAGGAAATGCAGACAAGAAAATCCGGCTGCTGTGGAGGCTGAAGTACAAGCGTTGATTATCGAGAATTCGCTAGACGGTGACGCGGTCATCTACACAGATGGGTCGGTCGTCCGACATGTGAGAAGCTCATGGGCCTTTACAGCTCGGGCCGGAGGGAGAATTGTGAAGGAGGACTCTGGTGCTTTCACTGAAACCACAAGTAGCCTGACCATGGAAGTCATAGCAGTAAGTAAAGCAATAACATGGCTCGAGACACAGACATTCACTAGGGCTTGTTTCCTTAGCGACTCAATGAACATGATCAAGAGGATAGAGGAGGGGTCGATCCGAAGAGAATGGTTGCTGCCTCTGGAGCGGTCTCGCCTGGCAAAGATTAGTTTCATCTTCGTGCCAGGGCATGCGGGAGTACAAGGAAATGAGCGGGCTGACAAGCTCGCAGGTGGGGCTACTGTGGAGGGAGGACGCGCCATGGACCAGGCTGACATTCTGAATGCTCTACGAGAAGTAAGACTTTTGCGAGAACCAAGTGATGACTGTGAATCTGCAACAATGGCCAGACTGCGAGAGCAGCAAATTAAAAGAGATGTGGCCAAACAAGAACACTCCGCAGGAAGCCAAAGAAGATTTATAAACCAACACAGAACTGGCGTCGTTAGCCGCTACACGCTGCGGGATTTGCTGAGGAGGGGATCCGAGCACTTATGGACTGAATGGTTTGATGTGCAATGAGGATGATCTGTCGACTAACTAACTAACTAACTAACTATTGTTAGTGCGTTTTCAAATCTTCTGCTAATCAGAATGTAGTCAATCTGGATTCTGATCCTGCTATCAGGACTCATCCATGTTCATAATCTTCTAGGGTGTTGCTTAAACCAGGTGTTTCCTACAATCATTTCCTGTTCTTTTGCCCACTCTACAAGTCTGTATCCTCTTTCATTTCGCTCCCCTAAACCATAGTTTCCTACTGTGTATCTATCACCTTGATTTCCTACTTTTGCATTGAAGTCTCCTATTATGATGTTTATTTCTAAATTTTTACATTTCTTTAAGGCAGCCTCTATGTCATTATAAAATTCCTCTACACTATATTCACTGGATTCTCCTGTTTGTTGCTAATTTTAATGTCTCTGTCTTTGTCTTGCGATGATCAGACTTTATGCAAATCATAATGTACTAGGCACTTTCAAAGAGGTA
The DNA here is from genome assembly GCA_963921405.1 of Cepaea hortensis. Lineage (NCBI taxonomy): Eukaryota > Metazoa > Mollusca > Gastropoda > Stylommatophora > Helicidae > Cepaea > Cepaea hortensis. The sequence goes on along the minus strand of CAWUFQ010000046.1, from coordinate 36,675 downwards.
GTTTGCCCGTGCTTTCCTCTAAGACAGTAACCGTACTGGTCGGGTGACCGCAGTCATTGCCTCACGAAAGAGATCCTCTGCCTGCCTTCGAGAAACTTGAGACCATAACCAACAAATATCTGTCGGCTGTCCTCAAAATTTCATCCACCACCTGCCTTTCGTGGCTTATTTTGAACACTTCCAATAAACAACACGAAATAACACATAAAATCCACAGGAAAACACTAAACAGTGCTCCCCCCCCCCCCCCCCCCCAAAGAATAAACGCGTCACTTCGTCGCCATTTATACCGGAACAATAATGGAGGGGTATATGCCCGGGAAGACAGAACAAAAGAAACAAGAAGACAGAACAAAAATAATCCTGCTAAATATTAAGAAATTCACAGAAAAGTCAGAACCTTATGTAAAGAGGCAAAAGAAACATGGCTTGAGAATAAGTGCAGAGAAATTGAAGAACAACACAACAGTAAAAATGCGAAACTAATGCAAAAATGAATCCAGGAGCTTACTAATCAAAGAACACGTACAACAGCAGACTGCCTAAAGACAAAAGATGGAAGAGTCATAATAGAAAAAAGATCAGATCTTACATGTATGGTCAGATTACGTGAAAAACCTTTATGACGACAACAGAGACGAACACTAGGATGTTCAAAATAATAATGAAGGACCAGCAATTTTGAAGATGGAGGTTCAGAATGCTCTTAACCATTTGAAATCTGGCAAGACCCCCGGTTCAGACAGCGTCACAACAGAAATTATTAATGCTTTAGAAGAATATGGAATAGATAAAGTTAATAGTCTGCTTAATACAATATACGATACTGGAAATATACCTCATGAATTATGTAATTCTGTATGTATTGCAATCCCAAAGAAATCAGGAGCCTTGGAATGTGAACAACATCGAACAATTAGTATAATGAGTCACATCACGAAGATTTTGTTCAGAATTATCATGCAAAGAGTTAGGAGGAAAATACAACCTGAAATAGGAGAAAAACAATGTGGGTTTGTAGAAGGCTAGGGTACAGCAAATGCTGTGTATTTACTGAGAACCGTAATCGAACGATCTATAGAAGTAAACAAAGATCTACACCTTTGCTTTATTGACTACACAAAGGCTTTCGATAAAGTGAGACATGATGATAAGGATGCTTGAAGATTTACAAATTGATGGAAATGACCTTAGACTTGTAAAAAACATAGATTGGAAACAACAAGCTGCCATAAGAGTTGATAATGAAGTAAGCCAATATCAGCCTATTAAGAGAGATGTGAGACAGGGATGTGTAATGTCTCCAGATCTGTTTTCCCTGTACAGTGAAAGTATTTTCAGAAATATTGAAGATATGGAAGGAATCAACATTAGATATGCAGATGATGCAGTCTTGATTGCAGACAATGAACAGGACCTGCACCATTTAGTAGATGCGATTGTTACACACAGTGAACAACGAAGGTTTGAATTAAATTGTAAAAAGACACAGACTATGGTCGTCACTAGGAAGAACGAAATAACACAATGTAATATACAAGTAAATGGGAATATTCTTCAACAAGTGAATAGGTAAAATTATCTCGGAACAGTAATAACATCTGATAGGAGATGCCTTGAAGAGATTAGAACAAGAATCGCCATGGCAAAAGTATCCTTTAGCAAGATGAAAAACATACTGACCAATAAAAAGATGTTAATTGAAACGAGAAAAAATGTAATGTTATGATAAGAAATGTCTAAGTCGTATCCTGGGCATATCGTGGAAGGACTATATAACAAACAAATAAGTGCTTGAAAGAGCGGATATTACTACAATGCACTCTCTCCTCAAGCAGAGACGTCTCCAGTGGCTGGGCCACGTATCTAGAATAAAGGATGAACGTATTTCCAAAGTACTCCTATACGGAGAACTAGCCACAGGGAAGAGGCCAACCGCAAGGCTGCAAATGCGATATAAAGATATGTGCAAACAAGACATGAAAATCTCGGCATAGATCAGGACACATGGGAGAGAGTTACAACAGACAGATCTTCCCGGAGAAGAGATGTACGAAATGGATTGGTGCTCTTTGAGCGCAATCTGATCCAACAAAGTGAGGATAAGAGGAACAGCATAAAATGCAGTCACTTACTGCTTGACCTGCCTCGTCTCATAGATGCGGAAACTGACAGAGATTGTAACTCTTGCATTGGACTATACAGTCACCAGCGGCGCTGTCAGGTGCCTCCCAAGCGGCACAACTCTATAGTCCTACAGGACTGAAAGAGGCCTACTACTACTACTACTACTACTACTACTACTACTACTACTACTACTACTACTACTACTACTACTACTAGCAGCATTAGTAGTAGTAGTAGTAGTAGTAGTAGTAGTAGTAGTAGTAGTAGTAGTAGTAGAAGTAGTAGTAGCAGCAGCAGCAGCATCAGCAGCAGCAGCAGCAGCAGCAGCAGCAGTAGTAGTAGTAGTAGTAGATCGAGATCAAGAAGAAAAAGAACAACAAGAAGACAAGTGTTACCCTAGGCAACAATATGTCATTTGGTCCTCTTACTCAAATATGTTTAGAAACGCTGTACTAAACACTCAAACAGGACGATGTGCTATATAAAGCTTATGTCTAGAATATGCTCACAGACGAAAGCGGACACAAGTTGAACTCGATTTTGTTGACGTGACATCGGCGTGACGATTTGTTGTAGTTAAAGAATGAAGCTCCTAGCAAGCCTCTTGTTTTTTGCGATGATTACTTTGGGTAAATTAATGTTTCATGTAATTTAAATCATGTTTGTATGGTTTGTTGATTCTGTTATTACAGCTGGTATTAATACCCTGATAGAGTACCATAGATGTAAAGACTGATAAACAAACTGTAACGCATTAAATGTTAATAGTGTTACTAGATCACTCATCATCTTTCCCTTTTGCCGTCGCGGGAAGGCATAGTTGACTTTCCAACACGCGATGGGTGGCACTGGATAGTGTCATTGCATGCGATTGTGCAATGTCTTTGATGTAGATACAAATCATTTTCTTCTGGGGCCACCTCTTGCTCTCGTAACAGATCATCTTTGATGTAGCACAAGGTGTTGATCCCACTGTCTGTGATCACTCATCAAAACCATAGTTATCATAGTGTAAAGTCTTTTGCAGAACCTCGCAGAAATTCGATATCGTCGAAAGGATCTCGTTCCTTTGTCAGTCCCGTTGTCTCGTTGACTTTCATACCAAAGGTGTCTTCAATGTCCTCTGCCCATCTCATTGCTGGTCGCCCCTGCCTCTGTTCCCAGTAATCATTCCTTCCATTGCTGTTCTGTTCATATCATTGTTGCATTTAGTTTGGCCAAAGTATTCCAGTCTCTGAGATATGATGCTGTTTATGAGTCATACTTCTTCGATGTTCGCATCTTGTACTGCCAGAATTTTTCTTCATTTTGAAATTGAGATCATCGGAAATTTTACGTAACCTTTTAGTTCAGAATCATCGAATTTCTACATTAATGATTGCCATAGTTCATGGTTAATTTCTTCTTCTTCTTGGTCAACGGGATACTACGAAATTGTATATAAAATGTTAATTAAAAAGCACCAATTTTCTTTTATAATGATTGTAACATGGTTCAAGACTCACATTCGCATGTTACAGCAGAAGAGACGCATGTTCTCAAGCATGTTACAGCAGAAGAGACGCATGTTCTCAAGCATGTTACAGCAGGAGAGACGCATGTTCTCAAACATGTTACAGCAGGAGAGACGCATGTTCTCAAGCATGTTACAGCAGGAGAGACGCATGTTCTCAAGCATGTTACAGCAGGAGAGACGCATGTTCTCAAACATGTTACAGCAGGAGAGACGCATGTTCTCAAACATGTTACAGCAGGAGAGACGCATGTTCTCAAACATGTTACAGCAGGAGAGACGCATGTTCTCAAGCATGTTACATTAATGGTTTCAGGGTTTAAAAACAAAAGATCAACTTCATTGCACCATGTTTAACCCATATAGCTCGGTTATTTTCCATAGGAGGCCCGCCGAACACATCGCACAAAGCGCGAACTATGACCCCGCCCCTTCCTGAATCTTCACGAAAATTGCACTTGTGAACCGAATGACTGCGCCCGAAATCAAACCCACAACCCCCGGAGTGCAAGGCAGGCGGCTCAACCACTTCATCACGGAGACTCCGTGGTACATTATTATGTGTGATGGTATTGTGCCGTTGGCTCTGTGAGCTGTTTAACCTACGTCACGGAGACTCCGTTGTACATTATTATGTTTGATGGCATTGTGCCGTTGGCTCTGTGAACTGTTTAGTTTAGCCTACGCATTGCTGTCTGTCGCATCCGTCTGACTATTTACTTAACGGCGCCCATTGGTGCTGGTTATGAAGCCAAGATATTCAAAGTCGGTAACATTTTAAATTTCTTCATTGTTGATTGTGATTTAGTTATCACGTGGTTTAGTCAGACGTAGTCTCGTGGTGGCTGCGAGGTCTCGAGGTATGGTGTCCGCCTCGAGTTCTGGAGGTCCCGGGTTCAAGCCCCGGCGATGACTGGGATTTTTTCTCGTGGACTTCTAGTAGTAAAATGTCCTCTGGTCTCTTGGTAGTGAGATCTGACGCCCGTGTGCATTGTTGCGCACATAAAAATTCCCTTGGCAGTTGGAAATCGAAAAAAAGTAGCCTAACGGCGCTGCCCGGGCAAAATTTCGAGTTAAAAATCTACCCAAAGTATTTCAGGATCCTCGCCGGTGCCTCGAGGTTCGTGCACTGAGCTGAGTTTCTCCAGACACAGGTTTGAGTTAGGAGGAGAACGGAGCACTTATGGGTTGCACCCATGTGCCGTGATGTTGATCTATCGACTAAACTAAACTAAACTAGTGGTTTAGTCTGTGGACATTATCTTAATAACTTCAGACTAATTATCATGATCCTCACTGTATCTTTTGGCAGAAATCATTGACTCTTCTAATCTCCTAGCACCATTTGGAAGGACAACCGTGTCATCTGCATATCTGAGTTCTGACATTGGAATTCTGCCAATTATCAACACCATCATCATCATGCAGTGGCTTGTCGGCTGGAGTGATACCTCTTCACAAATTACGAATTCCGAGGTGATGGATCAATTCGTGTATTGACACAAGACTGTCAAGAATCTTCTCACGCCGTCTTCCTCTATCTCTCTTTCCTCAAATCTTTCCGGTTGTCAAACATGTTCCAGTTTTTGCCTTCTCATAACGTGGCCAAAACACGACGATTGCATCTTTCTGATGTTTGTGAATAGTTGTCTTTGGGACTCAGCTTCCCTTAAAACGTCCTGATTGCTCACTTTAGCTGTCCAATTACTTTTCATCATTCTTCTATAGGGTGTATCTTTAAGGACTAAGCAATGTTTGAAAATATTGCCGGTCTAAGTTTTGTATTCACCCTCTGTAAAGTTCATGCAACATAATAGGTAAATACAAAACTTGGACCGGCAATATTTTCAAACACTGCACATTGATTAACATACACCCTGAATAAAACCTCATCTCCAAAGCTTCCATGGATTTTTTTTCGCTTGTTTACTAATTGTTCAGGATTCGTATTTTACAACGTGTTCTATGTAACGTGCAAGAACTCTTTTTCTAACCTCCAAAGACAGTAACTTATTGAACAAAACGTGCTTCATTTCATAGAATGCAGTTTTTGCTTGTCCTATACTGTTATCTCAGTGATGCATCTTCCATCTGATGTTATCTATGTGCCTAGATGTTTGAATTTCTACACTTGCCTCAAAATAACGTCCAACTAGTTAATTACACATTTATGCACAGTATGTTTCTTTGATATCACCATTACTTCTGTCTTTCTATTATTCAAACTAAGACTCATTTTTTTTTTCACTTTCTGCAACCACTGTATCTATCATTTCCTGTAATCCTTCTGACTTGTTGCTATCAAGACGTGTCATCAGCTTAACTTAAGTTATTTATATAATATCTACCAACCAGGATCCCTGACATATTTTCTGATGATCTCATTATATATTCACTGTTCAATGGGAGCAAATCAGGAGACAATACACAACCGTGTCTGACGTCCTTCTTTATACACTGAAATGTTCCTAGGTTGTTGATTCTTATGCCTGCTGTTTGCTGCCAATATATGTTCTTTATTATTCGCATATCTTTGCCGTCAATGTTCAGTTGCTGTAGTAATTTTATTATTACGTCATTATTCATTATTACGTCATTATATAGCGTTGTTTGTGCCCTTTCCCTCCAGAAATCCACACTGTTCATCACTAATTTATGGTTTACTCTTGCCTCTTATTCTGTTCACAATTATTCTGAGTAACCGCTTCGTAACAGCTACCAGTTATAACTGCATTAAAAGTGTCACTGGCCTCGTCATGTTAGACGTTACTTATTTTAGTTTCTACATAAAATCATACAATTTGAAAATTGAATGGGGAGATAATTTAGTTTCACTTACTCCCCATTGCGTCTTAAATCAGTGTGTGTGTTTTTTTTTTTTTTTCACTGCACACTCTAACACGAGTCATTATTTATACCTATCTTTAAGAAAGGAGACAAGTTCCAATGTGAAAATTATAGAGGAATATCACTCCTGTCCATAAGCTATAAGATACTATCCGCGGTATTACTAAATTGACTAAAACCGTATTCAGAAGACATAATAGGTGACTACCAGGCGGGTTTCAGACAAAACAGATCAACAATAGATTAGATATTTATCTAACGACAAATAGCCGAGAAAAGTTGGGAATATAAAAGAGATCCCCATAACATTTTTGTGGATTTTAAAAAGGCTTATGTTAGTGTCCATAGGAATAGTCTATGGAATGCTATGCAGGAATTTGGAATACCAAGGAAGTTAATCAACATGACCAGACTATGCATGGAAGATACTTATAATATAGTAATATATAAAGGCAGGAAATCAGACCCTTTCCAAATAACATCTGGCTTGAAACAGGGTGATGCACTATCACCGCTACTCTTCAATCTGGCTCTAGAGAAAGTTGTAAGGAAGGTAAAGGAGGAATGTGATATTGGAGGAACATCCAAGCTGCTTGGTTATGCAGATGATATAGATATTATAGGGGAAAATGAACAAAAGACATTATGAATATTGACTCACTTAAAGGAAAAAGCCCAACAGATGGGGCTGGTTATCAACCAAGATAAGATAGAATATATGGTAATTTCAAGAGAAGGAACGGCTAAAAACTCTGGCCACATACAAATATATAATATGACCATTAAAAGAACGGAAACATACAAATACCTAGGTACAATCTTCAACTGCTCCAACATAATAAGGGAAGAAATACAAGCTAGAATCAACTCTGGAAATAATATATACTATGCACTACAACATCTGCTAAAATCAAATGCGCTATCTCGTCACAACAAGATCACAATATACAAAACACTGATTAGACCAGTTGTGCTGTATGGCTCTGAAACTTGGAGTACTACTAAAGGAGACGAAGCCTTGTTACAAACCTTTGAGAACAAAGTTTTAAGACGCATCTTTGAGCCCATTAGGGATCCACAAGGTGGAGAGTGGAAAAGAAGAAGTAACAAAGACATTCATGATATGTTTAAGTCCCCGCTAATCACTGGTATCATGTTGGCTAATAGACTGCAATGGCTGGGCATATCGAAAGAATGGAAGATAATAGGGAAACAAAACTCGCTTACACTCAAGAAATAAATGACCGTATACCCCGAGGTAGACCAAGAAGACGGTGGAGAGATAATATACGTACAGATCTACAGGCACTTGGAATCACTGGCAAGAGAAGGTCAACCAGAGAGACGAATGGAGACGGCTTGTTTCTGCAGCAAAGAACCTCAATGGCTCGGAATGCTGAAGGAGAAGAAGATACTCTAACACAGTGGTTCTCAACCGGTGGGGAATTCCCCCTAGAGGACAATTTTAGGGTTTCCAATGAGGAGTGGGGGGTGGGGGGGGGGGATTAAGATTATTTCAAGATCGCGTTAATGCAAGAACCGATTACTTGATATTGTTTTTCCCTCCACTTTACAATTCTGTACTTCTCGGTCTTCTGACATTCGTTTTATAACTTAAGTAGACCAGAAAATCACGTTTTACGTAGACGTTATAGTATGTGTTATTACATTTAGATTCCAATTGTACATATATTGTGTTGGGGCGGGGGGGGGGGGGGATTTATAGGAAGGAAATACGAAAATGGGGAATGACGATCTGAACATATGGTGAAGGGGTGAATGGGCCAGAAAAGGTTGAGAACCACTAATCTAACTGCTGCATGTTATTATTGATATAATGATTTAATTAAAAGGAGCAACTATTATTGTAATCCCCATATTGTTCATGAAGTTCCACGGTTTCTGACGCTGAATATTACCGAAGACCTTTCTATAGTTCACGAAACAAGTGTGAAGATTTACATTTTGCTCTCTGTATTTTTGTAAAATGGTTTCCATGTTGATGATATGGTCCCTGGCTAATCTGCCCTATCTAGAACCTGCCTGTACTTTCTCTAATTCCTAATCTAATCTATTTGCAATCCTTCTCATTATAATGCGCGGTAAAATGTTGCTAGCCAGACAGATTAGTGCTACTGTGTGATAGTTGGTCCACAGTTTTTAATTTCCTTTCTTTGGGAGAATAAGTAGCTTGTTCTCTTCCATGCATTGAGCAAAATAGCGCTGCTCCAGATCTTCACACATGGTGCATAGTAGACACTGACGCTGACTTCTCCTGTCTGGATTACTACTGGCACCTTGCCATCTTGATAGATGATAGATTCTCTTACACTGGGCCTCGAAAAAGGCACCATAACTACAACTAGACATGGATGGAGGTATACCTCTCCATAGCTTAAAGCCTGAGATGAATTGTAAAGACCATATGGTGCCCATGCAGTATGATCCCTCTCTAGGTAGGCCTGCCTAGTTTACCCAGGAGGAAAAGTAACACCAATATATCTTTAACAAGGTCAGCTACAATAGTTGAATCAACAAATCAAGACTATTACTGTCTGCCTATCGGAGCTTCGATTCTAGACCAGTTGATAACAAAGGCTTAAGGCCTTGTCTGCCCTGTCGTGACATTTAACCTTAAGTCGCATTTCCTCGCACCAAGAAAAGACTTGCGTTCCTCCACTACAAGCCGTTGGCACAATGTGGAACGACGTGATTGGTGAATGCCGCCCTACATTCGGCGTTAACAGAAAGCAGGTAGTACCGACTACTGTCAAACGATGGCTCGGTCATATCTGACTAAGACCTGACATTAGGTCTAGCTGGATTAGTTCTGCTGGTAAATATTCAAGGTAATTCCCCGATCTTCAGACTTTCCATTGCTAATCGTGCTTCCTCTAATCAAAGTTACCATGAAAACATCAGACAACAGCAAAGTGAAGGAGGTTATGGACCTGTCACCATAAATAGCTCTATCTTTTTGTTGCATGTATAATGGTGCTCTTAACACTTTACCAGCTAGTACAGTTAAGTTTTTGAAACCCTTTTATTGTCACCAGACGTCAACAACAAGATATGCTAACCACGTGTTTTAAAACCAATTGGCGCGTCATGGGTGATGTTGCGACGATGGTCTTTTCTTTCCGGCAATTTCCTGATACCCATTTTCCTGGCCCAGACCCCCAGCGGAAAGAGACCGAACCATATTGGATAAAATCTGGTACAACGAAGTTGACCCGCATGCCTTTTAAAACCTCTTAAATCATTGTCAACACACTCCAACCAAATGGCCAGAAGGATATGATGAAATACAATCGGAATTAGAAATAATTGTTTTCAACAACTGGTTGAAGTTACGAGTCGTAAAAACATAAAATAGAAACTGACTCATAAAACTGTTTTCAAGGAGCAGGTCGCATGATATTTTTCTTAATGCAAATGATACAGGTATATGTACTTCCAGAGATGGCAAGAAAACGGCGGGACATGTCTGCCAAGATGGCGACGGATACAGTGGCTAAATGAACTTCTCCAACCCAAATGAATGGGGATCGGAGATAGTGGCGCAGAGAGAACAATGAAACGGACTGCAACCTTTACAGACTCTATCAATGCAGCTATTCAGACACTGAAGAAAATAAAAATGAACACTTTTATTTCTTTTAAGATCTAACCATTTCCCCAAGTCTACACTGGAAAAGCAATATCGTTTTATTCATGTAAATATTCACAAGAGAGTCTCGGCAGTCTCCGTGGCCAAGTGGTAAAGCCGTTTAACTCGGGCTCCGAAAGTTGTGTGTTCGATTCCGGGCCGCCTCCTTCATGAGTGAAATTTTTCGGAGACTTCTGTGGGTCGTCGCTAGTGCTCTGTAGTTCATGCTTTGTGCGACGCTTTCCGCGCTGCGGAAAGAGACCGAGCCATATGGGATAAAACCTGGTGCAATGAAGTCGACCCTGTCGACTTTTAAGCGACTTTTTTCACAAGAGAAAGTGAATAATTCCATAAACATGTTGTGTTTGCAATTTCATCAACGTGTTATATTTTATAATTCTTTCAAAGTGTTATATTTTATAATTCTATCAACGTGTTATAATTTATAATTATCTCAATGTGTTATAGTTTAAAATTCCTTCAAAGTGTTATATTTTATAATTCCATCAACGTGTTATATATTACAATTCCATCAACATATTATATTTTATAATTCCTTCAACATGTTATATTTTAGGTGAGAGCTCTCGATGTCCCCCACAATGGACGTTCAACCAAGGAAACTGTTATCGTTACGGAGACAAAGCCGTTTCCTGGCATGACGCACAGGTATTGTCAGTTAAATAACCCCTTTTGTGAGGTCAGAAAGGCCGAATGGATAAGAGCGATTGTTTTTAAGAATGCCATGTTCTGCATCCTAGATAGCGGGTTCAACTCCATCAGGAGTCATTTGGACCGATTTGTTGACTTCTCGTCATTGACTTTGTGACGTAAATTACAATTACCTCTGAAGTCGGTGTAAGTTAGCCTTATGTCGACGAACACAGATGATCGGGAAAGCTAATACACACGCAGAAATCAGTCCAGTGCACTAGAAGAAGTAGCACATGTATGGACTATGCTTGAGTTTAAAGCGAAGGAACGTAAACGATACAAAGATATCCCCATGTCTCATATTGCTCAACATTTGTTGCAGAAGCCACCAGCATACGAAGAACAGAGGCAGCTATTTTGAACTACACACGCTTCATTTAAGGACAACCTGAAAGGTGTCAACAAGCTTGAGTTGACTGCTGATATCTTTGCAGTCACTCATATTGACGTCTGAAGGGAAACAACCAAGAATAATATGTTGGTACCAAGACAAGATAACCTCGATTTTTTTTTTTTATTTTAATATATTTTCTAATTTCTCTAATGTCTTTAAGAATGTGTTCATTTAATTGCAGACAAAGAGCAGGATTTGCAACATTTAGTAGATGCGGTTGTTGCACACAGTGAACAACTAAGGTTATAATTAAATTGTAAGAAGACACAGATTATGTTAGTCACTGGGAAGAAGGAAATACCACAATGTGATATGCAAGTAAACTGGAATATTTTTAAACAAGTGAATCGGTATAATTATCTCGAAACAGTCATAACATCTGATGGAAGATACCTTGAAGAGATTAGAACAAAAATCACCATGTCGAAGGTAGCCAATTTTGCACGATGAAACTACATACTGACCAAGAAAATTATCTCATATGCAACGAGGCAAAATGTGTATAGACGTGCTACATAGAACCTGCACTTTTGTGTGGATGTGAAGCGGGGGCAATGAGCATACAAGCTGGAAAAAAACAACTCATGGCTGTGGAAATGTGGTTTTTGAGGAAAATGCAAGGAATTCCATTGACATATAGAAAATCCAATAACCAAGTCCTACAGGAAACTAATGAAAGTCCTAAACTGATTAGAGAAATTAGATGTAGACAGTCACAAGTTTTTGGAGACGTTATGAGAATAAATAAATTGGAGAAGTTGGTGACAAATGGCAAGATGAATGGAAAAAGATCAAGGAGAAATTAGACGAGTAAATATCTGGATGCTTGGCCTAAAAACATAATCAAGACAAGAACACAGAGCTGATCCACGACTCTGGTGATCGTGTGAGATGGCGAAACATGACCATCCACTCTTATCGACATGACACATAATGAATGAATGAATGAATGAATGTCATACGAAGGTGATGGCAATTACTTTCAACGGTGTATTCTATATCAACGTTAAAACATAACGATGATGTTACAGAGTGATGATAGTGTGAAGGCTAGCGCAGTCCCTTGATGGTTTAGTGATCCTGGGTTCAAATACCCCATCGATGTAAGACTTTACCGGGTCACGAGGTCCTGGAATTGATCCAGCCTCATAAAACGAGTTCCACAAATTCGTATGGACGGTAAGAAGACCGGTGTTATACCAACCACATTACCCATATAGTAATATCAATTCATGGCGATACCTTGTTACTAGAAAAGCGAGCGCAAGAGTTACAACATCTTTTGAGGCCATTAGGACAGTTCATACATAAATACACACGTATTGTTTGCGACTCATAGAAGTTAGAAGAAGGAAGTACAGACTAGAGGACACACTAGACAATATTTTGTATTTTAAATTGAAAGTTATACTTACTGACCGGGATTCGAACATGTCACATCCAAATGACGACAGAGCATCGCTGCAGGAACAAGTGTACTTCTACGTATGACCAACTAGATAGCGGGCACCCTTTATCCATTCCACTCCACGGCTGATACCCAACCCCTCGACCACCCAAGAGTCCTCGCATATTCCCCCACATTACTCCCACACACAACCTCGCCTATTCACGACCACACTTCTCAATTCAACCCGACCACCCCGAACCGCAGCCGGCATAGATGTCACCTAAATTTGCCCGTTTGCGTCATCATAACCCTACCACCTCTTATACAGTCCTCAAACCCGACCACCCCACCCCATACCCACGCCACTCCTCCACACAGCTTGACACCCCACCACATATTCACCTTTTAGTAGTTATAAACTTAGAGTAAATTCGTGATATACGGTGGTTGTTGTTTCTTTATTTATGTTTCTATGACAGTAGAAGGTACAACCTGCGTTCTGTTAGCGCCGAATGTTGGACGGCGCTCATCAAACCCGACACTCCACATTGTGCCAACTGCTTTCGGGGCATATGGCCGGGTACAAAGCCTTACCCTACGGCGAGGAAATGCACACAACTGTTGCTGTCTCTACCCGTCTCATATTTCGCATTTAAAAACCTCAACTCTATGATCGGTCTATACTGTCATTACCGTCGAATTGCAGAGCCACAATACCAGAGTTACACAAGATTAGTCCCCATTTAATGTCCTGACAATCCCACAAAGATTTGCAAGAATTTATCAATGACAGTATAGCCTGCTTTGTGAACAACATTCTCTCAAAGTGGACATATGTATATTAGGAATGGCTTGACAGCCTTCCTCCTATTGAAATGGTTCCTATAGTAGACTTGTAGTTATCCATCTTTTCTAGACAGACATAAGTATATAGGAATGAATATGACAGTCACTATAAATGTGTAAGACCTGTAGAAAACGTGTCCAAAGTATCGAAAATGTGGGAGGCAACGACATTATAAATCTTGGATTATCTTTATATTATTTATTAATATTCTACATGGTTGACGTGAGTGCACGAGAATTGGAAGCGGTTCGAGTCGCTCCAGTGACTTATGAGAGTATGGAGCCGGTCGCTCAGAATGTCGTGGCGTGCTGATGAGCGTAATCTAGCCTAGGAATCAACATACATCTGAAAGATGTTGATGTTGACCACAATATCCTGAAACAGGATGGAAACGCGGAAAAAAAAATCATTTTGAATGAATTATGCCCCATGGGTTGGTCATAAGAAGTCGTCGTAGGAATTCATGCAAGCATACCATTGCTTAGGTAGGCGGCGAATGCCGTCCGCAAAATAAGGATTGTGGTTGCTCACTAAACCAATGTTTACCGCGTTCACTGCGTCTGCATCTGTGTGAAATCGTTGCCCCTTGAGAGTTTTTTTTTTAGAAGTCCGAACAAATGAAAATCACATGGTGACCAATCAAGACTACAGGCTGGATGATGCAGAATTTCCCACTTCTTCCTTGCTAATGCTTCCTTCGTAATCTTTGCGACATGCGGGCGAGGATCATCGTGCAACAAAATCACATCGCGAGAAAGCATGCCGGGGCGTTTATTCTTGATGGCTTTTTTGCAGCTTGTTTAGTATTTGCAAGTAGTGTGTAGAGTTGATGCTGACACCAGGTTCTTTAAAGTAGGCCAACAATAGCCCTTCATGGTCAAAAACTGCGCTCAGCATAACCTTACCAGCGGAAACCTGTAACTTGAATGGTTTGGCTTTTGGTGATCCAGCATGCTTCCATTACATGCTCTCTCTTTTGCTTTTCGGCTCAAAGTGGTGGCACCATGAGTCATCGCCTGCCACAATGCGGAAAAGAAATGCATCACCCTCCACTCGGTAACGCAGCAAGTGGTTCAAACACCATCCCATGCCTTCATATTTTTGGTTGTTGGTCAACATCCGTGGTAACCACTGTGAACACACCTTCCGATATTGCAGTTTCTTACGAACAACCTTTTTATTTGTCCCAAGTGACACTTCAAATTCTTTCGCTAGCAAACGTATGCTTCGACAATGGTTCATCTGTACTGATGCATCAATTTTGGCGATACATTCTTCTGTATCAACAATATGCGCTTGACCTGGCCGTCAAAGATCTGTCGTGAACTGACGTCCTTTCCGAAACATTTGTGCCCAGTCTGTCACTGTTGTTATCGACACACATTTGTTACCTTACCCTGCCTGCATTCTTCGATGAATGTCCACTGGTCGACATCTTTCAAATGAAAGAAACTGAATCACCGCTCTTTGAGCTTCTTTGGATGGATTTTGGATCAACACGGCCATTTTCTCAACGGTCAGAAACAGAATCTATGTATCATGTGACGATAAGCACTTCCTCTTTTATTCATTGGTCAGTACTTATCACATGACTATAACATGATCATGTTCAACTTCCGCAATTACGCGCGGTGTGGCACGAATAAACGCCCCTTATATATATATATATATATATATATATATATATATATATATATATATATATATATATATATGTGTGTGTGTGTGTGTGTGTGTGTGTTAATTCATATCCCCTCTGGGAATTGATAACCACACATGGTTTAGACCATGCTAACTGGTGTCTTCTGCTATGTTCCATATCCCTCCCAATTTCCGGTAAATGTGCCAATTCTTTTAAATATTCGACTGCTCTGAGCCTGGTGTATTATATTCCATAGAGAGTTACGGTATGAAGTTTCTCGTGTGATTTATAAATAATTTTTTAATATATTAATTTATTCATAGATTAATTTATAACATTTATTTAATACAACATTATTTAGAGTAAATATGTTAACACACGCAATCTTTCTTTAGTACAAAAACTTCCTCTGTAGGAGCCCGGGATTATTCGAGCTGAATCACTTATGGGAGATCTAGAATTACTGTTGGCTAAATATCGCCATGATGGTAGATTTTCTTCACTAAATTTTACTGGGAATAACTAGTCTCGATTTGCGATCTGCCTCCATCAGATTCCGCGTTGCAAATAATAGACTCATTTCAGTGTTTTCCCCTTCTAAATAAATTGACGGCGACGTTTATTGCCAATCGGCCCAACTGCATGTGAGACCAACTCCAGCCAAACTTCCTGGTTTGGCTGTTGCTGTGATTTATGTTATCGCTAACTATACATATGTATGTACATTCTAATGTTATATAATGTTAAACATATTTAATATGTGCAAAAGGAGAAGGAATCTGTCACAATAGAAAACTCTTGACTATCTGGACACACTTCCCATCATAACAGAAGTTAAGTGTGCTATTAATGAACTTGCATCTGGCAAGGTTCCAGATAGGATAGGATTATAATAGGGGTTATCAGGAGTGGACAAGACACACTCACTTTACTGATCCACCAGCTGAGAGAGCTATGCTGGCGAGAAAGACACGTCCCAAGAATTTCAAAGACTTCAGCATCATAACACTTTACAAGAACTAGGGGGATCGGAGTGACTGTAACAACTATAGGGGTATCTCACTCCTGTGTTTTGTTGGAAAATATTTGCCAGAATGGTTCTGCGCAGACTTTGAGTCCTGCGAGATCAGGTCTACCACGAATCATAGTGTGGCGGTCCGGTCTAACATTGATATGATATTCTCATTGCGACAAATGTAAGAAAAATGCTGTGAACGGAACTAATAACTTTTTATTGCCTTCAACGACCTCACAAAGACATTTGATCTGGTCAGTCGTGAGGGTCTGTTCAAAGCAGTAAAGAAGACCGACTGCCCACCAACTCTTCTGTCTATTGTGGAATCGTTCCACACAGGCATGAAGGGTATAATCAAGTTTGATGGTGCAACTTCTGAAGAGTTTGAAATCAAGAGTGGAGTTAAGCAAGGTTGTGTACAAGCTCCCACCCTCTTTGGTATATACTTTTCACTTCTACTGAAATATGCCTTTCGTTATAAGGATGGTGGTATATACATTCACTTACGCTCAGATGGCGACCTCTACAAAGCTATGAGATTGAAGGCCAAGACCAAAATTATGAGGGTGCGATCAGAGAGTTGCGTTTTTGCAGATGATGCTGCAGTTAGACCCATTATGAGGAAGAAATACAACGCATATTATCTGCATTCTCCAATGCTTATTATATATTTAGTTTAACAATTAGCGAAAAGAAGTCACAGATTATGTCACATGGTGCACATGGGGTGCACATTTATTTATGACGGTGGAGATAGTAGATAATTTTACATCTCTAGGATCAGAGGCAAACAGTAAATTATCCCTAGATCAAGAAATAGATAATTGGATTGGTTAGTCAGCAACAACAATGTACAGGTTAATAAAAAGAGGATGGGAGAACAGGAAAATTACGGCCAAGACAAAAGTCCTGGTCTATCAAGCCTTAGTACCCTTCTTACTGCCAGTGAATCCTGATTAACTTACTCACACCAAGAGAAACGTTGAAACAGCTTTCATATCCGGTGTCTGCGAAGAATACTTGGTATTAAGTGGGGGAAAAAAATCACAAAAACTGAATTATTAGAGAAATCAGGTTGTGTTACGGTTTATTCCTTGCTCAGTCTTCGTAGACTTAGATGGATAGGACAAAATTAGAGAAGGATGACGATAGACTACAAAAGGACATCTTTTGTGGTCAATTACAGATACCTAAAATATATCGGGAGCGGAATCTAATACGATACAGAGATGTGTGTAAGAGAAGCATGATTTATACAGGCATTGATATTGCACCTTGGGAGCAAGTCGCCTCTGATCGTGTTTCTTGCTGGGCAAAGATATGAAATGGAATAAAGACAATGTAGAAAATGATTGCAGATAAGTCACACACTGAACGTGTGAGAGATAAGATGGTGCATGATGGTGGAAATGACCAAGTAGTCACATGTAACCAATGTAGACGAACACATACAACACGCATCGTCTAAATAGTCATATTCGCTACTGCCATGGGTTTTCGTTGGTATGCAGTTTTGAAGTGTAACAAACTATTGCCAGTCAAGACGGAAGTAGTTATCTCCCTTAGCCCAAGAAGTATGAAAGTTGAGGAGCCTGCATGTGATAGTTTCTTATGACGTCCTAAAACGTTACATATGAAAAAATAATGAGGAGCGGCTCATCATATGCACACATCTGTGTATGTGTGTGTATGTGTGTGTGTGTGTGTGTGTGTGTGTGTGTGTGTGTGTGTGTGTGTGTGTGTGTCTAACACCCTCGTCTAAGACTTACGGTGCTAAAATGTTATATATAATCTGTTTTGGCAATGATTCATGGAACGTAATTGAACAAATTAAGAAGAGCTTCAAAGCAACAGAGAAGTGGTTCCTGAGACGAATGCAGCGATACCTTGAACTGCTAGAGTAACTAACAACTGGCCTATTCAACTATAAGAAAGAGACAAATAGCATTCTTTGGCCATGTGAAGAGAAGGCAGGCATTGGAGAGCAACGTGGCATCTAGAAAGATCAACGGGAAAAGAGACAGAGGCAACCGAGAGATAGACTGAGACTGTGGCTTGGAGAAATATCAGCAAAGTGAAACCACATACCAAAGACTGAGATCTGTATATAGACGTAAACGCCTATGCCAGTACGCATGTCAAGTGTTGATTATGATGATGGTGGTGGCTTATGGTGCAGTAATCTACTATATATATATATAAAAGAGAATGTTTGTTTGTCCTTTGTGCGTTCCCGAATGGCCCAACCGATTGAGGTGAAATTTTGTGCAAATGTCGTTTTCACTCCCGCGTATCCAACTAAAATAGTTAGTTAGTTTAAAATCAACAATTTTTCCTCAAGCACGAAAGAAAAAGGCATTACGAGCTTTAGAAACAGACGAGCAACGGGAACGGGAACGAGAAAAGGGGCCGAAAGCGTACTCTGTGTGCTTGGAGAAATATATTTGAATGTAGAATGACTACTGATATGATTTAAATGAGACGCTCCCCACCAGGGACTAGGCGACGCAGGGACGGGTCGTCTAGTATAGTATATAAATGTAGTATAATCAGTAAAACACATGTAACAAAAGTAACTGCGGCGAAGGTGTTACGGATGCAGTTCGTAATCCCGCATACCCGTTCGAAATATAGGCGGGAGATTCGATTTGGCAGCAAACCGCCTTGCGTTCTTTTTTTTTTTATTTTTACGAAATGGTACAGGTTCTGGTCGTTCAGAAAGCAATGGAAACTACTGAACGTAAATTTGCCAAGAGATCACATCATCTTCGACATCAAGTGCCGTGCCGACTGGCGTTGGCGTTCATGACTCTCCACAAATCCCTGTCCTTGGTTTTCTGGATCAACTGTGCTGTCGATAGTCCTCCATGCCACCGCCGCAATCCATCCCGCATCATTTCTCTTGATCTGCCTCTGCCTCTCTTCCCCTCGATCTTTCCAGTTGTCAAGATGTTCTCCTGTGCCTCTCTTCTCATTACATGACCCCAAAAAATTGCTTACCTTTTTCTTATTGTTTTATTATAATGTTCTAGTTTCATTAGCCTCTTTCAGACATTCGTTGTTAGTCCTTTGGCAGTCCAAGGAATTCGCAACATTCGTCTCAAGAACCACATCTCTGTTGCTTCCAATCTCTTCCTAATTGTTCATTTACATTCCAAGATTCCCAGCCATACAGCAAAACAGGTTCTGTATAGCACCTAATCACTCTCATTATTACATTCAATGGAAGTGACTTATTGCATAAGATATTCTACATTTTCCAAGATATCACACAGACAAAAAAAATGATGATGTTTACTGCGACGTCCTGTAAAGGATAGGCAACAAACTTTAACTAATGATTGATATACGGTGGTAGAATAGACAAGAATAGCATTATCTGTTTTGTTGGTATAACTTTAATTGAACTCTAACACAAATTATAAAACACTTTACAGCTCATATGCCAGACTCGTGGTGCCAAATTGGCCGAAGTCTCATCACAACAAGAGAACAATTTTCTGACATCTATGGCCAGGCAGAAACGAGGTAAGAAGTATGGCTTGTACGAAGAGATGTTTGAGAGATAAAGATGTATATCATATTTGTTTGTTTAGAAAAATACAAGTTGTACTCTACACATGTTAGTACTTGTATAAGCACTGAGGATTAACTTGACCGCGAGAGGTAATACGCTTGTGCTTAAACTTCGGGTGCGCTGATGGCAGGGTACGGGGAATGTTTACAACACATGTCAGTTGGACTTAACTTTAGAAGTATAGTATGACCCTCATCCGGTATTTGTTTAGGCTCATATTCCCTCTATATTTCTACTAATTATCGTTCGTTCGCCTCATTTTGAAATCTATTTTCAGCTTTTATTGAATTTCTTTTTCTGTCACCGCGTGGAAGTGGGTCAAGAGCGGAAGATGAGTTTTACATTAAGGGAGATAACTCATGCTGCTAGGTTACGTGTATTAATTATATTTAGTACTTAAATATAATATATTTTATGTGTGTTGATTATGTCTCGTTAATTAGTTTCTTCTAATTGCCGATGGCGATACCTGGTATGTGTTATTACATAGGTTGATGTTAGTTCAATTGTTAATAGTTTCCCTTTGTAAACTAGTTTGACTGACGGCACACATGGGCTCCCTGCAGACCATAATGGCGTTTTGTGGCTCCGATCGTCAGACACGACAGGGTTGTTTTCTTTATGTATCCAATAAAATGTGGTGGTTTAGTGTCCTAAGCGGAACATCCTCATACCCAGGGCGGTGGTGTATTGGGGGAATAACAGGAGTATATAATGGTGTTTTACGGATCCTAGCGTCAGAAGGGCTAGGGTTGATTTTATTATCTGCCTATTAATACAACTATTTTTTTTTCTATTAATACGTGGTGAATATTTAAAAAAGTTACCGCTGGTTTTTAAAAGGAGAGAGGTGTGTAAAGATGGTTTAGTGTCATAAGAGCTGTAGAAACATAACCATCATACACGGGTTTATGGGTATGGGTTAGGGTTGTGGTTTACACATCTGCAAATGAAAACCTTAAAAATATTGCAAATACTTTTATATAAAAAGAAATAAGTGAAAACAAAAATGGACGAGTTGGCTGCCTTTCTGATAGTTGTTAGTGTCATGAGCGGAACATCTGGAAAAAAATTTATTAGCGCTAAACGAGAAAGTTGCGTTATTGGGGCAAGGGGAGAGAGTGGGGAGGGGGGGGGGGGTAGGATATTAATAACACACACGCGTTATATATGTAATTATAAATAAAGGAAGAGATAAGATGCATGTCTGTAAAAGAACTAACGGTAGTTCGAGTGTTGGGTATCGATGGATTGAGTGGGAGAAGTAGAAGTAACAGCAGATAGTAGTAGTAGTAGTAGTAGTATTACTAGTAGTTTTACTAGTAATAGTAGTAGTAGTAGTAGTAGCATGAGCAGCAGCAGCAGCAGCAGCAGCAGCAATAGTAGTAGTACTAATGGTAGTAGTAGTAATAGAAGTTGTAAGAGTTGTAGTAATGGTAATGGTAGAAGTAATAGTAGGTGTAATAGTAAGTAGTAGTAGTAGTAGTAGTAGTAGTAGTAGTAGTAGTAGTAGTAGTAGTAGTAGTAGTAGTAGTAGTAGTAGGAGTAGTAGTAATAGTAGTAGTGGTAGTAGTAATAGTAGTAGTAGTATTATTATTAATTGTAGTAGTAGTAATAGAAGTTGTAAGAGTTGTAGTAATGGTAATGGTAGAAGTAATAGTAGGTGAAATAGTAAGTAGTAGTAGTAGTAGTAGTAGTAGTAGTAGTAGTAGTAGTAGTAGTAGTAGTAGTAGTAGTAGTAGTAGAAGTAGTAGTTGTAGTAATAGTAGTGTGTAAGTAATAGTAGTAGTAGTCGTAGTAGTAGTAGTAGCAGTAGTAGTAATATTAGTAGTAGTAGTAGTAGTAGTAGTAGTAGTAGTAGTAGTAGTAGTAGTAGTAGTAGTAGTAGTAGTAGTAGTAGTAGTAGTAGTAGTAGCATCAGTAGTAGTAGTAGAATTAGTAGTAGTTGTAGTAGTAGTAG
>CAWUFQ010000046.1:0-10000 GCA_963921405.1 Cepaea hortensis | reverse complement strand
GAAGTTCGTGCTTTTTTGACGCTTTCTTTAGTCCATCCTGCAGAAAGAGACAGAGCTATAATGGGTAAACCCAGATGCAATAACACCATCATCTTGCCAGTAAACCTCTGTAAACCTGCTAATCAAATGTATTGTTATACCTGCTTACAATTTCAGCCAGCTGTGTGTGGCTTGGCGCGGACGACATCTTCCACGAGGGAACTTGGGAATGGGCAAGCACATCGAATACTTTCAGTGGGTTCACAAACTGGGCTAGTGGTGAACCAAACAATTATAGAGGTAGGTTGTCATACACTGGCTAGGAATGAATGCTGTGTGTGAATATGTTAGTGTGACAGAAGCAAAATATAAAAAACAACCTTTCGCACCTATTCAGGCGTGTTGCCTATATGGTGCTGGCCTAATATCCTACGGACCAGAAGAAACTTAATGCACGACAAAGTGAAAATATCACGCTGGTCGCCTTCACTTCCCATGATATTTGATAGTAAATATTTTAGACCCATTTCACCACACGGCATGGTTGGGGTATGAACACAGCGATGATCAACGAGTCTGGTGATTGTGTAAGATGGTGAAACATGACCGCCCACACTTACCGGCATAGCTCATGATAATGAATTTAGCGTGGGTCGAGCTAGGAATCAAGGGCAATAACAACAAAACCAAAAAGTTCTCAATGGGATTTCAACACACAATCACCGCACCTGGGTGCTACATGGCGTGCTAACCGCTTTTCTACATAACTGCGTGTGTCAGGTCTTCGTCAGATATAACTGAGCTACCGTATGACAGTCGACGGTACTATCTGCTTCTGTTAGCGCCGAAAGTTGGACGGCGCTTACCAAACCCGACACCTTACATTGTGCTAACGGCTTCGTGCGGAGGAGCGCAATTAGGAGGATAAAAGCCTTATCCTGATTTGAGGAAATTCAACCTAAAGACTAAATGTCATAGCAGGCCAGACCTGACCCTAAGTTGTTGATTGCAACTGGCGTAGGATCAAAGTCCTGACAGCCGGACATTTAGAACATTGCTTTGCTGATCCGGCAGTTTCTCCTGCGTGTCTTGTTCTAGAAGTAATGGTGTTACCATTCCTCTGGAGTGAGCTTGTCAGGCCGAGAGATGGATTATGCTGCATGGGCAACACATGGTCTCTATATTTTAGCCCAGGCTTTGTGCTATAGAGAGGTATCAATCCATCATGGGTCTTAACTGGTATCGGAATCAAATGGAGAAGAAGCAGTTACGGGTTATAAATCCTTGTCAATTGGCGTAGACATTGGGCGCCACGGGTTGCCTCTGACGGTGGGAGATACCTACAGGTGCCACTGATCAGTTACCGCCCGCCTCAAGCTCGACAGTTCCCGGGTACAATGGGTGCTTGTGGTAGGACAAAATCTGTATCGCGGGCTGTAAAACTAATGCACTAAGCACTAAAAAGAAAATAGAAACATCAAGATACGGCTTGCAACCTGGAACATAAGAACCATGTGTATAGGATTTCCCCCTAACTTGACGAATATTTACTATGTGAGAAAACGGTTGTGATTGATGCCGAACTCAATGATCTTAACATTAATATTGCTGGTCTGCAGGAAGGAGACTTGGCTCGTTAAGGAAGGGTCACTCGGGGAAACTTATTACAACAGTTTGTTGTGTGTGTGTGTATGTGTGCGTGCGTGCGTGCGTGCGTGCGTGCGTGCGTGCGTGTGTGTGTGTGTGTGTGTGTGTGTGGAAAGGTAGATTGCAGGTAGTAAACCGAAGGTAGATTGCAGGTAGTAAACCGACAACATGGAGTAGGCTTCGCATTGAAGAATTCACTACTTGGAATGATTGATATTCCAGCTGACGGAAATGAAAGATTATTATCCCTAAGCTTGGCAGCCACTTGTGGTTTTTCCACCAGTATCATTACATATGCATAGACACTCAGTTGCTTTGATGATTTGAAGGATTCATTCTATGAAGAGTTAGACTTTGTGTGTGATCAAGGCAGTACCAAAAACTTACTACATATATATGCTCGGTGATTTTAATGCTCGTGTGGGCAAAGACTGTAGATCAAGGTCAGTGTGCCTTGGAAAATACAACATCGGTCGCATGAATGGCAATGGGCATAGCCTGTTGGAATATTGCACCAGAAACTATCTATGTATTGCAAACTCCTATTTTAAAACAATATAGCGGCAAAATGTTACATGGAAACACCCGAGATCCGGTCATTGGCATCCACTGGAATTCATCACCACACGGAGATCACATTGGAATCACACTTCGTTAACTCAACTTTACAAAAGTGCTGATTGTGATACTGATCTTTCTTTAGTTGTTGCAAGGGTTAGACTGAGACCAAAGGGGATCTACACACCAAACATAAATCTAACCCCAGGAGTAATATTATTAACACCCAAGATACTGATAAGTGCTTCAGGTTCCAACAGCAACTTGATGACGGATTCACAGATACATCAGAAAATTTTATAGCAAGTAAATAATGGGGTATACTTTAGGAAACGTTTTATAAAGCAGCGGTAACGGCATATGGCATTGTGGATAATAAAGGTAAGACTGGTCTGTAGTTGAACTAGTTTGTAGCTCTTAATTGATAAAAAGGAGATAGTTATCTTAAGAAACAAGAAAAGAACAAAATGAAACACTCTCAATGAGCAGAAGCAAGCTAGGAAGGATGTGCAAAAGGCTGCCAGACATTATGCAAAAGACTATTGGATCAAGTTATGCTAGTACATTTAAAATGAAATTAACAAAGGAAACACCAGAAGCATGTATGAAGGGATAGAAATGGCCTGTGGTCCAATAATCAAAAGAAGTGCACCACTGAAAACCTTGATTAGAGAAATCATCATTGATAAGAAATAGCAGATGGATAGATGGGTAGAGCACGATTTGGAGCTTTACTCAAGCGAGACCAAACTAGAGAAGAAGAAGAACATTAGAAGATGAGGTCAGCACCTTGGAAGTCAGAAATTCTCTTATTCTTGACTATACCACTCATGCTTTAATGTAGTCTCAAGATCTGCGCCGATGCTGCGGAGTTTCGTGCATTGAGCGAAGCAATCCTTGAGTGAATTTTTCGCAGCGTGCGTGGTTCTGTGGTGTTCGGTCTTTTCAACATGGCGGAACAATTCGTGTGTTCCTTGCGGACGGCAGTCAACAAAACAAGGCGACGGGGCCAACGTGGTGGTCGCAAGCGACGCAAGCGTGGAGGGGTAAGACGTTTTAGACTTAAATGTGACCGTCTAGACCTCAGGTATATTCGGATTCTATATGGGAACTGCGCCAGCGTAAAACAACGTTGCCCTATTCTCGAAAACCTGGTTTACAGGAATGACATTGTAGCACTCCGGGAGACGAGACTGGGTGATCAGCTACTCCAAATGGCCGGTTTCAAATATTTCTACAACAGGCGATATCTGGGAATGGCGATTCTCATTCGCGACAGTATGGTTGCTTCAGAGTTAGACATGTCTAGGTGGGACAATGACGAAATACAAATACAGGCGGTTACTGTTCAATCCGGTCTACCATTCGTGTTGATTAATGTTTATGCCCGTAACGCGAGAGTGGATTCCCAGAAGTGGCAGTGCTTAAGTGACTTATTAGGTCACGAAAAACATGTCATTTTCTGTGGCTATTTCATCGCTAAAGGCAGATCATGGGGAAACATTTCCTCCAACACACAGGGGGAGGAGCTCGAAGCTGCACTTGAAACCATTGACCTGGTAATGTCTCAGCTTCTTGAACTCAAGATAAGTCTGTTCCTCCTTAGTTGGATCGCTGCAGCCCTCTTCCAACGGAAAGTAGTTTTCATATGTGGCAGTTGGACGTCGGGACCAACAACAATATATCCTGGCCTACCACAGGGATCACCTTTATCTCCGGTGCTGTTCAACGCCTACACTGTGAGAATCACCAGCGAGCAGATCACTGGACCTGGTAGGACATTGTCATATGACGACGATGTTTTAGTGTATCGTCAGGGTAAGGATAGAGATCAGGTTGCTGTGGAACTGCAAACCGAACTCAAACGCATAAGTATTTGATGTGCTGAAGCTGGAGCACTGGTCAACCCAACAAAGGCAATAGTGACATGGCTCTCTTTGAATAATCATATTGTCAACCCGCTAACACCAACTGTTAATCTGTGTTAAGAGACTGTGGAAAGAACGCAGGCAATGAATTACCTGTGGATACGTGTTGATCGAAGCCTTGCTTATAATGAGCACATAGACCAGGTGATAACAAAGGCCAAGCTGGGTTTGGCTGCGATGCGTGTGATGGCGGCAGCAAACTGTGAGCAACGCCATCTAGGCCTCCTATACGAGGGGCTGGTCATGTCTGTTTTGGAGTATGCGATGGCGATCCTGACTCTCAGCCGTAAGCAAATAGAAAAGATGGAAAGGATACAAAACGAAGCTATGCGCATTATTCTTGGATGTACAAGAGTTACAGCATGCAAGACGATGCGTTAACTTCTTGATTTTTCAACCACTGAAGACAGAATACAAATTTGCAGAGCACGTGCTTACCTCAGAGTCAACGCAAACACACAACATTCACTGCATAGTGAAATTAGGAAGGTGAAGGGCAGCTGGTTAAAAGGGGGAAGGTCGTGGATAGGTCAAGCGAAAGACATTCTTCAACAGGTGTGTTCACTGGAGGACTTAGAACCTGGCGAGGAGTGGGTTCAAGTGCCAACAGATTTCTGTACGTCTTTTTCAGTTTGCATCCAACTAGACAGAAAATGCAGACAAGAAAATCCGGCTGCTGTGTAGGCGGAAGTACAAGCGTTGATTTTCGAGAATTCGTTAGACGGTGATGCTGTCATCTACACAGATGGGTCGGTCGTCCGTCATGTGAGAAACTCATGGGCCTTTACAGTTCGGGCCGGAGGGAGAATTGTGAAAGAGGACTCTGGTGCTTTCACTGAAACCACAAGTAGCCTGACTATGGAAGTCATGGCAGTAAGTAAAGCAATTCCAT
Organism: Cepaea hortensis; assembly: GCA_963921405.1. Taxonomy (NCBI): domain Eukaryota; kingdom Metazoa; phylum Mollusca; class Gastropoda; order Stylommatophora; family Helicidae; genus Cepaea; species Cepaea hortensis. The sequence continues at coordinate 4,996 of CAWUFQ010000046.1, read as the reverse complement.
GGCTCGAGACACATACATTATCTAAGGCATGTGTCCTTAGCGACTCAATGAGCATGCTCAAGAGGATAGAGACGGGGTTGATCCGAAGAGAGTGGTTGTTGTCTCTGAAACGGTCTCGGCCAGGGCACGCGGGAGTACAAGGAAATGAGAGGGTTGACAAGCTCGCAGGCATGGTTAATATGGAGGGTGGACGCGCCATAGACCAGGCTGACATTCTGAAAGCGCTACGAGAAGTAACACTTTTGCGAGAACCAAGTGATGACTTCGAATCTACAACCATGGTCAGACTGCGAGAACAGCAAATTAAAAGAGGTGTGGCCAAAAAAGAACACTACGCAGGAAGCCAAAGAAGATTGTTAAACCAGCACAGAACTGGTGTCGTTAGCCGCTACAAGCTGCGGGATTTGCTGAGGAGGGGATCCGAGCACTTATGAACTGAATGGTTCGATGTGCAATGAGGATGATCTGTCGATTAACTAACTAACTGAGACCAAACTAGCGAATGATGTCCTCAACGCCTTAGTGGCTCTGCCAACTCTTGATCACCTGGACACACTTCCCATCATAACAGAAGTTAATTGTGCTATTAATGAACTTACATGTAGCAAGGCTGCAGGTTAGGACGAGGATCTAATAGAGGATGTCGGGAGAGGGCAAGACACATTAACTCTACAGATCCACCACCTGATAGAGCTATGCTGGCGAGAAAGACAAGATCCACGGGATTTCAAAGATTCAAGCATCAACCCACTGTACAAGAACGACGAGGATCGGAGTGACTGTAACAACGATATGGGTATCGTTGGCAAAAAAATTGCCAGAATTGTTCTGCGCAGATTTTAAGTCCTGGGAGATGAGGTCTACCCCGAATGCCAATGTGGCTTCCGACGGGACCAGTCTACCTTTGATATGATATTCTCATTGCGAAAAATGCAAGAAAATGCCGTGAACAGAATCAACCACTGTTTATTGCCTTCATCGACCTCACTAAGGCATTTGATTCGAATAGTTGCGATTTATATATAATCAAAGATATGGAAACTAATCACCAGAAAAACGAATCCAGAAAGTTTTTTAAAGAACTGAAGTCCATGAAACGAGGGCACCAACACAACACATATGGTTTAAAAGACAAAAATGGTAATATGATAAATACCAATGAGGAAATGTGCAACACATGACAAGAATATTTTGTTGAATTACTAAATTGTGAAGCTCCAAGTAACACTTTCCCACAGGAAGAGGTTCTAACGTGTGAACCACAAATTGAAGAACCTGCATTTGAAGAAATCCTATATGTAATCACACTACTTAAAAACAATAAGGCAACTGGGGCTGATGGAATTGCTGCTGAATTTATAAAGGCGGGTGGCCATGCATTACATCTAAAGTTATACGAACTAATAATAAAAGTCTGGCGGGCTTTAGACAAGACAGTTCAGCAATAGATCAGATATTTATCTTACGACAAATAGCCGAGAAAAATTGGGAATATAAAAGAGATCTCCATAACATTTTTTGTGGATTTTAAAAAAGCTTATGATAGTGTCCATAGGAATAGTCTCTGGAATTGCTATGCGGGAATTTGGAATACCAAGGAAGTTAATCAACATGACCAGACTATGCATGGTAGATACGTATAATATAGTAACATATAAAGGCAGGAAATCAGACCCTTTCCAAATAACGTCTGGCTTGAAACAGGGTGATGCACTATCGCCACTACTCTTCAATCTGGCTCTAGAGAAAGTTGTAAGGAGGGTAAAGGAGGAATGTGATATTGGAGGAACATCCAAGCTGCTTGGTTATGCAGATGATATAGATATTATAGGGGGAAATGAACAAAAGACATTGGAAATATTGACTCACTTAAAGGAAAAAGCCCACCAGATGGGGCTGGGTATCAACCAAGATAAGACAGAATATATGGTAATTTCAAGAGACGGAATGGCTAAAAACTCTGGCCACATACAAATAGATAATATGACCATTAAAAGAACGGAAACATACAAATACCTGGGTACAATCTTCAACTTCTCCAACATCATAAGGGAAGAAAAACAAACTAGAATCAATTCTGGAAATAAGATATACTATGCACTACAACATCTACTAAAATCAAAGGTGCTATCTCGTAACACCAAGATCACAATATACAAAACACTGATCAGACCAGTTGTGCTGTATGGCTCTGAAACCTGGAGTACAACGAAAGGAGACGAAGCCTTGTTACAAACCTTTGAGAACAAAGTTTTAAGACGCATCTTTGGACCCATTAGGGATACACAAAATGGAGAGTGGAAAAGAAGAAGTAACAAAGACATTTGTGATCTGTTTAAGTCCCCGCTAATCACTGGTATCATGAAGGCTAATAGACAACAATGGCTGGGGCATATAGAAAGAATGGAAGATAATAGGGAACCAAACTCGCTTAGACTCAGGAAATAAATTACCGTAGACCCAGAGGTAGACCAAGAAGACGGTCGAGAGATAATACATATACAGACCTACAAGCACTTGGAATCAACGACTGGCAAGAGAAGGTCAACCAGAGAGACGAATGGAGACAGATTGTATCTGCAGCAAAGAACCTCAATGACTCGGAACGCTGAAGAAGAAGAAGAAGAAGAAGAAGAAGAAGAAGAAGAAGAAGAAGAAGAAGAAGAAGAAGAAGAAGAAGAAGAAGAAGAAGAAGAAGAAGAAGAAGAAGAAGAAGAAGTTGCGATTTATGTTCAAGGCACTAAAGAAGATCGACTGCCCACTAACTCTTCTGTCCATTGTGGAATCGTTCCACACAGACATGAAGGGTATGGTCAAGTTTGATGGTGCAACTTCAGAAGAGTTTGAAATCAAGAGTAGAGTTAAGCAAGGTTGTGTACAGCCTCCCACCCTCTTTGGAATATACTTTTCACTTCTACTGAAATATGACTTTTGTGATCAGGGTGGTGGTATATACATTCACTCACGCTCAGATGGCGGCCTCTACAATGCTCAGAGATTGAAGGCCAAGACCACAATTAGGAGGTTACTGATCAGTGAGTTGGTTTTTTGCAGATGATGCTGCGATTACGATCCTTTCTGAGGAAGAATTACAACGTCTACAATCTGCATTCTCCAATGCTTGTTCTGAATCTGGATTAATAATTAGCAAAAAGAAGTAACAGATAACGTCACAAGGTGCACATGGGGCACCATCACTATTTATTAACGACGCCGAACTGGAGATAGTATACCAGTCTGCATATCTAGGATAAAAGGGTCGGTCTCACTGCCTTAGGGTTTAACGTCTTTCTCCGTGATCCCGTATATTCTCGTGAGCAACGTAACTTGCGCGAGAATCGATAGCGGTTCTCGTCGTGTTGGTATGTGAGCCGGTCGCTCAGAAAGCAATGGCAAACTACTGAGCGTAATCTTGCCAAGAAATCAACAATCAGCTGAAATATGCTGATGTTGACAGCGATGTCATGTAAAGGATATGCGAAAAAAAGGATAAGAGCTAAACAGCAAAGTATCCCGATATCAGGAAAACAACATCAGGATTGATAAGGCAAGGCAGCAACAACAATGAACTGGTTAACAAAAAGAGTCTGGGAGAACAGGAAGCTTACTGCCAAAACAAAAATCCTTGTCTATCAAGCCTGTGTCCTTAGTACTCTTCTTTATGGCAGTGAGACCTGGACAACTTACTCACGCCAAGAGAAACGTTTAAACAGCTTTCATATGCGGTGTCTGCGAAGAATACTTGATATTCAGTGGCAAGGAAAAATCACAAATACTGAAGTTTTGGGAAGATCAGGTTGTGTGACGGTGTATTCATTGCTCAGTCTTCGCAGACTTAGAATAGATAGGACACATTAGGAGGATGGATGCTGGTAGAATACCACATGATATCTGTTTCTTTGTTGTGAATTACAGATGGGTAAGAGATCTTGGGGTCGACCTCTACTACGAAACAAAGATGTATGTAAGCGGGGCATGATTGATACATGAATTGATAATGCACATTGGGAGTAATTCGCCGCCGAACGTGTTGCATGGAGGACAAAGTCGGAAAGTGAAAAAAAAAAAAAAGACAAAATAGCGAATTATTGCAGATAAGTCACGCACTGTGCGTGTGAGACGTAAGATAGTGCATGATCATTGCAATGACCACGTGTTCGTATCGCATGCATCCACTGTGAACGAACATTTACGGCGCGAATTGGTCTGATCAGTCTCATTCCCCCTGCCATCGGTTGTAGTTATTATTATGCCTTTTTGAAGCACATGGTAACAGACTATCGCCTGCCAAGACAGAGACGTGCCAATGTGTGTGTATGTGTGTGTGTGTGTGTGTGTGTGTGTGTGTGTGTGTGTGTATATATATCTTATATATAAATTAGGATGTATGTATCTCTGTATGTATTTATGTATCTCTGTATGTATGTATGTCCTTTATGCGCTCGCGAACGGCCCATCCGATTGAGATGAAATTTTCTACACGCCTTCCTTTCATTCCAGAGATGCCAACTGTCGTAGTTTATTTTTCTTCTTCCTCCTCCTCCCTCCTCCCTCCTCCCCCTCCCAAAATACGTACGTCCAGGAAATGGTCTTCTACATAGACACTTCTCTCTGAGGTCCGCGATAACATATTAACCTGTTGGGATGGCAATCAATCATCCTACTACCTCCTCCCTCCTCCTCCCTTCTCCTCCTCCTCCTCTCCCCTCCTCCTCCTACCCTCTTCCTCTTCCCCTCATCCCTCTCCCTCCTCTTCCTCCTCCATCCTCCTCCTCCCTCTTCCTCCTCCTCCTCCCTCTTCCTCCTCCTCCTCCCTCTTCCTCCTCACTCCTCCTCCTCACTCTTCTTCCTCCTCCCTCTACCTCCTCCCTCCTCCTCCTTCTTCCTTCTCCTCCCTCCTCCTCCCTCCTCATCCTCCCTCTACCTCCTCCCTCCTCCTCCTTCCTCCACATCCCTCCTCCTCCTCTCCCCTCCTCCTCCTACCCTCTTCCTCTTC
>CAWUFQ010000045.1:0-39000 GCA_963921405.1 Cepaea hortensis | reverse complement strand
TGCTGGCTGGGGCAGGCGCATTGGGGGTGGGTGGGCATATGGGTGTCTGAGTATCATGTCTAACAGGTGGCAAAGTGGGCTAGGTTGGCAAATAGGTGGGTGGGTTGGCTAATAGCTGAGTGGACTGGCAAATAGGTGTATGGGTTGGTTGGAAAATAGGTGGGTGGGTTGGCTAGCATAAAATGAATCGTTGGGCTGGCAAATAAGTGGGTCAGTGTGCGGGTAAATAGGTGGGGAAATGGGTTGGTAAAAATATCGGTTGGTGGGCTAGCACATAAGTGGGTGGATGAGTTGGTAAATAAGTGGTTCATTTGGGCTGTCAATAAATTAGTGGGTGAACTGACAAATAAGTGGTTCATTGGCCTGGCAATAAATTAGTGGGTGGGTTGTCAAATAAGCAGGTGGGTGGGCACGAAAATAAGCGGGATGGTAAATAAGAGATTCACTGGACTGGCAATAAATTAGTGGGTGGGCTGGCAAATAAGTGGGTGGCAGGATTGGCAAACACATAGGTGAGTGGGTTGGCAAATAAGTGGGTTAGTAGGCACGAAAATAACTGGGTAAATGGGCTGGTAAATTCGTGGGTCGATAGACGGGTAAATACGTGGACAGGCTGGTAAATAAGTGGATAAGTGGGCTGGTAAATTCGTAGGTAGAGGAGCTGAAAATACGTAGGTAGATTTACTGGTAAATACGTGTGTAGGCAGTCTGATAAATACGTGGGTGGGTAGTGAGGGAAATAGGTGGATGGGGTGATACATAAGTGGGTGGGTAGGGTGGCAAATACGTGCGTGAGTGGGCTTGTAATACGTGGGTTGGGGGTGAGGTAAATAAGTAAGTAGCCATAGGCGACACATACACGCAGACATAAACACACACACACACACACACACACACACACATCACAACCTGCCAATGTGAGGGAAACATCACAGACTGGAAGACCCAGACACTGACGACATGGTCAGTGCAGTGTGGCAGTTGATGGCCTCAGTTGAACCAGCCATGAGATACTTAGCATATTTGTGAGAATGGGGGGGGGGGGGGGCAAATAAAAGCGAACAAGGGGATGGTAGGTTGTGGAGGGGTGTCCAGCGACAGGACAGAAATGATTAGCACTTTCATATTGTTAGTCAGGATGGTGAGTATATTTATAGATTAGATTAATTGTAGAAATATCACAACAATTGATAATAACGTGTAGAGACATTTCCACAGATTGTTTCCAGGGAGAAGTTCTATGCACGAGATGTCATACGATGATGTTGATGATGATGATGATGATGATGATGATGGTGGTGGTGGTGGTGGTGGTGGTGGTGGTGGTGGTGGTGGTGGTGGTGATGGTGGTGGTGGTGGTGGTGGTGATGGTGGTGATGGTTTTCATGTGCCTATCTAGCCTGTTGGTGTGACCTACACGTGCGACTGTTACTTATATTTCTAATGTCTTCCATTACAAACTGTTCCATATTTGAAATGGACTTCCTTTGAAAAGATGCTATAATTTTTGCTTACAGATATAATAGGAATCGATAGGTTGTCAGAATCACGGGTGGCTGAGATCGATATTGGGTGTTGAGACAAGGCTGAATGGAAATAAGACAAACTCTCCCAGACTCCGTGTAAATAGATCTCTTCCAACATAAAAGCTGGCACCTGGCATCGTATGGGTCTTGGCACCTCCCCAAGGTTACCACACATCTATCCAAGGATATCACACATCTCCCTAAGACTATCACACATCTCCGTAAAACTATCAAACATCTCCGCAAGACTATCAAACATCTCCCCAAGGTTACCACACATCTCTCTAAGACTATCACACATCTCTCCAATGCTATCACACATCTCCCTAAGACAATCACACATCTCCCCAAGGCTATCACACATCTCTCCAATGCTATCACACATCTCCCTAAGCTACACACATCTACCTAAGGCTATCACAAAACTTCCCAAGGCTCTCACACATCTCCCTAAGGCTATCACACATCTCTGTAAAACTATCACACATCTCTGTAAGAATATAACACATCTCCCCAGGGTTATCACACATCTCCTCAAGGTTATCACACATTTCCCCGTGGTTATCACATATCTCCCCAAAGATATCACACATCTCCCCAAGGCTATAACACATCTCTCAAAGGCTGTCATACATCTCCCACAGGTTATCACACATCTCCCCAAGCTATCACACATCTACCTAAGGCTATCACACATATCCCCAAGACTATCACACATCTCTCTAAGGTTATACATATTTCAACGACATCACCAAGACTGGTTCACACATCGCCCACTCCAGGATCTCTCAGGCTGACATGGAGGATGTGACAGAGAAGGTATCGGGGAACACACACATACACACACTTGACTCCCGGCAATATTTAGCAAGGGCCAGTACTCACCACCAAAGCTGGGCCGAAGACGGATGTCGTAGCCCTTGAGCAGGTTCTCGATGGTCTCCGAGACGTTGCCGAAGTAGTCTGTGTGCTGGCATCTGGGGAGATGCAACATGGTGTGTGTGAGTGTGGGGGAGTGTGTCGGTGTGGGGGAATGTGTCAGTGTGGCGGAGTGTGTCAGTGTGGAGGAGTGTGTCAGTGTGGGGGAGTGTGTCAGTGTGGGGGAGTGTGTCAGTGTGGGGTAGTGTGTCAGTGTGGAGGAGTGTGTCAGTGTGGGGGAATGTCTATGTGCTGGCATCTGGGGACATGAAACATGGTGTGTGTCACTGTGGGGGAGTGTGTCAGTGTGGGGAGTGTGTCAGTGTGGGGGGGGGGGGGGGGGTTGTCAGTGTGGGGAGTGTGTCAGTGTGGGGGAGTGTGTCAGTGTGGGGGAGTGTGTCAGTGTGGGGGAGTGTGTCAGTGTGGGGGAGTGTGTCAGTGTGGGGTAGTGTGTCAGTGTGGGGGAGTGTGTCTGTGTGGGGGGATGTCTATGTGCTGGCATCTGGGGACATGAAACATGGTGTGTGTCAGTGTGGGGGAGTGTGTGTGTGTGGATGATTGTGTAAGTGTAGATTATTGTGTCGGTGTAGATGGCTGTGTGGGTGTGGATGTCTGTATGGGTGTGGAAAACTGCGTGGGTGTAGATGATTGTGTGGGTGTGGATGATTGTGTGCGTGTGAGAGATTGTCTGAGAGTGAATAATTGTCTGGGAGTGAATGATTGTTTGAGTGTGAATTATTGTACGAGTGTGGATGGTTGTCTGAGTGTGAATAATTGCCTTAAGTTTCAGATTGTCTAATAAATGATGTTTGCCTGTGAGTGAGTGAGTGTCTAAGAGTGAGTGTTGTCTGAGAGTAAATGATTGCCCGAGAGTGAGTGACTGAGAATGACAGGCTGTCTTGGAGATGATTGTCAGAGAATGAGTGATTGTCTGATAGAGAATGATTGTCCTTGAGTTAATGAATATCTCAGAGTGACAGATTGTCTAGGAGGTTATGGCTGTCTGAGATTGAATGATTGTCTGAGAGTAAATGATTGTTTGAGAGTGTATAATTTTGTCATAATGCTAGATGGTTTGAAATTTATTGATTGTCTAAACGATGAATCATTATCTGAGTGTGTATGATTGTCTCATAGTGACAAATTGTCTGGGTGTGAATGATTGTCTGAAAATGACAAATTGTCAAACAGTGAGTGATTGTGTGCATAATTATCTGAGAGTGGAAGATATCCTGAGAGTGAATTATTGTCTCAACATGGATGATTGTCTGAGAGTGATTGATTGCTTGAGTCTCAGTGAATGTCTAGGCGTGGATGTTTGTCTGAGATAGAACGTCCGAGAGTGACAGAATGTCTGAGAGAGACAGAATGTCTGAGTGACAGAATGTGTGAGAGTGATAGAATGTCTGAGTGACAGAATGTGTGAGAGTGACAGAATGTCTGAGAGAGACAGAATGTCTGAGAGAGACAGAATGTCTGAGTGACAGAATGTGTGAGAGTGACAGAATGTCTGAGTGACAGAATGTGTGAGAGTGACAGAATGTCTGAGTGACAGAATGTGTGAGAGTGACAGAATGTCTGAGAGAGACAGAATGTCTGAGAGAGACAGAATGTCTGAGAGAGACAGAATGTCTGAGAGAGACAGAATGTCTGAGTGACAGAATGTGTGAGAGTGACAGAATGTCTGAGTGACAGAATGTGTGAGAGAGACAGAATGTCTGAGTGACAGAATGTGTGAGAGAGACAGAATGTCTGAGTGACAGAATGTGTGAGAGAGACAGAATGTCTGAGTGACAGAATGTGTGAGAGTGACAGAATGTCTGAGAGAGACAGAATGTCTGAGAGAGACAGAATGTCTGAGAGAGACAGAATGTCTGAGAGAGACAGAATGTCTGAGAGAAACAGAATGTCTGAGTGACAGAATGTGTGAGAGTGACAGAATGTCTGAGTGACAGAATGTGTGAGAGAGACAGAATGTCTGAGAGTGACAGAATGTCTGAGTGACAGAATGTGTGAGAGTGATAGAATGTCTGAGTGACAGAATGTGTGAGAGTGACAGAATGTCTGAGTGACAGAATGTGTGAGAGTGACAGAATGTCTGAGTGACAGAATGTGTGAGAGTGACAGAATGTCTGAGTGACAGAATGTGTGAGAGTGACAGAATGTGTGAGAGAGACAGAATGTCTGAGAGAGACAGAATGTCTGAGAGAGACAGAATGTCTGAGTGACAGAATGTGTGTGAGAGTGACAGAATGTCTGAGTGACAGAATGTGTGAGAGTGACAGAATGTCTGAGAGAGACATGATGTCTGAGAGTGACAGAATGTCGAAGAGTGACATACTTTTAGTGGATAAATAAGTAACTGATTATCGGCGGGGAGGGGGGACGCAAATTGTCTGAGGCCGGATGATTGTCTCGTAGACGATTTTCTGAGAATTACACATTGTCAGAAAGTGGATGATTGTTTGCGAGTGGGAAATTGTTTGATAGTGGATGCTTGTCTGGGTTTGGCAGAATGCCAGAAAGTGCATGCATGTTTAAAAGTGAATGGTTGTTTGAGATTGACAGATTGTCAGAGAGTGGAATTTGTTTGAGAGTGGATGATGGTTTGAGAGTGGGTGATTGTCTAAGAGTAGATGATTGTCTGATGATGAATGATTTTCTGAGAGTGGACGATTGTCTGAGAGTGGACGATTGCCTGAGAGTGAATGATTGTCTGAGAGTGGCAGACTGTTTAAGATGATTAAGAGTGGACAATTGTCTGAGAGTGGATGACTGTCTGACAGTGACAGATTAAGATTAAATGATTGATAATTTGAAAGTGAATTATTGTCTGAGAGTGATGGATTGTAGAAAGTGATAGATTGTCTGATAGTAGATGATTGTCTAGGAGTTATAGATTGTCTGAGAGTAGATGATAGTCTAAGAGTATAGATTGTAGAAAGTGAATGAATATCTAAGAATAGATTAATGTCTAGGAGTGATGGATTGTAGAAAGTGACAGAATGTCTATGAGTAGATGAGTGTCTATGAGTGATAGACTGTAGAAAGCGACATAATTTTTTAGAGTAGATGATTGTCTAGGAGTGATGGATTATATACAGTGACAGATTGTCTGTGGAGTAGATGATTGTCTAGGAGTGATAGATTGTCTGAGAGTAGATGATTCTAGAAGAAGTGATAGATTGTAGAAAGTGACAGATTGTCTGAGAGTAGATGATTGTCTAGAAGTGATGGATTGTAAACAGTGACAGATTGTCTGAGAGTAAATGATTGTCTAGGAATGATAGATTGCAGACAGTGGCAGAATGAAGAGAGGAAACACCAACAGCCGATATGGAGTTATAGTGGATAACTGACCTGTGTAGGGCAATCACAGCGCAGAAGTACACCAGGTTGGGGGTGGATGGGAGGAAGTGACGCACGCTGGAGGCGGAAGGGCGGAAGTAGCGCACGGTAGCCATGTGTCAGTCCTGAGTCTCGTCAATGTTATCTCGATCACTGATAACATCTGCTACTGTTGTTATGTAAATCACTGATAACATCTGTCGCTGTAGTTATCTCTTTCACTGATAACATATGCTGTTATATCAATCACTGATAACATGTTAATATGTTATCACATGAACTGGAAGCATCGTTTGCTGTTGTTATCTCGATTGCCTCGATTCACTTCTCACAGCTTGCCCAGAATCTGTGACTGAGGGTAACAGTAGTCATGTCATACTTTGACTGCCATGTAGAGGAGCACCTCCACACGACGCCGTCACACTGAATCTGGCACAGACACGTCACAGATATTCACTCTATGGAACAATCATCTACCGTTCTCAACTGGAGTCAAGTCACATTTGTAGGGGGCACAATCAATGTTACATTCTTCAGGGAATCGTCTCTACGTGTGCGAGGAACGGCAGGGGGCGCCGAAGCTTGATTAAAATTTACATGACTGATTGTGGATGGTCCTGTGCTGATCTCAAGATGGCCAATGTTGGGAACTAATGCTACACCTAACACCATTATGTCCAAAAACAAACAGAAATAATTGATGTAGCATACATTAGACAGGGAGCGACAGTAGCGTATTGGCGCGACACTAGCGCATTGGAGCGACAGTAGCGTATTGGAGCGACAGTAGCGTATTGGCTAGCACACTTGCCTGGCAGAACGTGGTCATGTGTTCGAGTCCTCATCGACATGGCGATTTAAAACATGTGACCTTACTTCACAGGTGGCCTTGACCTCTATGTTCAGTACCTGGGAGGTAAAGGCAACCGGCGTGACACTGATCTCTGACCCCTGGCGTGCAGAGTGACACTGACCTCTGACCCCTGTCGTGCCGAGTGGTGTACACACTCATGGGGTTAGAACCATGCACCCACAACGGCACAGGAAACAATGAGGGTCTGATGATTGCTGTACAACCTGGCAACGTGTCAACGCTGGAGACTGAGAACCTCCTGAGAATGTCCTCAGTGCAATCACTAGCCTCGATGTCAGAGAACACAGTTTCCGGTATGCGTTTCCTTATAAAAGTCAACAACAATACGTTCATAAAGACCTCGTTTCCTTCAGCATAGTTGCCTCATACAACTACACACTTTCCCAGCGTGCATACATCTTTTAGAAACATTCCGGGAACCCGTTCTTTGAACGTCTCTCTGCTGCTGTTGGTGATACTCTCCTCTTGTCTCCGAACCGCTGCCCTTTCAGTGCCGATCGTCACACAGAAAGCCCAAGTGGTGCCCGACCGACAGTAAGAGGAGGATGATCCAGGATCTTCGAAAGTCCTGCTTCATCAGATGGGATCAATGGTTTCATAGTCTGTCGAGGTATGCAGTCGATCCCTGAGTGGATCATCATCGACACTGAGATAACACGACTTCTAAAAAACACACCCATGTCTTCTTCTTCTTCTTCTTCTTCTTCTTCTTCTTCTTCTCCTCCTCCTCCTCCTCCTCCTCCTCCTCCTCCTCCTCCTCCTCCTCCTCCTCCTCAGCAGCAGCAGCAGCAGCAGCAGCAGCAGCAGCAGCAGCATCATCATCATCATCATCATCATCATCATCATCATCATCATCATCATCATGATGTGTCCAAACAATTGAGACTGTCTTCGTCTAATTTTTCTAATCAGTTTGCGGTTTTCATTTGTTTCTTGTGTGATGTGATCATTGGTTTTTCTGTCTGTCCATGGTTTTCTTTGCATTTTCTTCAGAAACCATGTCTCCATAGCCATCAGGTGTTTTCAGCTTGCCAGCTCATTGTCCACGCTTCACATCCATACAAAAGTAAGGTTCTATGTAGCACCTTAAAACTCTTTTTCTCGTTGCAAATGACATTGTTCTATTGGTCAATATATTTTCCCTCTTGCAAAAGGCTACCTTTGCCATGGCAATTCTTGTTCTAATCTCTTCAAAGTATCTCCCAACAGATGTTATGGCTGTTCCGAGATAATTGTACCGATTCACTAGTTTAAGAATATTCCCATTTACTTGTATATTACATTGTGGTGTTTCCTTCTTCCTAGTGACGATCATAAATAATGCAATGGAGTTATCTCAATGCATGCCCTATCCAGCGCCAGTGTGGTTTCTTAAACTCTTGAGTCGTGGTATTTGGTTAGCTCTCCCTATCGGGTCCAGTTTGTGATTCTGTCCTACCATTTCATTCTTGTAGTTAGTCATTGTTTTAACCGTTCTCCGTGTTTCTCATCATACAGTAGTGTCGATTTAACACTACAGCGGAATATTCTAAGCTGGTGTTAATTCTGGTGCTAAGTGTAATTCCCCTTGTCTTTCACAAACTCGCTAGTGCTATTGTGCGTGCCTGTTGTTATCTCACGTGGATACCTCTACCTGTTCTCATTGCGTTATCTCATGTGGATACCTCTACCTGTTCTCCTTGCCTGTTATCTCATGTGGATACCTCTACCTGTTCTCCTTACCTGTTATCTCATGTGGATACCTCTACCTGTTCTCCTGGCCTGTTGTTATCTCATGTGGATACCTCTACCTGTTCTCCTTGCCTCTTGTTATCTTATGTGGATACACTACCTGTTCTCCTTGCCTGTTGTTATCTCATGTGGATACCTCTACCTGTTCTCCTTGTCTGTTGTTATCTCATGTGGATACCTCCACCTGTTCTCCTTGCCTGTTGTTATCTCATGTGGATACCTCTACCTGTTCTCCTTGTCTGTTGTTATCTCATGTGGATACATCTACCTGTTCTCCTTGTCTGTTGTTATCTCATGTGGATACCTCTACCTGTTCTCCTTGCCTGTTGTTATCTCATGTGGATACCTCTACCTGTTCTCCTTGTCTGTTGTTATCTCATGTGGATACCTCTACCTGTTCTCCTTGCCTGTTGTTATCTCATGTGGATACCTCTACCTGTTCTCCTTGTCTGTTGTTATCTCATGTGGATACCTCTACCTGTTCTCCTTGTCTGTTGTTATCTCATGTGGATACCTCTACCTGTTCTCCTTGCCTGTTGTTATCTCATGTGGATACCTCTACCTGTTCTCCTTGTCTGTTGTTATCTCATGTGGATACCTCTACCTGTTCTCCTTGTCTGTTGTTATCTTATGTGGATACCTCTATCTGTTCTCCTTGTCTGTTGTTATCTCATGTGGATACCTCTACCTGTTCTCCATGTCTGTTGTTATCTCATGTGGATACCTCTACCTGTTCTCCTTGTCTGTTGTTATCTCATGTGGATACCTCTACCTGTTCTCCTTGCCTGTTGTTATCTCATGTGGATACCTCTACCTGTTCTCCTTGCCTGTTGTTATCTCATGTGGATACCTCTACCTGTTCTCCTTGTCTGTTGTTATCTCATGTGGATACCTCTACCTGTTCTCCTTGCCTGTTGTTATCTCATGGGGATACCTCTGCCTGTTCACCTTGCCTGTTGTTATCTCATGTGGATACCTCTACCTGTTCTCCTTGCCTGTTGTTATCTCATGTGGATACCTCTACCTGTTCTCCTTGCCTGTTGTTATCTCATGTGGATACCTCTACCTGTTCTCCTTGTCTGTTGTTATCTCATGTGGATACCTCTACCTGTTCTCCTTGCCTGTTGTTATCTCATGTGGATACCTCTACCTGTTCTCCTTGTCTGTTGTTATCTCATGTGGATGCCTCTACCTGTTCTCCTGGCCTGTTGTTATCTCATGTGGATACCTCTACCTGTTCTCCTTGTCTGTTGTTATCTCATGTGGATACCTCTACCTTTTCTCCTTGCCTGTTGTTATCTCATGTGGATACCTCTACCTGTTCTCCTTGCCTGTTGTTATCTCATGTGGATACATCTACCTGTTCTCCTTGTCTGTTGTTATCTCATGTGGATACCTCTACCTGTTCTCCTTGCCTGTTGTTATCTCATGGGGATACCTCTGCCTGTTCACCTTGCCTGTTGTTATCTCATGTGGATACCTCTACCTGTTCTCCTTGCCTGTTGTTATCTCATGTGGATACCTCTACCTGTTCTCTTTGTCTGTTGTTATCTCATGTGGATACCTCTACCTGTTCTCCTTGCCTGTTGTTATCTCATGTGGATACCTCTACCTGTTCTCCTTGTCTGTTGTTATCTCATGTGGATACCTCTACCTGATCTCCTTGTCTGTTGTTATCTCATGTGGATACCTCTACCTGTTCTCCTTGCCTGTTGTTATCTCATGTGGATACCTCTACTTGTTCTCCTGGCCTGTTGTTATCTCATGTGGATACCTCTACCTGTTCTCCTTGTCTGTTGTTATCTCATGTGGATACCTCTACCTGTTCTCCTTGCCTGTTGTTATCTCATGTGGATACCTCTACCTGTTCTCCTGGTCTGTTGTTATCTCATGTGGATGCCTCTACCTGTTCTCCTGGCCTGTTGTTATCTCATGTGGATACCTCTACCTGTTCTCCTTGCCTGTTGTTATCTCATGTGGATACCTCTACCTGTTCTCCTTGTCTGTTGTTATCTCATGTGGATACCTCTACCTGATCTCCTTGTCTGTTATCTCATGTGGATACCTCTACCTGTTCTCCTTGCCTGTTGTTATCTCATGTGGATACCTCTACCTGTTCTCCTTGCCTGTTGTTATCTCATGTGGATACCTCTACCTGTTCTCCTGGTCTGTTGTTATCTCATGTGGATGCCTCTACCTGTTCTCCTGGCCTGTTGTTATCTCATGTGGATACCTCTACCTGATCTCCTTGTCTGTTGTTATCTCATGTGGATACCTCTATCTGTTCTCCTTGTCTGTTGTTATCTCATGTGGATACCTCTATCTGTTCTCCTTGTCTGTTGTTATCTCATGTGGATACCTCTATCTGTTCTCCTTGTCTGTTGTTATCTCATGTGGATACCTCTATCTGTTCTCCTTGTCTGTTGTTATCTCATGTGGATACCTCTACCTGTTCTCTTGGCCTGTTGTTATCTCATGTGGATACCTCTATCTGTTCTCCTTGTCTGTTGTTATCTCATGTGGATACCTCTATCTGTTCTCCTTGTCTGTTGTTATCTCATGTGGATACCTCTATCTGTTCTCCTTGTCTGTTGTTATCTCATGTGGATACCTCTACCTGTTCTCTTGGCCTGTTGTTATCTCATGTGGATACCTCTACCTGTTCTCCTTGCCTGTTGTTATCTCATGTGGATACCTCTACCTGTTCTCCTTGCCTGTTGTTATCTCATGTGGATACCTCTACCTGTTCTCCTTGTCTGTTGTTATCTCATGTGGATGCCTCTACATGTTCTCCTTGCCTGTTGTTATCTCATGTGGATACCTCTACCTGTTATCCGTCTGTGTCTGCACTGCTTGGCAGATGGGTGCATGTCTGAAATGAGGTTTCCCAGGGGAGATCGGGTTATGATTGTCTTGGTTTATGCTCTGTATCTGTGTCAATCCCCGATCAACGTTAAGACCTAGTTGTTGTGCCTTTCATCAAATGAAAGTGTTTAATGTATGTTGTATCTGTGATAGGAGGGCGATGTCATCAGCCAACTCCAGATCCTCTGGCTGCTCTGTAAGAATCCAGAGATTACCGTGTCAGGTTGCAGTAATTGTGTTCTACGTAATCCAGAGAATGCCGTGTTTGGTTGCAGTAATTATATTCTACGTAACCCAGTCGATGATAATTATCATGGTAGCAAAAGTATGCACTCTGTACTTCTATTTTTTCCTTCAATCACGTTCGTTAGTTGTCCCTCATGGAAAGCTCCGAGCTCGTGTCTCTGTATTTGCCTTTATTAAGTTCACGACCTTCCGTGGGATCTCAACAATTTCCAAAGGCATTCCCGATCAATGCCGACGGCGGTCTTTGCTTGGTCCACAAATTCAACATAATGTCGCAAGTTCACGCCCATGCTTTGCTCTATGATTGTGTGTAATCTGGTCAGTACCGCATCTGTTTGGCCGAAATCCTGCCTTTTCGTTGCTTAGTTGTTTGTTAGGGAATATCTGTTCATCTCTCCAGAATGATCATGTTTACTATTGTTCCACTAAATGACAATATAAAATGACACAAAGAAGTGCAGCTTTACATAACAGAATTAAGACACATACAGGACGATGCGGCGATTAGCCTTCATCAGCAAACAAACACATTCACAAACACAACATACAGTCAAGGAGATATCCTGTGACTACATCAGAAGGTGACGACAGGACGAGAGGAGCAAAAGCATGAAAAAATTAAGGCAATGAAGAGAAAATGAGAATTGAAAAAATTTTAATTGAAAAAAATGTTAATTGAAAAAAATGTTAATTGAAAAAAATGTTCATACTCACCTCACAGTTCAGATCTGTAAGCAACTGAACTGTGAGGTGAGTATGAACATTTTCCTTGACCTCCTTGACTGTATGTTGTGTTTGTGAATGTGTTTGTTTGCTGATGAAGGCTAATCGCCGCAACGTCCTGTATGTGTCTTAATTCTTTTATGTAAAGCTGCACTACTTTGTGTCATTTTATATTGTTTATACTCTCACAGCTTTACCGCAGTTCCACCTAATTGTATTCACTAAATGACAACAACATTATGCCTCTACAGTTTTAGCATTCCCGCAGATCTCCTTTGTGTGGGCAGCTTCACCAGTTATCAGTGTCTGCAGTCTGCGGATATTTCTTCCGTCTCCCAGACTGTTAGATGACTGGCCGCTGTCACACACCAAGAGAGACAAACTGAACTGTCTTCGTTGTGGTACCTAACTTCTCTCTCTATATAAAGAAGTGTGTGTTCACACTTGCTTCTGTAGCCAGGAGATGTCGACATGTGAAGATTGCCGTTTCCAAACTCCTGTATGCCTCTAGCTGTACCTGTGTCACTTGACAGGTGTGCACCCTAATGTGACGGCCGCACTCCAGTCACGTGATATGGTGGCAGCACTCCCCAGTCACGTGATGTAACGGTGGCACTTCAGTCACGTGGTGTTACGGCATCACTCCCAAGTCACCTGATGTAACCGTGGCACTCGAATTACGTGGTGTGACGGCAGCACTCTGCTGTCACTGACTGTGACGGCAGCACACCACAGTTACGTGATGTAACGGCAGAGCAGCCTCTCCAGTGTCCGGACATGAAACCTTCAGGAAACACCTGTTATTTGTTTCTCCTGTTATTTCGGTGACCTCAGGGGTTTCCCAGCGGCTAACACGTGTAACACGTGTAGTATTGTGTGGCAATGGTTGACCTCACATACATCCCCACACATGTCACACAGTGACAAGTGTGAGCTACATGTCACTCAGTGACAAGTGTGGGCTACATGTCACACAGTGATAAGTGTGGGTTACATGTCACAGAGTGACAAGTGTGTGATACAGGTCACACAGTGATAAGTGTGGGCTACAGGTCACACAGTGACAAGTGTGGGCTATAGGTCAGACAGTGATAAGTGTTAGCGAGACAAGGCTGGCGTCTGTCAAGGTGTACATCTGAAATGCAGCTACCAGTGCCATCTAGTTACACACGCGCGAGCACACGCGAACACACACGAGCAAGCACACACACACACACACACACACACACACACACACACACACACACACTGGCAATTACGAGTTGTTAAAGTTAAGCAGGCTAAGACTAAACACAAATACCGCGTGTTCCATGAAACCACCGAGAGAACTATACGCACAATAACACAAACCGCGTGTTCTATGAAACTCGGCCACCGAGAGAACTGTACGCACAATAACACAATCTCAATAACTGACACCGCGAGGACACTGTATCGAAGAGAGGAGCAAACTTGTGGATTAACCGCTCCAAGAAAGACAGCTCCTGGGTGTGTGAGTGAAACAAGTTCCCCGCGCTCTCCGGCCACCACATACTGGGTAGGACAGGGCGAAAGCGAGAGACGCGCGGGGATCATGTCTGTACACTGAGTGAACCTGGCGCGCCATTGATGGGCTCGCCAGCCACAGACTGGCCGAGCAGAGGACAGCCATAGACTGGCCGAGCAGAAGATAGCCATAGATTATATGGTATGATAGACTGGCCGAGCAGGAGATAACCATACAGTCTATGGTATGATAGACTGACCGAGCAGGAGATAACCATAGAGTTTATGGTATGATAGACTGACCGAGCAGGAGACAGCCATAGACTGGCAGGGCAGGAGACAGCCATAGAGTTAGTTAGTTAGTTAGTTAGTTAGTTAGTTAGTCGTAGTTCCAACCTCACAGCAACGGGTTGTCCCCATTATGCTCCGTTCCGGTGCCAGTGAATATGACACAAAACGCTCCCCACTGCCCAATGTGAAAAGTGGAAAAGACTGGAGTCTCGACAAACAACAGCCCGCACAGACACACTGTGCATAATGCCACAGCCAGAATGTCAACACAATAGTCCCCAACGAAACACCCAGTTCATCTCTGATGGAATCGGCAGTCATTTTCCCATCTGGATGTTTCCTAGATGTTCACCCACACAGTCCACGAAAATACAGTTCATCGCTGATGGCAGTGGCGGTCAACCAGAAGCCCAGCAGCCACGCATTTCTGCATAAGGCAAAAACCGGTCAACTCTGGAACATAGCCATCTACCATCGCTCCGAACATGCAGTCACGTTCCAAAACACCTCGGGCAGATTCAAAAGCATTTCACACGAAACTCACAGCTCACAGTGTCGCGCCACGCACTCACTCAGTAGCAGGGCGACGGAACCATCAAGCCTCCTTAGTCGCCTCTTACGACATGCGTGGTAGGCTACAGTGTTGCTATTCTTTGCTTCCCTCATGGGCCCCGGCAACACACGGGATACACGGGAGCAGGAGAGAGCCATAGACTGGCCGAGCAGGAGACAGCCATAGAGTTTATGGTATGATAGACTGGCCAAGGTGGAGACAGCCATAGAGTCTATGGTATGATAGACTTGCTGGGCGGGAGACATCCATAGAAGTTATGGTATGATAGACTGGCCGAGCGGGAGACAGCCATAGACTATATGATATGATAGACTGGCCAAGAGGGAGACAGCCATAGAGTATATGGTCTGATAGACTGGCAGGACAGGAGACAGCCATAGAGTCTATGGTATGGTAGACTGGCGGGACAGGAGACAGCCATAGATTCTATGGTATGATAGACTGGTAGGACAGGAGACAGCCATAGAGTCTATGGTATGATAGACCGGCGGGACAGGAGACAGCCATAGAGTCTATGGTATGATAGACTGGCAGGACAGGAGACAGCCATAGAGTCTATGGTGTGATGGACTGGCCGAGCAGGAGACAGCCATAGAGTCTATGGTATGATAGACTGGCAGGACAGGAGACAGCCGTAGAGTCTATGATATGATAGACTGGCGGGACAGGAGACAGCCATAGAGTCTATGGTATGATAGACTGGCGGGATAGGAGACAGCCATAGAGTCTATGGTATGATAGACTAGCAGGACAGGAGACAGCTGGCCGACTTGCTGACCATGGGGTTGTGGAACTGTGGATGAGCCGAAACAGTGTTATTTATTATCTCCACTCTAGCAAGACATTACAAGGAGAATAAACTTTGCTCTGGAAAACCCCAAACATGTGTGGATGGGAGCAGAAAGAACAATAGCTGTCAGAGTACTGAGAACTCGGGTATTCTTTGTGACAACATAACAGCGTGACACCACAACTTGAACACGTCAGCTGTCATGTCAGTGATTAACTTGGACCAAGAGGTTTCAATATTGTTGGTCTCAGACTAACACAAGAGTTCGCAACACCACTGACCTAGTTATCACACGTAACGCCATTTTCACACACAACAACATTCGGCTACCTTTCACATACCATTTGGCTACCTTTCACACAACACCATTTGTCTACCTTTCACACAACACCATTTGGCTACCTTTCACACAACACCATTTGGCTACCTTTCACATACCATTTGCCTACCTTTCACACAACACCATTTGTCTACCATTCACACAACACCATTTGTCTACCTTTCAAATAACACGATTTGGCTACCTTTCACACACTATTGTGGCTAAATTTCACACGACTAGAGGAACGTGGGTAGCGGGATAAGGGTATCCCCTATCAAAGGAGAGGTAAGGTTCCCTCCGCTAGCCTAAGGGACACCCTTGGGCAAGGTGGAGTACCCGTTTAGCCCCCCGATCAGGGTTACGTGAAGCCATGTGTGCAGGTGGTGGATGAAGTTGAAGAGCAGCCGACAGATAGTTGTAGGTTATGGTCTCCAGCTTCACGACGGTAGGCAGAGGATCTCAGTTTTGGGGAGACAATGGCTATGGTTATCGACCAGTATTGTCACTTCTAGGAAGGAAAGCAATGGCAAACTACCTTCTTTACAGATGCCAAGAATATCATGTAGTGCAGTCTTATCGATAATCAGAGAAACGGCGTAAATGGGTGCTCCATATGAGCAGCCTCGCCCGGTAGGGGTAGTCATGTGCACCAGGTGACTCCAGACCGTCATCGGGAGACTGGGTGCGAAAGAATATCAACATTGAAAGTAGGAACTTGGAATGTAAGAACTATGAGTGGGGATGGGAAATTTGATAACATTAAGAATGAAATGAGAAGATTAAATATTAACCTGTTAGGTGTATGTGAGACCAGATGGACAGGAATGGGCATTATGACATCTGAGGAATATAGAATAATCTATTCTGGTGGAGAGAAACAACAGCGAGGAGTAGCAATTATAATGGATACACAGAGAGCAAAATCGATCAAAGGATATTGGACTGTATCAGACAGAGTGTTACTAGTGAAGTTGAGTGGAAGACCTTGTGATGTCATCGTCATACCAGTGTATGCACCAACAGCAGACAGTAGTGATGACAGCATCGATGAATTTTATAGTGATTTAGAGAAAGCCTTTAAGAAATGCAAGAATTCTTCTTCTTCTTCTTCTTCTTCTTCTTCTGCGTTCATCCGGAGTTTTTTTTTCCGGACGTGATTGCGTTGTGCCTGTTTACAGCAAAGCTGCGTTCTTGCGCCGTTAGGCCGACACATCCGACTTCTGCGGGCATTTGTTGACCGGGTTAACCTTCCCGGGGGTTTCTTAGGACGTTTGACTCTCACTGTGGGGGTGTTATCCCCCATCCCAGCTCGTCCATATAGAACAGCCAAGGACATCCTGGTCAGCCCTCAAGGGAAGGCAGGGGCAGACCATGGGCATTCCCTGCCATCCAAGGAGGCTTCCATACTTGCAGAGCCGACATACAGCGCTCTGATACTGGGCTCACTCAAGGAATCGTCACTTCCCGCACATGGCTGCTTAGCCTCACTTCCGTATGTTGGGCCTTCCGTTCACCATAGGCTGTTCTTCTGGAAACCAGAAGAATGCAGTCTGCAGATGACATACCCACAGTGAGCTTTCGATTCGGACTTTCCATGTAATGGATTTGCTATCCAATCAATATTCTATTTCGTGCCACAAGGACACTTTTTCCACCGTTTATGAAGCCCACACAATGAGCTTTTGATTCGGACTTTCCACGTAATGGATTTGCTATCCAAGCAATATTCCATTTCATGCCTCTGGGACGCTTTTGTTACCGACATACCTGTGATATGAAGTGCGGCAGTCTAAATACTTCTTCATGCACCTTTAAATGTCAACCTGAATGTAGTTAAAGTAAGCTGCAGACAACTTGAGCTTGTTGATATCTCCATAGAGCTTGTCCTCAAATGAAGCAGGTGTGGGCCAAAATATCTTTCTCTGTTCTGCATATATTGGGCACTCCTGCAGCAAATGTTTAGCTGTCATTTTACCAGTTCCACAATTACATTCATCGGTATCTCCTATACTCCTTATTATATAAGTGGTATTTCAGCCTGTTATTTCCTGTGCGAAGTCTGAAGATTGCTACTTGTTCTCTCCGATCGAGTTTGTAATATGCATCATCCTTCTGGTGGCCTGGATGCTCTGATTCCCATTTGGTTCTATAAGTGCTTTTTATCAACCTTTTTGCCTCATTATAGGTTATGTCTATGTCAGGCTGTGGTAGTCTTCCACCCTCTTTTGCTAGTCTGTCAGCCTCTTCATTTCCAGGTATACTGCAATGTGATGGGATCCACTGTATTACAACTTATTTTTAAATTTCTGGCATAGACCATGGAGTGCTGTTCTTAGGTCAGATAGTTCTGTGCCGTTTTTGCTCTTCAATATTGAGACAGCTGACTTTGCATCTGTGAAGATAGCTATTTGTTTCTCTTTATTTTCCTCCATCAAGAGCATTTCTGCTGCAGTTTACAAAGCCTCTACCTCCGCTTTGAAGTTACTTGAAAATTTTTCAGTTGCCACTGACTGTGTTTTTTTCATTCCATTTTTTAAATTTAGGAGAATTCCTCCTCCTCCATTTTCTATTGAATTTTTGGCTGATCCATCTGTATACGCTTGGGTCCAATTGCTGCTTGGGTAATGTTCTGTTATGTAGTTTAGGGTTATTTTTCTTCTTTCGGTTTCATTCTGAGTGTTCTTTTTCTCAATACCAGGAATGTTTTCTATCATCTCAGGCAGTTGCTGCTGTCTCCAAGCTGGGAACTTGTGTGCATTGTAAATGGCTTTGACTGTTCATATGTTAAGTATGGGATCTGCCCTAATCTTTCGTTTTGCAGTTTCTACAAAGTTGCCACGCTTCAGTCTTCCCTTTCCAAATCCATTAAACCTGTTATACATAGGGTGGTCTGTCAATCTTCTGAATTTTTCTGCTTGTTGCTGGGCTCTGCTATCTCTTCTATCCTGCTTTGGTTGTAACCAAGGGATCTTTTCTAGTTCATTAATAGGCGTTGTCTTCAGGCTTCCAGTTATGATTCGCATTCCTTGATTTTGGACTCTACTTATTGTGTTAAAGTTTGACTTAGCTGCTGTTGCCCAAGCTGCAATGCCATATTCCAGTACTGGTCTCACCCGTCCAGTATATAACTTCTTGAGAACTTTCTCATCTGCTCCCCACGTTGTACCAGCAAGCTTTTTCATGATTGCCATTCTTTGCCTTGCTCTTGTTCGATTTTTCTCAACCTGTGTCTTCCGTGTCAGGCGACGATCAAAGGTGACTCCTAGATAGTTTGGATTTTCTTCATGGCGCAATATTTTTCCATTCAATACCAGCTTAGGTTGCTGAGTTTTATTTGAGAGGGAGAACACTGTGCATGTTGTTTTCTCCTCACTTATCTTCACTAGCCATGATTTTGACCAGTCCTCTAGCGCTAATAAGGCTTGCTGTATTCTGCTGTTAGCTGTACTAATATATTCTTCAGATGTCCATATGGCTAGGTCATCTGCAAAGGAGTATGTGTGTACTCTGGCTGGAAAATTTTCTGTGGTGTCATTTATATATGCTAGGAATAATGTCGGTGAAAGAACTCCTCCTTGAAGGACACCTTGCTACAACAGCATCATTTTGCTGGTTTGTCCTTGTACTTTTGTCCTGGCAGTTCTGTTCTCAAGGTAGTGGCTGATCCATTTATACATTTTCTCACAAACATGCATTTTTTTCAGTTTTACTTTCAGTCCTTCCTTCCATACTTTATCAAATGCTTTTTCTAAATTTATCCAGACCGCTAGTGTGTGTTTTTTCTCTTGGAAGGCATCCTCTATTTCCTGAGCTATATAGGTTATTTGATCTTCAGTGGATCTGTACTTTCTTAATCCTGCTTGGTGTGGTGTTAAGAGTTTCTTTTCTTCCAGATGCCATGTTAGCCTGCTATTGATAATGCGTTCCATTAATTTTCCTACACAGCTAAGTAGACTAATAGGTCGATAGCCATTTGGTTCTTCCAGGTCTTTTCCTTTCTTTGGGACTGGTATTAGTATAGCTTCCTTCCATGCCTGTGGGACTATTCCTCTCTTCCAGCTGTAATTTAGGACGGCTAGTAGTTTCTTTTTTGCCTTAGTGCATAGTCCTATTAGCATTTCATTTGTGATACCATCCTTTCCTGGTGATTTCTTCTTTTTTAGGGTAAGCATTGCCTGTTCCATTTCTTCCATTGTTAGATTTGCCATCATATATTCTGCTGCTGTCTCTGTATTATTATGATGTATCTGTTTGTCTTTGATTGCTTTCTTCTGTTCGGTTGTAATATCAATGTGGTTTGCACTGGCATAGTGTTCCATTAGTGCTTTGCAGCCTTTTTTCCTGTAAGCAAAGCATTTCCTTGTTTAATTGTTATTTGTTTGTTTTTAGGTCCTTCATTGTTCATGGCTTTCACTAGTTTCCATAGTTTGTTTCCATCCCTGTCAAAATTCAGGTTTTCTGTTTTTTCCCTCCAACAATCTCTTGTTGTTTGATTTACTGTTCTTTTATATTTTGCTGAGATGGCTTTGAGAGAGATGTTCGCTTCAGTTGTTTGTTCTCTCTCTCTCTCTGCTGTCTTCCTGGCATCTTCAACTTTGTCCTCCAAAATTTGTAGTTCTTCAATCCAGTACGGTTTGTAATTTTTCCTCGCTCCTCTAAGAATAGACTCAGTGGCCGCCTGTATTATTGCTCTGTTTAGACTTTCCACCATTTGCTTCATGTTGCCATATCGTGTATTTATGTTTTCACAATATTTGTCTGTTAGTATGGCAAATCTGTCCCAATCTGCTCGTTTGTAATTCCAGCGGGGCAAAGGCTTTTGCTCCTGTGGAACATACTCCATATTCATTACAAGCTTGATTGGTCTGTGGTCACTACCTGCTAATTGGTCAAGCACATGGCGATCGATTTTGTGGAGGATGTCTCCTGTGCAGAAAGCTAAGTCTGAAGTAGTAGTGGTAAACCATCTTCTGGAGTAGAAGCTCGGTGTGTCATCCGCTTTGTTGAGTGGATGGAGATTTGTGTCTTATTTCCCAGTCCTCCACTTCATCTTCTCTTTTGTCAGTATCTGGGTATCCCCATCTTTCTGAACGACTATTAAAGTCTCCGACAATAATGCAGTATGAGTCGGTTATTTTCATGTTTGGGATTGTAAATTCTTATTTTCACGTCCTTTATCATTATATCAACACCTATAATTTCCGTTTGGTTGTCAGAGATCACAGACACTTCGCTGCAAGGTATTGTATTTCGTGTAAGTATTAGAACTCCTCCTTTGTGTCCTTCGCGTTCAAAATGTGTGGCCTGTTATCCTCTGACTGAGAATTTGCGATTGGCATTGAGGTGTGTCTCTTGACTGCATGCCACATCTATTCTATCTTTATGAAGACGCTGTGTTAGGGAGACTTTCTTGTCATAAACTCCTTCGGCATTCCACTGTAGTATGTTGAGTATCCGGGGTATTTGGTCAATAGCTCTTAACCTACTCCTCTGTGCCTTGACTCCACAGCACAGGGGAAGGTGACCACCAGTAGTCATGGGTGGACCCCCTCGAGGCAGGGGGCCCGGCACTATCACCGCCTGATGGGACTTACCGGGATTAGCACCATAACGATTAATTTTAAATTGTGACATCATGAATTAAGTTACGTTGCACTGCTTTGTCAAGCCTGTGGCTCAGTACATCCGATTTCGACAAGCATTTTTTTTGGGTGCTTTCCCTAGCCTTTGACTGTCCCCAGTCTACCTACAAGGCAGCAGGTTTGTGTTTCGCTTGGTCTGGTCCCTCTCCCTTGACCTGTCCGACATGGGTGACCCTACCAGTAGCTGTGCTACCGTCGGCATAGCTCTCGGGGTCATTGGAACGCGCAAGCCCCTCTACCTCGTCACGGTGGACACACAGCAGAGGAGATGCAAGAATTCTGAAGTAACTATCAAAGTGGGTGACTTGAATGCCAAAGTTGAAAATCAACAGGACGGATGCATAGTAGGCAAGTATGGACTATGAGAACAGAATGAAAGAGGTTGCAGACTAGTACAGTGGACAAAAGAGCAAGATTTGGTTATTGGAAACACCTGGTTTCAACAGCACCTAAGGAGGTTATGGGCATGGAGGAGTCCTGATCATAAGATTAGAAATCAGATTGATTACATCCTCATCAACAGAAGATTTCGAAATGCCTTAAAAGTCGCAAAAACTATACCAAGCGCAGACTGCTACAGCAACCATAGATTGATCTTAAGCAATTTACATATAAAATTAAAGAAAGTCAAATATTCACCAAGAAACACAAAATTTGATCTACAAGCACTGAATAGTGAGGAAATAAAAGATAAATTCAACGTAGAGGTAAAAAACAGATTCGATGCATTGTCCGATATGGAAATATTATTTCAAGACGTCAGTGACCAATGGGAAATGTTAAAGAAATAAGTCAACATAAAATAAAGATAATAGGACGCAAGAAATGGATGACGGAAGACATCTTAAAACTCATGGAAGTAAGAAGAAATAACAAAGTTAACAAGGAAAAATATGAAGAGATTCATATGAAAATTAGGAAGCTATGCAAAGAGGCAAAAGAAACATGGCTTGAGGAAAGTTGCAAGGAAATTGAACACCAGCACAACACCCGGAATACCAAATTAATGCACAAAAGAATTAATGACTTCACTAACAAAAGAACACACACATCAACGGGTTGCCTAAAATCCAAAGATGGCAAAATCATAATAGAAAAAGATCAGATTTTACATGCGTGGTCAGATTATGTGAAAGACCTTTATGATGATACAAGAGAAGAACAATATGATCATCGGAATAATAATGACGGACCATCAATTTTGAAGATAGAAGTTCAGAATGCTCTTAACCATATGAAAACTGGCAAGACTCCGGGTACAGATAGCATCACAGTAGAAATGATCAATGCCTTAGAACAGGGGTCACCAAACTTTTTTCACGGCGGGCCGGATAACTGAGAAAATGACGAGCGCGGGCCGGATAGTCATTCTGTACAATACTTGCGCCGGGCTCCGTGGCGAAGGCCTTACAGACGCGGTTCGTAATCCCGTATAACCGCGTTCGAAACAAAGCTCCGCGCGATTTGGCAGCAGGCAACGTTGCGCTGGTTTTTACGCTATGTTATGGGTGACGGTCGTTCAGAAAGCAATGGTAAACTACTGAACGTAAACTTACCAAGACATCAACAACAGCAAACAATGCTGGTGTTGACTGCAACCGTCCTGTAAAGGATATGCAACTAACTTTAACAATAATTGCAAGCTAGAACGAAAGCTCTGGGAAAAAGACGAAACACTAAGTTAATCATCGGAAGGGCGTGCAATGCACAAAAAAAAAAAAAAAAAAAAAAAGACAACCAACATATTTATTTACTAAACAAAGTTACCAAAGAAGGCGACGTTAGCACAAAGATAGTTACATCACGCCTAATGTGCACATATCCGAATCTCACAAACTAAGCAGCAAAAGAGGTTAGGGAGATTTGTGAAACTGACGTGTGGCTTTCAAAATACCATCAATGTTTGGTTTGGAATTGCTGCATCCAGTCAAGAGAATTGCTTTCAAATGTTCATCAGTCAATCTCATTCGCTGTGGTGACTTCACAGATTTCATGTTTGAAAATGTTTGCTCACAGACATAAGTTGTTCTAAACACTGATGCCATACTAGCGGCAAATTTCTTAAGTTTCGGAAACTCAACATCAGGTAAGCAGCGGTACAATTCAACAAGTTTTCCTTCCCAACAAGTCATTTGCTTGCAAATCAATGAGCTCCAACTGTAGTTCAAGTGGCACAACACCAAGGTTACAATCAAACGGATTCTGGAACAGAAGGTCACTCTCAATTCTGTCAAGACCTGAAAATCTCTCCAAACTCTTTGAAACAGTGAAAATGAGAAAGGTTTTTTCCTTCCAATTGTGCTTCCAACAATGACAGCTTTCTCCGAAATCCTTTGATGGTTCTTTAGAGATCATAGACGAGGTAAACCATTCCCTTAAGTTTCAAGTTCAGTTTATTAATGTCGACCAAACATGACAACTTTGACAGCCAGGTAGGATCTGACAGCTGTGAATCAGCTCTATCTTTTTCAATGAAGAAAACATCTATTTCGTTTCGGAGCTTGTGAAAACGAAGCAGGACTTTACCGCAGCTGAGCCACCTGACTGATGTGTGATAAGGCAAGTCACAGAATTTAGAATCAATTTCTTCAAGAAAAGCTTGGAACTGACGGTCTGAGTGAATATTCCAGAATGAAGTTCACAGCAGAAACGACTGGTTTGAGAACAATATAAATATGTAAGTCTTTCACACAGAGTACTTGCTGATGTATGATGCAGTGTATGAACAGAACGCCCGGAATTTGCAAATCTTCCAACTGAATACTGATCTGCCCCACCAGACCCTTCCTCACTCCATCCATGTTTTTTTCCTCCATCAACTGTAACACCTCTAAGCTGATTCCACTGGAGATTATAGTCTTGTAAAATTGTTTGCACTTCCACGAAAATGTCTTTCCCAGTTGTTGTTCCATGCATGCTGCAAACGGACGCCAACTTTTCCGTTACCTGAAAGTCCAAATTGACACCACGAATGAACACGAGAAGTTGTGACGTACTCAAGAGTTAAGTAGACTTATCCAGCGCCAGAGAATACGACATCAAGTTCCTAGCTTTCTCGCGTATCTGCAGCACTATGTTCTCTCCAAGTTCTTCTGTTCTCCGCACAACTGAACTTGCCGAAAGGCTGATAGTTCCAAACAAATCGGCTTTTTCAGGACACACGTCATTTGCTGCTTCGATCATACACTCTTTGATGAAGTGCCATCAGTAAACGGTTTTCCTCGTATTGCCATCTTATGCACTGTTTTGTAACTTGTGCGAGTGACAGATTCATTTTCAGCAAATTTTCTCATGAAGAGGTTTCTTTTTGTTTCAAAACCACGTTTAATGGTCTCCTATTTCGCAGAGCGTATCTTTCCAGAAAACTTTTAATATGTTGATAGATGTTTTGTTTCGAAGTGACGCCGAAGATTGTACTCTTTT
Source organism: Cepaea hortensis (assembly GCA_963921405.1). NCBI lineage: Eukaryota > Metazoa > Mollusca > Gastropoda > Stylommatophora > Helicidae > Cepaea > Cepaea hortensis. The sequence continues at coordinate 14,242 of CAWUFQ010000045.1, read as the reverse complement.
AAAACGGCAACACTTTCGCTGCATATTACGCAACTGGTTTTCTTGTCCTTTGTTTCCACAAAGAAGTACTTTATTCCCCATTCTTCATTAAAAAAAATCGACACTCGGCGTCCACTTTTCTTTTCCTAGTAGCCATAATTAAGGGTGAAGTACACGGGATCTGAAAATGAAACAAAAAAAGACATTAAATTAGAAACATAATTAAAATCCTATTGAAGCACAAGAAAAGCAGAGAACTAGGGGTCACTGGTGAAGCTACGGCTCATCAAAGGTACATATACAGTTTATAGGTACCTTTGTGTAACTGCACAGAGATTATAGAGATAATAGCACAACGCCGACTGTTCATGGGCCGTAGAAGAAGAGAGGAATAAGAAGACTCTCATTAGACTCTCAATAAGAGAATCTCATTCTTCTTCTTCTTCTTCTTCTTCGTTCATCCGGACTTTTTTTCGGACAGCAGAGCTGCGTTCTTGCGCCGTTAGGCCAACACGTCCGACTTCTGCAGGCATTTGTTGACCGGGTTAACCTTCCCGGGGAATCTCATTCTATTTCTACGGCTAACAACAAAAGGAAAGATTTAGAAATATCAGAAGAAATTCAGGTCCGAGAACAAGGAATCAGAATAATGTAATTGAAAAGATACAACAATATTTGATTAATAATGTCAATGCCCTTATAAATAAAATTCATGATTAGATGCAATGACAAAATAGGCATCCCCATGAATAAATATACACATGATCATCCTTCACTGTACCAGTGATCTTCCATCACAGCATGGGTAGTCATCCAACACAGTACCAGTGATCTTCCATCACAGCTTGGGTAGTCATCCAATACAGTACCAGTGATCCTCATCACTGCATGGATAATCATCCAACACTGTAACTGTAGTCTGATACACAACACCAGCAATTATCAGACACCAAGATGGAACAAAGGTCATTCATTCAGTAGCATGTCCTTTGCAGAACCTCGCTCCCATAACAACCTTCCGGAAAACCTCTCGATCATAAGCAAGATGTCCCGCTTCAGATAACCCATCTGGAGATCATCAGCCACATCCTGCACCCATCTTCTCTTTGGCATTCCTCTTCCTCTCTTCCCAGGCATATACCCCTCCATTATTGTCCTCGGGCACAGACATAGCTATTCTATTCCTATATTCCTATTTAAACTGTGAAGGTTCATTCAAAACTCACCCCGCAGCAGATAATCGTCAATCTGCAATCAAGATCCTCTTTGATCTTTTGGATCTTCACAGAGCTCTCTACCCTCTCAACTGCGGTCTGGAAAAACAGTGGCCAAGCTCGGCCGTGCCTGTGGCATGTTCGCCCATCTGCTTGGTAGTGGCTCAGAGGGATGAGTTCAATCCCTCTGCTGAAAATTATACATCAGCATCTCTTCAGCCTCAGTTGTTCTCAAGGCCAAAGAGGCGGGAACATGGCGTGACTGGCCTCTTATAGGCACGCCAATACAACATCTCAGCATCCTATGCATTTTTTACCAGGGTATCAAGGGATATGCTACTCCATACTCTTGTAGAGCCGCAGCAGGCTGCTTCATTTGGTAATGGAATATATACCATAATTTGGTTTGCAAAATATATAAATAGGGCCGTCTAACTAAACAGCCTAGAGCAGCCAGGAGGTCTCCGTACGTGTGAAGATTTCCTATTATTCTAAACATAATATTTACATTTAAATTGTATCACAACGTCTCGTGTTTCATACGTTATATCAAGCAAGTTCGAGTACCGTCGGCGGGCCGGATGAAATTACGTCACGGGCCGGATCCGGCTGTCGTGTCCTCCTTTACAGTGTCGTCCCTGGAGTGAAGAGAGTCGACACCCACATTATAATATTTTTTTCCTCTCAATATTCTGGAGAATCCACCAGCTTCCGTCCAACACACTCCATCAGCCTATGGACACCTTTTCCTATCACTCTCTCACTGTCGTAGTATGCCCCCTTCTCATACTTCCCCAACGCAACATACTCAACAACTCTTGCTTCTAAAAATTAATAAAGATTAATTTATTAAAAGAAAAGTGTAACGTATATGAGACGTGTATGTGAAGAAAATGTGTGACGTGTTCTATAAAGTGTGTAGAATCGGACTCTCAGACAACAACCCAGTCAGCTGATCCCAGCAAGGATAGACCACAGCACGTTACGTCAGAACATGTACTTCTCACCCAGCGCCGAAACCATCCTGCTTGATACTGATTTGCCTCTGTAGACCTCTGGTAATCCCATTTCATGAACATCAGAAATAGACACCGGTGGTATAAACAGTTAATCATGGACCGGTTGCACTCTACACAATGTCCGTTCCTATCGTTCCTTAAAAAAAAACTGCACAAGTCCTTTGTAGTGTGTACACAGATTAATGTTAATTGTTACTGTACTGGATCCTCCCTTGTGTCTATCTAGCCTCAAGTATCAAGTCTTGTGTTCTATTACACGAGATTATATCACACTATGTAATTAATAGACTTAATGTTTTCAGTTCGTTACTACTGTCTGATGCTGTGTGGTGCATCAGTACGCATCACTCTCTTTGGTGAATCAACTTCCTTCTAGCTTTAGTTACGTTCTGTATGCAACTTTATTGATTGTTGAACTGGTGTTCTTCCGAATGGGATTGGATTCTTTCCCAAAAACTTGTTGAGTTTCCTTGGATCTGGTAGGGAACCTAGGATAGAAACAACACATCTGGTGATAGTACTAGTCACTGATCCTTTCGGCTGAGTGTAAGCCTATCACCTTGCTTAATGATCTTTAGCTAACTAGACTTAGTCATAGAGCAGATTAGCTACCCACCTAGAGCCGAATCAGGCTATGACAAAGGAAAAATCAGCAAACAGAATGCGGAACCCCGCCCACCAGGGACACCTACGGGAAGATCCCAATTATCCCTCATTACTAAATTCTCAACTAGTAAAGCTTATCAACACTTCACTAATCTATTCTTAACTAGCAGTGTTAATATCACTATTCTTACTCTAACTAGTTTCCACTAACAGTGCTAATCATCACACTATAGTTTAACAAGGCCACAGTCTATATTAAGTAGAACTAATATTATAATAGGTTATACCTTAAATGGCACTACTGCAGTCCTATCAATCATATCTACATCTGCCATTATAGGCACGTGTAAAATTAAGTCACTAACTAACACACGGTAGATATTATTTCCACTAAGCACTGCAGTGCCCTGGCACTCCGACTAGAGCATTTTCAAGTCCCCCTAGTTGGCCCCAACTCGGGTTTATATGGCAAACTACCAAAGTTGGCCACGTGACGTTACCCTTTATGCCCCCACACAGGTGCAGATCATCCCCTGTCAGGGATCCATCCTCCCTCTGGCTCCCTCCATGTTAGATTTTTCATCACAGGTTTAGATTCTCAAAACAAGCCAGCGAGTTGCTGTCGAGTTCCAACAAAGAGTTTTCCTCAACAAGCTGTCAGTAGCAATCTGCCCCTCTGAGTGATGTCCGGAAACTATATGACATATGGACTGTTTACTTCCTTGCTGAGTACTTCCGTTTTCCATCCGACTTGTCAAAACGATGTATGATTCAGCGCACTCACTTCCTCCTCACTCACCACCAATTGTGTATATGGGCTGACCCCACTGCTTCCATTTGTATTCAAATGTTGACAAACTGCCACGGCGCTGCCGGGATCTGTCTCCATCACCACCAAATGTGTATATGTGCTGCCCCGATGTAACCTGTGCAGCTGTGTTTACTCTGTTAGTAAAAATAGTTGTCGCTGGCAGATCGTCCGCTTAATCCGAAAATCCTCTATAATAATCAACCTGTTAAACACACGGTTTTATTTTGTGACACCGGCCCGCGAGCCGTAGTTTGGTGACCTCAGCCTTAGAAGAATATGGAATAGACCAAGTCACCAGACTGCAGAACGCAATATACGATACTGGAGATATACCCCCTGAATTATATAATTCTATATTTATTGCAATCCCGAAGAAATCAGGAGCCATGGAATGTGATCAACATAGAACAATTAGTATAATGAGCCACATCACAAAGATTCTGCTGAGAATTATCATGCAAAGAGTTAGGAAGAAAATACAACCCGAAATAGGAGAAGAACAATGTGGGTTTGTGGAAGGCAAGGGTACAGTAAATGATGTGTATATACTGAGAACAGTAATTGAGCATTCTATAGAAGTAAACAAAGATCTATATCCTTGCTTTATTGACTACACAAAGGCTTTTGATAAAGTGAGACATGTCGACATGATAAGGTTGCTTGAAGATCTACAAATTGATGGAAAAGACCTTAGACTTGTAAAAAAACATATATTGGAAACAAGCTGCCATCAGAATTGATAACGATGTAGGTCAATATGAGCCTATTAAAAGAGACAGGGATGTGTAATGTCTCCAGATCCTTTTTTTCCTGTACAGTGAAAATATATTCAGAAATATAGTAGATATGGAAGGAATCAACATTGGGGGAAGATACATCAATAACATTAGATATGCAGATGATACAGTCTTGATTGCAGACAATGAACAGGACCTGCAAAATTTAGTAGATGCGGTTGTTGCATACAGTGAACAACTAGGGTTAGAACTGAATATTAAGAAGACACAGATTATGGTCGTCACTGGGAAGAAAGAAATACCACAATGTGATATACGAGTAGATAGGCATATTCTTAAACAAGTGAATCGATACTGTTATCTCGGCACAGGCATAACATCTTATGGGAGATGCCTTGAAGAGATTAGAACAAGAATTGCCATAGCGAAGGTATCCTTTTGCAAGATGAAAAACATACTGATCAATAAAAAGATATCAATTGAAACGAGAAAATTAGTGTTAAGGTGCTACATAGAACCTGTGCTTTTGTATGGATGTGAAGCGTGGACAATAAGCAGTCAAGCTGAAAAACAGCTGATGACTGTGGAAATGTGGTTTCTGAGGAAAATGCAAAGAATATCATGGACGGACAGAAAAACCAATGAACAAGTCCTTCAAGAGACAAATGAAGATCGTAAACTGATTAGAGTAATTAGACGTAGACAGTAAAAAAAATTTTGACATGTTATGAGAAGAAGTGACTTGGAGAACTTGGTGACAACTGGCAAGATCGAAGGGAAGAGATCAAGGGGAAGACCTAGAAGTAAATACCTGGATAGATTGGCCGCATGGCATAGTCAAGACAGGAACACGGAGCTGATCCACGACTCTGGTGATCGACTGAGATGGCAGAACATGACCGCCCACGCTTACCGGCATGGCACATGATGGATGGATGGACAGGAACGTCACACGGCTGGACACACAGCTCACTGCACCGGGTGCATGACGTTCGCCTTCCCGAGGTCCGGGTGGCTCCAGGGTAGGCACTGGTGGCGTCACATCTGTGGGACAATTGCTACGACTTGAAGCTGGTGTATAGGGTTCCGATGGAAACAGACATTTGGGAGTCATGATCCAGTGGACCCTCTCCGGAGAGTGTATAGAATATAAAGTCGAAACGGTAAACTTTGGAAAGCTTCTAATGATCAGAAATCTAATATTGTGTTTACCCACTGGTGGGTTTTCGTTGCGTTTATCGCGAGGATGAGGTATCTCTCCCTTCTCTCTCTCTCTCTCTCTCTCTCTCTATATATATATATATATATATATATATATATATATATATATTAGGGCTGCGACCGATTAGTTTAAATTTAATAGTTAACTTTTGAAAAATTAACGATTAATTAATCGTTTTAATCGTTGATTTATAGTCATATAACTCACATTATAATCGTATTTGTCAAAAATCGCAATAACACTGGATTTTCTTGCTCATATCTCATCTAATAACCAACTATGCAAACAGACGAGTATGTTGACAGTATTTGCTTCAAGTGACGAGCGCGTCTTATTAGCAATATAACCAGCAGAGCTGAACAATCGTTCACGTGGAACTGAGGTAGCTGGTATGCACAGAATGGACTTGGCAAGGAATGTCAATTTTGGATATCAATGTTCATTAAGTTTCCACCATTGTAAAGGGTCAACCGATTCAGCAGCTTTCTTATCCATTTCAGACTCAATTAGCATAATACTCTCTTCATTTAGTTCACATACAGTTTCATTGTCAATGTCAGTATCATTCGTTGCAGCAGTCTCCATCTGCTCATCATGAACATTAACTGCTATTTGTTGTTCAATACGTGACCAAGTTCGTTCTTTTACATCTTTTGACAACACTTCGGGTATTTGTAGCGTGGATCAAATGCTGTTGTAAATCTGTAGTATTTAAATACTTGTCATATTAGCTACACGTTCACTGAAGTCATTAATAGATGCTGCCTTAAATGTAGCTATGTAGCCCGGATCATCATCGTGTACAGTCATATGCTTTGTCAACGATGATAGCAGTGACAATACACAGCTACATGAAACCAAATCTTGACCGCCAAGCAGGATCGTGGTCTGACAGAATAAGTCCAAACCTTTGACATATTTCGAAATCTTCTTCCAATCTGAACCTGACAGTTTTGGACCTTTGTATTGCTTCTTTTCATCTGACATGTAGACAGTTAATGCTTCTCTGAAAGTGTTGGGACGGTTGTTAAAGCTGGACGTCAGACACGGGGTGCCACCAGCCACTGGGCGCTGAGCACGTCAAGTTTGTTGTGAATGGTTGAGTACTGCCCTGCACATGTCGCGGCGAGAGCCAGCTAGCGGCAGGTGAACACATTGGCACATGTGACACCACGCCTGCTGGTTACAGAGAACCACGCGCAGGACGTCTGTCACACGTGCCTGCTGGTTACATAGAACCACGCGCAGGACGTCTGTCACACGCACAGGATGGTTACAGAGAACCACACGCAGGACGTCTGTCACACGCACCGGATGGTTACAGAGAACCACACGCAGGACGTCTGTCACACGCACCGGATGGTTACAGAGAACCACGCGCAGGACGTCTGTCACACGCACCGGATGGTTACAGAGAACCACGCGCAGGACGTCTGTCCTACGCACCGGATGGTTACAGAGAACCACGCGCAGGACGTCTGTCATACACACACACCGGATGGTTACAGAGAACCACACGCAGGACGTCTGTCACACGCACCGGATGGTTACAGAGAACCACACGCAGGACGTCTGTCACACGCACCGGATGGTTACAGAGAACCACGCGCAGGACGTCTGTCATACACACACACCGGATGGTTACAGAGAACCACACGCAGGACGTCTGTCACACGCACCGGATGGTTACAGAGAACCACACGCAGGACGTCTGCCACATGCACCGGATGGTTACAGAGAAAGACGCGCAGGACGTCTGTCCTACGCACCGGATGGTTACAGAGAACCGCGCGCAGGACGTCTGACACATGCACCGGATGGTTACAGAGAACCGCGTGCAGGACGTCTGCCACACTCGACTGGTGCCGACCGTCCCCTAGTTCAACAGCCAGCGAAGAGTTGTAGTACTAATCGCTCTCACCGCTATCTGATTGAATGTTCTCCTGGTCTTCCCTCTCAGTTTTGAGATTCTTTCAACACCCCTGCCGATCCCCCGCAATCTCATTCTTTCCACATACGGGTTCTCAATCTGTTCCCCGTCTTCCTCACTTGGTAAGCTATCCTAGAACTATCCGTGTACTGTAACTGTAACTTCAGCACGCGCGAGCAGATGAGTATGTTCACATAATCTGGTGAAATCAGCTTTATGGAGGTTGTCATGGTGATATTTGACAACATACTTGACTCCACTAACCACTGCTGACTGTTGGCAATGGCAATGTCCTCGCCTGCTGTCTAATAGTGAGCACTCTCTGTGTACACTCATCTGCGAGTGCTGAGTCGCCTGGTATTGATGTCAGTCCAGACTTGGTTAATGTGTGTACACACGCAGTGGCATCGCTCCACGGCAGATATGTGATTGCAGAGTATAGATTATTAATGAATGCCTAGTTAAATCTCATATTTGTATTTAAAGCTCTGAATGTTCAATGCTTATTGTTGCCCAGCAGCACACAGGTCTGTGTCTAAAGGCTGTACTCTCATCCTACCTCCCTGCACTTAGCAACTATTTACTCTCTGTCCGCGCATGACTCAACCGCTTTACATGGAGAAATGATACAACGCACAAAACCGTTACATTTGTGTCTATATATCCGAGACACTTTACAGTGTGACATGATAGACGACAGACACCCTATATAAATCTGTAGTGTTTATGCCGAGAACTACACATCTGCCAAGTGGTTTTCAGCGCTGCGGGATACCTGTTGTCCTTGTCACATTGTGACAAGAGGGCGTCTTTAGAACGTGTGACAACGGGAAGACTGAGCCGATCACACCCATCAGTAGTAGTAGTAGTAGTAGTAGTAGTAGTAGTAGTAGTAGTAGTAGTAGTAGTAGTAGTAGTAGTAGTAGTAGTAGCAGCAGCAGCAGCAGCAGCAGCAGCAGCAGTAGTAGTAGTAGTAGTAGTAGTAGTAGTAGTAGTAGTAGTAGTAGTAGTAGTAGTAGTAGTAATAGTAGTAGTAGTAGTAGTAGTAGTAGTAGTAGTAGTAGTAGTAGTAGTAGTAGTAGTAGTAGTAGTAGTAGTAGTAGTAGTAGTAGGCCTCTGCTGGGAAGGTACCTGACAGCGCCGCTGGTGACTATAGTCCAATGCGAGAGTGACAATCTCTGTCACAATTTCCGCATCTGTAAAACAGAGCAGGTCCCGCAGCAAGTGACTGCAGTTTAACACTCATTAAGAAAGCGACAAACGGGTGGTTGTGACGGAACACGATCGCCCTTACCGCGGGGCGTGGCACAAGACTTAATCAAGGCTGGAAATCGAAGCAATGGCGAGTTATCTAAACACAGCCAGTTCTACAGAAGTCAGTCAACAGCAGATCGAGTTCTTCGCGGGACAGCAAAGCAGAAAAACTCGTTCGTCATCGTCTGTGAGGGTCGCTGAGTTACAAACTACGGCTGTTTGAGTTCTCGGCAGAATCCGGTCTCCTGTCATCCAGAGACAAGTTCCCGCCGTGCTGGTATCGTGACCGTCTATAGGTGACATTTCACACTGCATGGAGCATATTCCTGTCTGCACCAAGGCGTTACACGAGTGCAAGGGATTAATCTAACTCTCCAAGTTCATGCCTGCGGTGACACCTATCGTATCTTTCATTAGTATCGGATGTGATGTCGGCTCTTGACTCAACTCCACTTTGCCCTGACCACGCAGTCTTTAACGTGCACCTGCGGCTGCTGTTGTCAATAGTAATAATTGTTTTCCGAGTGTGGAACGACGTGTCGTTTTATTGGTAATGTTTCCAGGTGTTCTGACAGCGGCTGATTGGTCAACTGTGGGGACCTTGGCTATCTGTCAGTTACAACGTTGTCAGCTGTGATAGCCACGACCGGTGGACGCAAGTGTAACCGGCCACATATCCTAGCACCGAGTATGTGGGAGATTACTGTTTCCATTTCACGGTGACAAGCCAGCTAGCGGTCGCATATCCTGGCACCGAGTATGTGGGAGATTACTGTGTTCACGTCACGGTGATAGGCCAGCTGACGGTCGCACTGTCATGCAACATTTCGTTGAAATTATTCTTGCTATACGCAACCAAATGTCTCTGCGTTTGGCCATAAACTCCCATGCTATCATTATAACATTCATCTCAAGCACAGTTCATACAATAGAGAACTCTCCTAGGTCATCTCATGTAGATAAGGAGTCATATTACAGGCAGTTCACAGCATGAATAATAGCGCACTGGGTAGTGACGTAATTGTCTGGCAGGACAGTGTGCAAGATGTCACCAATGACGTCGCTCACGTGCTGAAACTGATCTTCCCGGTCAGCTGTTATCCCCTGGTGGGTGTCTTTGGTGTTGGAACCAACATCATCAACATCCTTGTCTTCTGCCAGCACGGCTTTAAAGACACCGTCAATGTGACATTAGTAGCACTATCTGTGGCCGACATAGGTAGCCTTCTGGCTCTCATATTTCTTGGTCTGTGCTTCAACCCCCTGGTTATCTACTCGGATATCCCATTCTACTCCACCGAAGCTTCCTACCTGCTAGCTGGAATGCCCAGACTTTGCTTCAGCAGGATCGTTAGCCTGATCATCGCCTTCGTGTCGCTGGAACGGTGCCTCTGTGTGCGATTTCCCCTGAGAGTGAAGACTATGATCACCCCCCGACGTGCTGCCATTGTTCTCGGCTGCATCTTCATCGCCATGATCATCAGCTTATCGCCGGTATACGTATCTACGAAATTTGCATGGAAAACATACGAAGACAGAGGCAACAGATCCCTGTTGGGCCTCGTCTACTCAAACAATCGGCGAGACATTGACAAGTGGACTTTCGCGCTAGGATATGTGTTCGGTGTCTGCTCTTTCTTACTGGTGTTCATCTGCAGCATTGACCTCATCGCCAGCCTACGGCGATACCGACAGTTTCGGGATGCTTCTACACAGACGTCAACAACAGCTGGCAGACGTGAGGCGCGTGTCGGGAAGATGGTGCTGGTTCTGTCCCTGGTGTTCATCGTGAGTTTTATACCTCTCAATGTCATCCAGGTGTGCATGTCCGGCATCCCGCGCTTCAACAAAGGCAGCGACATCCCCAACATATACAATATCACCTGGTCTGTTGGTTACTTGTTGGAGGCCATTAACTCCTCCATCAACATCTTCGTCTACTTCAATATGAGTTCCAAGTACAAACAAACGACCATCAACATGTTTGCCAGACGCTGGCCTTTCATTGGCTGGACGTGTCGACGATGAGTCTTCACACCCTGGCTCATTAGCTCGCACTCCAGCATGGGCCACCCATAAAAACCGTTGCAATAATCACACGAGTGTATGTTTTACAAGCGTCCATTTCAAAAGTATGCTCTCCCTACTGATAAGTACAAGCAGATGCGATGCTCTATTGATGTATTCAACTTAACAGCAAAGCAAGCTGCCTGGTCCGGGAGTAAATATTGTAATAAATAATCCATAGACAGTGTGTGTTCACTGAGATGTGAAAGTGCCAGTTTTATGTTTGGGTAATTCTCCGGCTTCGTGGCTTAGAGGTTATGACTTTTCTCCGTAATCTCGTATACTCTCGTCGATAACGTGATGACGGTGAGAATCATCAGTGGTTCGAATCGCATCGGTAACTTACGGGGTATGTGAGCCGGCCGCTCAGAAAGCAATGGCAAACTACTGAGCGTAATCTTCCCAAAAAATCAACAATCACCTGAAAGATGCTGGTGTTGACAGCGATGTTCCTGTAAAGGATACGCAAAACATTTTTTTTAATTCTCCAATGCACTCCAGATAACAGCCATATTGAAATTATAGCGTTCATTACAAGTGTGAATGTTGACAATTCTAATGTTGCAGTTAGAGAATCAAGGGTGGCGGAGTGGGGGTATTCCCTATCAAAGGAAAGGTAAGGTGCCTCCTTCCCTCCGCTATCCTACATGTCACCCTTGGGAAAGGTGGAATACCCGTTTAGCCCCCTATCAGAGTTACCTGAAGCCATGTGTGCAGGTGGTGGATGAAGTTAAAGAGCAGCCAACAGATAGTTGTAGGTTATGGTCTACAGCTTCATGACAGTGGGAAGATGATTTCTTAGTTATACTTATATAATAGTTATTGTCATCGACCAGTATGGTCACTGCTAGGAAGGAAAGCAATGGCAAACTACCTTCTTTACAGATGCCAAGAATATTATGTAATGCAATCTCATCGATAATCAGAGAAACGACGTGGAACACGGAGCTGATCCAGGACTCTGGTGATCGAGTGAGATGGCAAAACATGACCGCCCACGCTTATCGACATGGCACATGATGGATGAAGTTAGAGAATGATTTCTTAAGTTTCAGGCCTTATGGGTGAATGATTGTGTACCTCTCTTCTAAGTGAACTCTTGACAGATTATAAATTAGATGTGGAAGATATCTGTCGGCGGGGTATTACTCCAGGACAAATATACGTGGTCAGCGTAATGGTCTCCAGAAGTAAATTAGAAATATACATCCTAGAGCCCCGTTTGTACCTTGTGTATCTGCCAAAGTTACATCTGAAACGTTGAATATTTGTAACAGTGTCGAATAATTGTGCACATTAATGTTTCTGCATCTCCTTACAGAGGGGACATGCTATTGCGTGATATTGAAAGGTTGAATATTTGTAACATTGTCGAATAATTGTGCACATTAATGTTTCTACATCTCCTTACAGAGGGGACATGCTATTGCGTGATATTGAAAGGTTGAATATTTGTAACATTGTCGAATAATTGTGCACATTAATGTTTCTGCACCCCCTTAGAGCGGCGACATACTGTAGCGTAATAATGAAAGGTTGAATATTTGTAACGTTACCGAAGAATTGTAAACATTGATGTTTCTGCTTTTGAATTGTATTCAATCGGTAAATCACCGGTCTCCGTGGATAAGGTCTTGCGGACGCGATACGTAAGCCCGTTTACCCGCGTTCGAAACACAGCTGCGACCGATTTTGCAGCAGACCGCGTTGCGTTGGATTGGTATACACTGAATGGTGCTGCTTGTTTGCCAGGTACGTGGTAGACAGCTGGTTGGTATACACTGAATGGTGCTACTTGTTTGCCCTACAATGTATTGGTATACAGTATTGTGCATTTTGTAGAAACTTGCTGTCACGCATTCAAGGCAGACAAACATAGTAATAGTAATCGGTCATGTGATTTGTAGAGGCAAAGCGTTTCGTGTGCTGCTTAACAAACGAAATGGAAAAATGTTAAGAGTTGCGGAAGTCATTGCTATTCATATAGAACCGCCGCTATTATGCAAACAAACATTTTTTAAGGGCTCGTTGTTCCTTCATGGGCCATCGCCACATAAGGTCCCACGTCGTTGTGTCATTCAGATGACCGTTTCTGCTGGTGGCCCTGGCCAGATAAAAGACTTGATAGCCAGTAAAAATGTGCACGACTGTGGGATTATGTGTGTGTATATTTAAGCTTGCAGTATTTATCTCATGGATTTAGTTTATGGTATATAAAATCTGCAATATGTACCCGTCGAGGTGCAACAAAATATGCCGGGCAATAAATTGTGCATTCCATTGTTTGTGTTTTCGGTGTGCAAATTCACCACATTGTTTTGAATGAATCAGCAGTGTAAGCTGCACTCTGGAACTATCACAACATGGAGTCTCTGATCGTAAGAAGCCTCCTAACTTTCATCGCTAGTTCAGCCTCTTGATCTGTCTGAGATTCTCAGGGTGGGCTCATTTGGATCAGGACTCCCAGGTGTCTTTTATATGTACCCCGTAAGACAGCTTAGACACTCATTTAAGCGGATACTGTCATCATCATGTGTCCCAACAACTGACGTAGGCGTTCATGTCTATGCACAGATCTCGTTCTTTACTGCTCTGGATCAACTCTGCTGATATTCCTCCATGCTGCCGTCGGAGTCCATCCAGTATCGTGTCTCTTGGTCTGCCTCTGCTTCTTGTCCCATTGATGTTTCCGTCGTCACGATTTGTTCAGTGCCTCTCTTCACATTACAAGATCACAGAATGTTGTTTGTCCATTTCTTATCATCACTTTCAAATACCCTGCCAGCTGGCGAGAGCGTTCATGTCTCTCCACAGATCGCGGCCTTTCGTAGTCTGGATCAGCTCTGCTGATGATACTCCACCATGCCACTGTCTCAGTCCATCCAGCATCATGTCTCTTGGTCTCTGCCTCTCTTCCCTTTGATTTTTCCAGTCGTCACGATGTTTTCCATTGCCTCTATCCTCATAACATGACCAAAGAAAGCCGTTTGTCTCTTGCTTATTGTTGTATGTTATGTTCTAGTTTCATTAGCCTCTTTCTGGCAATCATCGTTAGTTACTCTGGCAGTCCAAAGAATTCGCAACATTCGTCTCATGAACCACATCTCCGTTACTTCCAAAGTCTTTCTAATTTGTTCATTTGCATTCCAAGATTCACTGCCATACAGCAAAACAGGTCCTATATAGCATTTCAGCATTCACTTTCTTACATTTAATGATAGCGACTTATTGCGTAAGAAACTTTTCATTTTCCAAAATGCAGCTTTAGCTTGCCCCATTCTGTTCTTAATTTATGGTGTTCATCTTCCATCTGATGTTATAATTGCCCCTAAGTATTTAAAATTATCCACTTGTTTAAGCATTTCCCCTTCTATTGTCATTTCACATTTTGGAGTCACCTTTT
>CAWUFQ010000043.1:0-91990 GCA_963921405.1 Cepaea hortensis | reverse complement strand
CTCCCTCCTCCTCCCTTTTCCTCCCTCCTCCTCCTCCTCCTCCTCCCTCTACCTCCTCCTCCTCCACCTCCCTTTCCTTCCTCCCCTCCTCATTCTCCCTCCTTCCTCTCCCTCCTTCCTCCTCCTCCTTCCTTCTTCTCCCTCTGCCTCCTCCTTCTCCTCCTCACTCCTCCTTCTCCTCCTCCCTCCTTCTCCATTCTTCTCCTCCTCTCCCCTCTTCCTCCTCCTACCCTCTTCCTCCTCCTGCCTCCTCGTCCCTCCTCCTCCTCCTACCTCCTCCCTCTTACTTCTCCATCCTACTACCTCCTCCCTCCTCCTCCCTCCTCCTCCTACCCTCTTCCTCTTCCCCTCCTCCCTCTCCCTCCTCTTCCTCCTCTTCCTCCTCCCTCTTCTTCCTCCTCCTCCCTCTTCCTCCTCCCTCTCCCTCCTCCCTCTTCCTCCCTCCTCCTCCTTCCTCCTTCTCCCTCTGCCTCCTCCCTCCTCCTCCTCCCTCCTCCTCCCTTCTCCTCTCTCCCTCCTTCTCCCTCTCCTCCTCCCTCCTCCTCCTCCTCCTCCCTCCTCTTCTTCTCTCCTCCTCCCTCCTTCTCCCTCCTCCCTCTACCTCCTCTTCCCTCCTCCTCCTCCCCCTCCTCCTCCCTCCTCCTCCCTCTACCTCCTCCTCCCTTCACATTCCTCCTCCTCCCTCTTTCTCCTCCTCCCTCTCCTCCTCCTGCTCCCTCCTGCTCCCTCATCCTCCCTCCTCCTCCCCCTCCTCCTCCTAATCCCTCATCCTCCCTCCTATTCCTCCCTACTCCTCCTGTCTCCGCCCTCCTCCTCCCTCCTCCACCTCCCTCTTCCTCCTCCCTCCTCCATTTACCCAAGACAGACAGACAGTCAGACAGATAGTCGGGAACGGGATCTTATATGACTACTTATATGATTTAAATGAGATGCTCTCCACCATGGGCTGGACTGGGTCAGACAGACAGACAGATAGATAGATAGACAGACAGACAGACAGTCGGGAACGGGAACTTATATGACTACTTATATGAATTAAATGACATGCTCCCCATCAGGGTCTGGGCGAAGACGGGCTGGGTCAGACAGACAGACAGACAGTCAGACAGACAGATAGTCGGTAACGGGAACGAGAACTTATATGACTACTTATATGAATTAAATGAGATGCTCCCCACCAGGGTCTGGGCGAAGCCGGGCAGGGTCAGCTAGTATCTTATATATAAATTGCGATCTCCGTCTGTCTGTCTGTCTGTCTGTCTGTCTGTCTGTCTGTCTGTCTGTCTGTATGTCCGTATGTCCTTTATGCGCTCGCGAACGGCCCATCCGATTGAGATGAAATTTTCTACACGTCTTCTTTTCATTCCAGTGCAGCCCACTGTCATATTTTTTTAGTGTGAAATCGGCTGCTTACCCAATATTATTTCATTTTTCATTTTTCATTGTAATTTCATATATTTCAGGGGACTTAACTCTGTAAAAGTTATTTCAAGGGGCATAACTTTTCTGTATAACTTATAGTCATATTGTGGCATCGTTTTCAAAGATTTATAAACTCTTTGTCCATAGTTATGTACCGGCATATGACTTATAATAAATAATGATACAATATGTAAGGCATTTTCAAAGTTTTCATAAAAATAATGCATAATGCATAACATTGTAACTCATCTTTTTTTGCTTAAGAAGTTACTGTAGTCATGCAGGTGATTAGAAAGAGTTTTCATTAAAAATAATGGATGGTGTGTGGAAGGACATTCTTTTAAGTTACTTTTTTTTTGGTATGAATTTGATGAGACGCTACCCGCCAGGAGCTGGGCGAAGCCACGCGGGTCAGATAGATAGACAGACGCACCTTTTCGCTGCAGACAGAGAGGGAGGAAGAGACAGACAGACAGACAGACAGACATACAGACAGACAGACAGACAGACAGACAGACAGACAGACAGTCGGTAACGGGAACGAGAACTTATATGACTACTTATATGAATTAAATGAGATGCTCCCCACCAGGGACTGGGCGAGGCCGGGCCGGGTCAGCTAGTATATATATATATATATATATATATATATATATATATATATATATATATATATATATTTATATATATATATTGGGAATATAAAAGAGATCTCCATAACATTTTTGTGGATTTTAAAAAAGCTTATGATAGTGTCCATAGGAATAGTCTATGGAATGCTATGCAGGAATTTGGAATACCAAGGAAGATAATCAACATGACCAGACTATGCATGGAAGATACTTATAATATAGTAACATATAAAGGCAGGAAATCAGACCCCTTCCAAATAACATCTGGCTTGAAACAAGGTGATGCGCTATCGCCGCTACTCTTCAATCTGGTCTAGAGAAAGTTGTAAGGAGGGTAAAGGAGGAATGTGATATTGGAGGAACATCCAAGCTGCTTGGTTATGCAGATGATATAGATATTATAGGGGAAAATGAACAAAAGATATTGGAAAAATTGACTCACTTAAAGGAAAAAGCCCAACAGATGGGGCTGATTATCAACCAAGATAAGACAGAATATATGGTAATTTCAAGAGAAGGAATGGCTGAAAACTCTGGCCACATACAAATAGATAATATGTAAAAGAACGGAAACATACAAATACCTGGGTACAATCTTCAACTGCTCCAACATCATAAGGGAAGAAATACAAACTAGAATCAATTCTGGAAATAGGATTATACCATGCACTGCAACATCTACTAAAATCAAATGCGCTATCTTGTAACACCAAAATCACAATATACAAAACACTGATCAGACCAGTTGTGCTGTATGGCTCTGAAACCCGGAGTACACGAAAGGAGACGAAGCCTTGTTACAAACCTTTGAGAACAAAGTTTTAAGACGCATCTTTGGACCCATTAGGGATACACAAAGTGGAGAGTGGAAAAGAAGAAGTATCAAAGACATTTATGATCTGTTTAAGTCCCCACTAATCACTGGTATCATGAAGGCTAATAGACTACAATGGCTGGGGCATATAGACAGAATGGAAGACAATAGGGAAACAAAACTCGCTTACACTCAGGAAATAAATGACCGTAGACCCCGAGGTAGACCAAGAAGGCGGTGGAGAGATAATACATGTACAGACCTACAAGCACTTGGAATCAACGACTGGCAAGAGAAGGTCAACCAGAGAGACGAATGGAGATGGATTGTATCTGCAGCAAAGAACCTCAATGGCTCGGAACCCTGAAGAAGAAGAAGAAGAAGAAGGAGAAGAAGAAGAAGAAGAAGAAGAAGAAGAAGAATATATATATATATATATATATATATATATATATATATATATATATATATATATATATATATATATATATATATATATATATATATATATATATATATATATTTATTTATTTATTTATTTATTCACGTCTTAATAAGATATGGCTGAGCTACCGCATGAAAGTAGATGGTACTACCTGCTTTGTGTTAGCATTGAATGTTGGATGATGCTCACCAAATCCAACACCCCACATGGCTTTGGATGGAGGAACACAATTGGGAGGGTGCAAGCCTTATCCTGGTGCAAGGAAATGAAACCTAATGACTAAATGTCATGGCAGACTAGGCCCTACGCCATGGTTGGCAACTGGTCTAGGATGGAAGCTCTGACAGGCGGATAGTTAGAGCATTGCTTAGCTGATCAAGCAGCTTCTGCAGCTGGTCTTATTCCGGATGGATTGGTGTTACCTTTCCTCTGGAGTAAACTAGACAGGCAGAGAAAGGGATCACGCTGCATGGGCAACACATGGTCTCTAAATTCATCATACCTTGTGCTATGGAAAGGTATAACTATTTTACAAACTATTGTCTGTCAAGACAGTCAGGTGCCAATCTCTCTCTCTCTCTCTCTCTCTCTCTCTCTCTCTCTCTCTCTCTCTCCCTCTCCCTATGCATCTGTATGTGCGTGTGTATATGCGGTCTCATCTAACAGGGAGGTTAAGATCCTGCAACAAAAGAACAGGCACAAGGACATGCTGATGTCCTACAAGAACCAAATGGTAAGGTCCCGATAAGACATGTGCTGGTTCTGGCTGTTTTTCTGCACAATCTTACCTACCACCT
Source organism: Cepaea hortensis (assembly GCA_963921405.1). Taxonomy (NCBI): domain Eukaryota; kingdom Metazoa; phylum Mollusca; class Gastropoda; order Stylommatophora; family Helicidae; genus Cepaea; species Cepaea hortensis. The sequence continues at coordinate 87,880 of CAWUFQ010000043.1, read as the reverse complement.
TCTTCCTTGTTTCTCAATAGACTAGCTAGCATACCCTAGGAAAAGGATCTATGGATGCTCCCTACCTTTGGTTTTTTAACTGAAACACACCACTCTGCTCGAAACAAGTCTGTCTGCACCCTTGTCAGCATGCTCTGTATGTCCATTACAATCACAACATGTGTGTATTGTTTTCCTCTGGCGAACAGAATGCTGAAGTGGCTACCTCCACCTTCATTCTCAGACTAGATGTTACAGTATCAGTATCGTATGCTAGGCTCTCCTGGACTAAACACCACCATTAAAGTACTTTTGCTATTAACCTCTGGGTACTTATTTTGCCTCTTTGCACACAGCCACCCATGTAGATGATTGCATCATCTGAGCTTACATTTTTATGAATCAATTTGTGCACCTCCCATGCAGCACAGCCTGCTGGCCAATCCCCGCCCACCTTGCCCAATGTGATTATGATCCTGCAGAGGTCTGACTTTTGCTCTGGTATATTGACCCACTCCTCTTCTCTCCCATTGTCTGTTAACTTCTCTGGTAGTGTTTTCTGTCTGTGAACTTCTCTGGTAGTGTTTTCTGTCTGTGAACTTCTCTGGTAGTGTTTTCTGTCTGTAAGCTTCCTTCTCTGGTAGTGTTTTCTGTCTTTGAGCTTCTCTGGTAGTGTTTTCAGTCTGTGCCATCCACAAGTTCTGTCTTATCAGTCTTATGGCCTTAACTGTGTCCAGGGCTTCATGGAAGGGGTGTTACTTGTCTGGTCCACTCTGAGGTATGACTTAGCCTGCAGCACCATGAGCTTGTCCACAATCATTTGCATAGCGGGAAAGCTCGGACGAATTTCATACACACTGCCGACATGTCCCTTGTGCATCCCTGGATTACCAGCCAAGCTTCTTTCTGCTCTTGTTTGTACTCTATATGTGTGTTGTGTCTCAAAGATCACACAAGGTTATCTCCATCAATGCTTGGCTCCTCCCCTAGATCTCACACTGATATAACCATCTGTGCTCCAGTCCCCTCGCACAGAGGAGCTGTCAGGACAAGTGAGTGTCTACCTACGCTCAAGTGCAGAGTTACACAAAGACCAAACAGCTGAAAGTCTGATGGAGCAAGATCAGGACTTTCAGGAGGATGCTTTAACACCTCAAAACAAAGTATGCTCACTTCTGACCACACTGTTAACACTGCAAAACTGTTTGGTCTCCTGAAAGCAGCTCTTTGAGGATGAAGATATACCTCTGATGAATAAGTGAGAACAGCAATGCTTTCGTGGCCTGCATCTCAACCTAACACCTTTTTTAATAAGAGAGTACAAAAGCTTTTTGACAGATGGACAAAGAGTATTATAATATTATAAAGCAAGGAGATTATGACAAAAAATGATACATTTGTCTTTTCTAACACTTGATTAAAGTAAATTCTACAGGCAGTGTGGATAATTGTTTGATTCATCCTTGTATTACTAAATTACACAAACTATAACTTGATTAAAGTAAATTCTACAGCCAGATTGTCAATAATTTTGGATCCACCCTTGTATTACTAAATTACACAAACTATAACTATAACTTGATTAAAGTAAATTCTACAGCCAGATTGTCAATAATTTTGGATCCACCCTTGTATTACTAAATTACACAAACTGTAACTCACCATATGGCCCAGACATGGGTATGCAGTCCTTGACCTTGTTAAACACTAATGTAAAACCGGTGAGGAATGAAATAAAAGACATCAAGGAAGTCTTGAATGCTTGCTTCTCATCTTCCTGAATGTGATAGACCAGAGATCCAGCCTCGTTTGTGGATGCATGAATCAATTCAGCCGTAGCTAGACAGTTCAGCAGTTCTCGTACATACCTGAGGAGGTAAACTACTGTTTGAATGTTTAGTTAGCTTTTGTTGTTGTTGTTGGAGCAACTTGGCAGCTTTTAGTGTTTTCTAAATTCTTATTTTGTTTTGTCATTTGAAGTATCTAGTCATTAAGCCAACATACCATAACATGCAAGCACCCAAGAACACATTCTGGGGCAACACCATATATAGCTTGACATGTATTGTTTTAGAGGCTCTGTCCCCCAGTTTATGGCATGACATGCAGACAGTCTATGCATCTATCACAATTAACTGAAATTGGTTGAAGATTGGGAATACTTTGCCAGCATTTCATTCAACTGCCTGAACCGCATCATGCTTAAATCTCTGGCTGGTTGACCTTTAAATGTTCCAATGATGGCTACTTGTCTGTCCTTCTTTGTTACAGAAACGTATTTCAGATGTTTGAATGGTGGATTATTGTCTGTTGTAGCTACACACTTTAGGTGTTTGAATGGTGGATTATTGTCTGTTGTAGCTACACACTTTAGGTGTTTGATTGGTGGATTATTGTCTGTTGTAGCAACACACTTTAAGTGTTTGATTGGTGGATTATTGTCTGTTGTAGCAACACACTTTAGGTGTTTGAATGGTGGATACTTGTCTGTTGTAGCAACACACTTTAGGTGTTTGAATGGTGGATACTTGTCTGTTGTAGCAACACACTTTAGGTGTTTGAATGGTCGATACTTGTCTGTTGTAGCAACACACTTTAGGTGTTTGAATGGTGGATACTTGTCTGTTGTAGCAACACACTTTAGGTGTTTGAATGGTGGATTATTGTCTGTTGTAGCAACACACTTTAGGTGTTTGAATGGTGGATTATTGTCTGTTGTAGCAACACACTTTAGGTGTTTGAATGGTGGATTATTGCCTGTTCTAGCAACACACATTAGGTGTTTGAATGGTGGATTATTGTCTGTTGTAGCAACACACTTTAGGTGTTTGAATGGTGGATTATTGCCTGTTGTAGCAACACACATTAGGTGTTTGAATGGTGGATTATTGTATGTTGTAGCAACACTCTTTAGGTGTTTGAATGGTGGATAATGTTCTGTTGTAGCAACATGCATTAGGTGTTTGAATGGTGGATAATGTTCTGTTGTAGCAACACACTTTAGGTGTTTGAATGGTGGATTATTGTCTGTTGTAGCTACACACTTTAGGTGTTTGAATGGTGGATACTTGTCTGTTGTAGCAACACAGTTTAGGTGTTTGAATGGTGGATACTTGTCTGTTGTAGCAACACACTTTAGGTGTTTGAATGGTGGATTATTGTCTGTTGTAGCAACACACTTTAGGTGTTTGAATGGTGGATACTTGTCTGTTGTAGCAACACACTTTAGGTGTTTGAATGGTGGATACTTGTCTGTTGTAGCAACACACTTTAGGTGTTTGAATGGTGGATACTTGTCTGTTGTAGCAACACACTTTAGGTGTTTGAATGGTGGATTATTGTCTGTTGTAGCAACACACTTTAGGTGTTTGAATGGTGGATTATTGCCTGTTCTAGCAACACACATTAGGTGTTTGAATGGTGGATTATTGTCTATTGTAGCAACACACTTTAGGTGTTTGAATGGCGGATTATTGCCTGTTGTAGCAACACACATTAGGTGTTTGAATGGTGGATTATTGTATGTTGTAGCAACACTCTTTAGGTGTTTGAATGGTGGATAATGTTCTGTTGTAGCAACACGCATTAGGTGTTTGAATGGTGGATAATGTTCTGTTGTAGCAACATACTTTAGGTGTTTGAATGGTGGATTATTGACTGTTGTTGCAACACACTTTAGGTGTTTTAATGGTGGATTATTGTCTGTTGTAGCTACACAGTTTAGGTGTTTGAATGGTGAATTATTGTCTGTTGTAGCAGCACTCTTTAGGTGTTTGAATGGTGGATACTTGTCTGTTGTAGCAACACTCTTTAGGTGTTTGAATGGTGGATACTTGTCTGTTGTAGCAACACTCTTTAGGTGTTTGAATGGTGGATACTTGTCTGTTGTAGCAACACTCTTTAGGTGTTTGAATGGTGGATACTTGTCTGTTGTAGCAACACTCTTTAGATGTTTGAATGGTGAATTATTGTCTGTTGTAGCAACACACTTTAGATGTTTGAATGGTGGATTATTGTCTGTTGTAGCTACACACTTTAATTGTTTGAATGGTGGATACTTGTCTGTTGTAGTAACACAACACACTTTAGGTGTTTGAATCATGGATACTGTTCTGTTGTAGCAACACACTTTATGTGTTTTAATGGTGGATTATTGTCTGTTGTAGCAACACACTTTAGGTGTTTGAATGGTGGATTATTGTCTGTTGTAGCAATACACTTTAGGTGATTGAATGGTGGATTATTGCCTGTTGTAGCAACACACATTAGGTGTTTGAATGGTGGATTATTGTCTGTTGTAGCAACACACTTTAGGTGTTTGAATGGTGGATTATTGCCTGTTGTAGCAATACAGCTTAGGTATTTGAATGGTGGATTATTGTATGTTGTAGCAACACTCTTTAGGTGTTTGAATGATGGATAATGTTCTGTTGTAGCAACACGCATTAGGTGTTTGAATGGTGGATACTGGTCTGTTGTAGCAATACACTTTAGATGTTTTAATGGTGGATTCTTGTCTGTTGTAGCAAAACACTTTAGGTGTTTGAATGGTGGATTATTGTCTGTTGTAGCAACACACTTTAGGTGTTTGAATGGTGGATTATTGTCTGTTGTAGCAACACACTTTAGGTGTTTGAATGGTGGATTATTGTCTGTTGTAGCAACACACTTTAGGTGCTTGAATGATGGATTATTGTCTGTTGTAGCAACACTCTTTAGGTGTTTGAATGGTGGATTCTTGTCTATTGTTACAACACACTTTAGGTGTTTGAATGGTGAATACTTGTCTGTTGTAGCAACACACATTAGGTGTTTGAATGGTGGATTATTGTCTGTTGTAGCAACACACTTTAGGTGTTTGAATGGTGAATACTTGTCTGTTGTAGCAACACACTTTAGGTGTTTGAATGGTGGATTATTGTCTGTTGTAGCAACACACTTTAGGTGTTTGAATGGTGGATTATTGTCTGTTGTAGCAACACACTTTAGGTGCTTGAATGATGGATTATTGTCTGTTGTAGCAACAGTCTTTAGGTGTTTGAATGGTGGATTCTTGTCTATTGTTACAACACACTTTAGGTGTTTGAATGGTGCATACTTGTCTGCTGTAGCAACACTCTTTAGGTGTTTGAATGGTTGATTATTGTCTGTTGTTGCAACACACTTTAGGTGTATAAATGGTGGATTATTGTCTGTTGTAGCAACACACTTTAGGTGTTTGAATGGTGGATTATTGTCTGTTGTAGCAACACACTTTAGGTGTTTGAATGGTGGATACTTGTCTGTTGTAGCAACACACTTTAGGTGTTTGAATGGTGGATACTTGTCTGTTGCAGCAACACACTTTAGGTGTTTGAATGGTGGATCATTGTCTGTTGTAGCAACACTCTTTAGGTGTTTGAATGGTGGATTATTGTCTGTTGTAGCTACACACTTTAGGTGTTTGAATGGTGGATACTTGTCTGTTGTAGTAACACAACACACTTTAGGTGTTTGAATCATGGATACTGTTCTGTTGTAGCAACACACTTTATGTGTTTTAATGGTGGATTATTGTCTGTTGCAGCAACACACTTTATGTGTTTTAATGGTGGATTATTGCCTGTTGTAGCAACACAAATTAGGTGTTTGAATGGTGGATTATTGTCTGTTGTAGCAACACACTTTAGGTGTTTGAACGGTGGATTATTGCCTGTTGTAGCAACACACATTAGGTGTTTGAATGGTGGATTATTGTATGTTGTTGCAACACACTTTAGGTGTTTGAATGATGGATTATTGTCTGTTGTAGCAACACACTTTAGGTGTTTGAATGGTGGATTATTGTCTGTTGTAGCAACACACTTTAGGTGTTTGAATGGTGGATCATTGTCTGTTGTAGCAACACTCTTTAGGTGTTTGAATGGTGGATTATTGTCTGTTGTAGCTACACACTTTAGGTGTTTGAATGGTGGATACTTGTCTGTTGTAGTAACACAACACACTTTATGTGTTTGAATGGTGGATACTTGTCTGTTGTAGTAACACAAGACACTTTAGGTGTTTGAATGGTGGATACTTGTCTATTGTAGTTACACAACACACTTTAGGTGTTTGACTGGTGGATCCTTTTCTGTTGTAGTAACACAACACACTTTAGGTGTTTGAATCATGGATACTGTTCTGTTGTAGCAACACACTTTAGGTGTTTAAATGGTGGATACTTGTCTGTTGTAGAACACACTTTAGGTGTTTGAATGGTGGATACTTGTCTGTTGTAGACACACTTTAGGTGTTTGAATGGTGGATTATTGTATGTTGTAGCAACACACTTTAGCTGTTTGAATGGTGGATCCTTGTCTGATGCAGCAACACTCTTTAGGTGTTTGAATGGTGGATCCTTGTCTGATGCAGCAACACTCTTTAGTTGTTTGAATGGTGGATCCTTGTCTGTTGTAGCAACACTCTTTAAGTGTTTGAATGGTGGATAGTTGTCTGTTGTAGCAACACGCTTTAGGTGTTTGATTGGTGGATTAATGTCTGTTGTAGCAACACACATTAGGTGTTTGAATGGTGGATACTTGTCTGATGTAGCAACACACTTTAGGTGTTTGAAATTTGGGTTCTTGTCTATTGTTACAACACTCTTTAGGTGTTTGAATGGTGGATACTGTTCTGTTGTAGCAACACACTTTAGGTGTTTGAATGGTGGATACTTGTCTGTTGTAGCAACACACATTAGGTGTTTGAATGGTGGATACTTGTCTGTTGTAGCAACACACATTAGTAGTTTGAATGGTGGATTCTTGTCTATTGTTGCAACACTCTTTAGGTGTTTGAATGGTGGATACTTGTCTGTTGTAGCAAAACACTTGTCTGTTGTAGCAACACACTTTAGGTGTTTGAATGGTGGATTCTTGTCTGATGTAGCAACACACATTAGGGTTTGAATGGTGGATTCTTGTCTATTGTTACAACACTCTTTAGGTGTTTGAATGGTGGATACTGTTCTGTTGTAGCAACACACTTTAGGTGTTTGAATGGTGGATACTGTTCTGTTGTAGCAACACACTTTAGGTGTTTGAATGGTGGATTGTCGTCTGCTGTAGCAACACACTTTAGGTGTTTGAATGGTGGATTATTGTCTGTTGTAGCAACACACATTAGGTGTTTGAATGGTGGATACTTGTCTGATGTAGCAACACACATTAGATGTTTGAATTGTGGATTATTTGTCTGTTTTAGTAACACCCTTTAGGTGTTTGAATGGTGGATTCTTGTCTATTGTTACAACACACTTTAGGTGTTTGAATGGTGGATTATTGTCTGTTGTAGCAACACACTTTAGGTGTTTGAATGGTGAATTCTTGTATGTTGTAGCAACACACTTTAGGTGCTTGAATGGTGGATTGTTGTCTGTTGTAGCAACATGCATTAGGTGTTTGAATGGTGGATTATTGTCTGTTGTAGCAACACACATTAGGTGTTTGAATGATGGATTATTGTCTGTTGTAGCAACACACATTAGGTGTTTGAATGGTGGATACTGTTCTGTTGTAGCAGCACGCATTAGGTGTTTGAATGGTGGATTCTTGTCTGTTGTAGCAATAATCTTTAGGTGTTTGAATGGTGGATTATTGTCTGTTGTAGCAACACACATTAGGTGTTTGAATGGTGCATACTTGTCTGTTGTAGCAACACTCTTTTGGTGTTTGAATGGTGGATTATTGTCTGTTGTAGCAACACACTTTAGGTGTATGAATGGTGGATTATTGTCTGTTGTAGCAACACACTTTAGGTGTTTGAATGGTGGATACTTGTCTGTTGTAGCAACACACTTTAGGTGTTTGAATGGTGGATACTTGTCTGTTGCAGCAACACACTTTAGGTGTTTGAATGGTGGATCATTGTCTGTTGTAGCAACACTCTTTAGGTGTTTGAATGGTGGATTATTGTCTGTTGTAGCTACACACTTTAGGTGTTTGAATGGTGGATACTTGTCTGTTGTAGTAACACAACACACTTTAGGTGTTTGAATCATGGATACTGTTCTGTTGTAGCAACACACTTTATGTGTTTTAATGGTGGATTATTGTCTGTTGTAGCAACACACTCTAGGTGTTTGAATGGTGGATTATTGTCTGTTGTAGCAACACACTTTAGGTGTTTGAATGGTGGATTATTGCCTGTTGTAGCAACACACTTTATGTGTTTGAATGGTGGATTATTGTCTGTTGTAGCAACACACTTTAGGTGTTTGGACGGTGGATTATTGCCTGTTGTAGCAACACACATTAGGTGTTTGAATGGTGGATTAATGTATGTTGTTGCAACACTCTTTAGGTGTTTGAATGATGGATTATTGTCTGTTGTAGCAACACACTTTAGGTGTTTGAATGGTGGATCATTGTCTGTTGTAGCAACACTCTTTAGGTGTTTGAATGGTGGATTATTGTCTGTTGTAGCTACACACTTTAGGTGTTTGAATGGTGGATACTTGTCTGTTGTAGTAACACAACACACTTTATGTGTTTGAATGGTGGATACTTGTCTGTTATAGTAACACAACACACTTTAGGTGTTTGAATGGTGGATACTTGTCTGTTGTAGTAACACAACACACTTTAGGTGTTTGAATGGTGGATACTTGTCTATTGTAGTAACACAACACACTTTAGGTGTTTGAATCATGGATACTGTTCTGTTGTAGCAACACACTTTAGCTGTTTTAATGGTGGATCCTTGTCTGATGCAGCAACACTCTTTAGGTGTTTGAATGGTGGATCCTTGTCTGTTGTAGCAACACACTTTAGGTGTTTGAATGGTGGATTATTGTCTGTTGTAGCAACACACTTTAGGTGTTTGAATGGTGGATTATTGTCTGTTGTAGCAACACACTTTAGGTGTTTGAATGGTGCATACTTGTCTGTTGTAGCAACACTCTGTAAGTGTTTGAATGGTGGATACTTGTCTGTTGTAGCAACACACTTTAGGTGTTTGAATGGTGGATACTTGTCTGTTGCAGCAACACACTTTAGGTGTTTGAATGGTGGATCATTGTCTGTTGTAGCAACATTCTTTAGGTGTTTGAATGGTGGATTATTGTCTGTTGTAGCTACACACTTTAGGTGTTTGAATGGTGGATACTTGTCTGTTGTAGCAACACACTTTAGGTGTTTGAATGGTCGATACTTGTCTGTTGTAGCAACACACTTTAGGTGTTTGAATGGTGGATACTTGTCTGTTGTAGCAACACACTTTAGGTGTTTGAATGGTGGATTATTGTCTGTTGTAGCAACACACTTTAGGTGTTTGAATGGTGGATTATTGTCTGTTGTAGCAACACACTTTAGGTGTTTGAATGGTGGATTATTGCCTGTTCTAGCAACACACATTAGGTGTTTGAATGGTGGATTATTGTCTGTTGTAGCAACACACTTTAGGTGTTTGAATGGTGGATTATTGCCTGTTGTAGCAACACACATTAGGTGTTTGAATGGTGGATTATTGTATGTTGTAGCAACACTCTTTAGGTGTTTGAATGGTGGATAATGTTCTGTTGTAGCAACATGCATTAGGTGTTTGAATGGTGGATAATGTTCTGTTGTAGCAACACACTTTAGGTGTTTGAATGGTGGATTATTGTCTGTTGTAGCTACACACTTTAGGTGTTTGAATGGTGGATACTTGTCTGTTGTAGCAACACAGTTTAGGTGTTTGAATGGTGGATACTTGTCTGTTGTAGCAACACACTTTAGGTGTTTGAATGGTGGATTATTGTCTGTTGTAGCAACACACTTTAGGTGTTTGAATGGTGGATACTTGTCTGTTGTAGCAACACACTTTAGGTGTTTGAATGGTGGATACTTGTCTGTTGTAGCAACACACTTTAGGTGTTTGAATGGTGGATACTTGTCTGTTGTAGCAACACACTTTAGGTGTTTGAATGGTGGATTATTGTCTGTTGTAGCAACACACTTTAGGTGTTTGAATGGTGGATTATTGCCTGTTCTAGCAACACACATTAGGTGTTTGAATGGTGGATTATTGTCTATTGTAGCAACACACTTTAGGTGTTTGAATGGCGGATTATTGCCTGTTGTAGCAACACACATTAGGTGTTTGAATGGTGGATTATTGTATGTTGTAGCAACACTCTTTAGGTGTTTGAATGGTGGATAATGTTCTGTTGTAGCAACACGCATTAGGTGTTTGAATGGTGGATAATGTTCTGTTGTAGCAACATACTTTAGGTGTTTGAATGGTGGATTATTGACTGTTGTTGCAACACACTTTAGATGTTTTAATGGTGGATTATTGTCTGTTGTAGCTACACAGTTTAGGTGTTTGAATGGTGAATTATTGTCTGTTGTAGCAGCACTCTTTAGGTGTTTGAATGGTGGATACTTGTCTGTTGTAGCAACACTCTTTAGGTGTTTGAATGGTGGATACTTGTCTGTTGTAGCAACACTCTTTAGGTGTTTGAATGGTGGATACTTGTCTGTTGTAGCAACACTCTTTAGGTGTTTGAATGGTGGATACTTGTCTGTTGTAGCAACACTCTTTAGATGTTTGAATGGTGAATTATTGTCTGTTGTAGCAACACACTTTAGATGTTTGAATGGTGGATTATTGTCTGTTGTAGCTACACACTTTAATTGTTTGAATGGTGGATACTTGTCTGTTGTAGTAACACAACACACTTTAGGTGTTTGAATCATGGATACTGTTCTGTTGTAGCAACACACTTTATGTGTTTTAATGGTGGATTATTGTCTGTTGTAGCAACACACTTTAGGTGTTTGAATGGTGGATTATTGTCTGTTGTAGCAATACACTTTAGGTGATTGAATGGTGGATTATTGCCTGTTGTAGCAACACACATTAGGTGTTTGAATGGTGGATTATTGTCTGTTGTAGCAACACACTTTAGGTGTTTGAATGGTGGATTATTGCCTGTTGTAGCAATACAGCTTAGGTATTTGAATGGTGGATTATTGTATGTTGTAGCAACACTCTTTAGGTGTTTGAATGATGGATAATGTTCTGTTGTAGCAACACGCATTAGGTGTTTGAATGGTGGATACTGGTCTGTTGTAGCAATACACTTTAGATGTTTTAATGGTGGATTCTTGTCTGTTGTAGCAAAACACTTTAGGTGTTTGAATGGTGGATTATTGTTTGTTGTAGCAACACACTTTAGGTGTTTGAATGGTGGATTATTGTCTGTTGTAGCAACACTCTTTAGGTGTTTGAATGGTGGATTATTGTCTGTTGTAGCAACACACTTTAGGTGTTTGAATGGTGGATTATTGTCTGTTATAGCAACACACTTTAGGTGTTTGAATGGTGGATTATTGTCTGTTGTAGCAACACTCTTTAGGTGTTTGAATGGTGGATTATTGTCTGTTGTAGCAACACACTTTAGGTGTTTGAATGGTGGATTATTGTCTGTTGTAGCAACACACTTTAGGTGTTTGAATGGTGGATTATTGTCTGTTGTAGCAACACACTTTAGGTGCTTGAATGATGGATTATTGTCTGTTGTAGCAACACACTTTAGGTGTTTGAATGGTGGATTATTGTCTGTTGTAGCAACACACTTTAGGTGTTTGAATGGTGGATTATTGTCTGTTGTAGCAACACACTTTAGGTGCTTGAATGATGGATTATTGTCTGTTGTAGCAACACTCTTTAGGTGTTTGAATGGTGGATTCTTGTCTATTGTTACAACACACTTTAGGTGTTTGAATGGTGAATACTTGTCTGTTGTAGCAACACACATTAGGTGTTTGAATGGTGGATTATTGTCTGTTGTAGCAACACACTTTAGGTGTTTGAATGGTGAATACTTGTCTGTTGTAGCAACACACTTTAGGTGTTTGAATGGTGGATTATTGTCTGTTGTAGCAACACACTTTAGGTGTTTGAATGGTGGATTATTGTCTGTTGTAGCAACACACTTTAGGTGCTTGAATGATGGATTATTGTCTGTTGTAGCAACAGTCTTTAGGTGTTTGAATGGTGGATTCTTGTCTATTGTTACAACACACTTTAGGTGTTTGAATGGTGCATACTTGTCTGCTGTAGCAACACTCTTTAGGTGTTTGAATGGTTGATTATTGTCTGTTGTTGCAACACACTTTAGGTGTATAAATGGTGGATTATTGTCTGTTGTAGCAACACACTTTAGGTGTTTGAATGGTGGATTATTGTCTGTTGTAGCAACACACTTTAGGTGTTTGAATGGTGGATACTTGTCTGTTGTAGCAACACACTTTAGGTGTTTGAATGGTGGATACTTGTCTGTTGCAGCAACACACTTTAGGTGTTTGAATGGTGGATCATTGTCTGTTGTAGCAACACTCTTTAGGTGTTTGAATGGTGGATTATTGTCTGTTGTAGCTACACACTTTAGGTGTTTGAATGGTGGATACTTGTCTGTTGTAGTAACACAACACACTTTAGGTGTTTGAATCATGGATACTGTTCTGTTGTAGCAACACACTTTATGTGTTTTAATGGTGGATTATTGTCTGTTGCAGCAACACACTTTATGTGTTTTAATGGTGGATTATTGCCTGTTGTAGCAACACAAATTAGGTGTTTGAATGGTGGATTATTGTCTGTTGTAGCAACACACTTTAGGTGTTTGAACGGTGGATTATTGCCTGTTGTAGCAACACACATTAGGTGTTTGAATGGTGGATTATTGTATGTTGTTGCAACACACTTTAGGTGTTTGAATGATGGATTATTGTCTGTTGTAGCAACACACTTTAGGTGTTTGAATGGTGGATTATTGTCTGTTGTAGCAACACACTTTAGGTGTTTGAATGGTGGATCATTGTCTGTTGTAGCAACACTCTTTAGGTGTTTGAATGGTGGATTATTGTCTGTTGTAGCTACACACTTTAGGTGTTTGAATGGTGGATACTTGTCTGTTGTAGTAACACAACACACTTTATGTGTTTGAATGGTGGATACTTGTCTGTTGTAGTAACACAAGACACTTTAGGTGTTTGAATGGTGGATACTTGTCTATTGTAGTTACACAACACACTTTAGGTGTTTGACTGGTGGATCCTTTTCTGTTGTAGTAACACAACACACTTTAGGTGTTTGAATCATGGATACTGTTCTGTTGTAGCAACACACTTTAGGTGTTTAAATGGTGGATACTTGTCTGTTGTAGAACACACTTTAGGTGTTTGAATGGTGGATACTTGTCTGTTGTAGACACACTTTAGGTGTTTGAATGGTGGATTATTGTATGTTGTAGCAACACACTTTAGCTGTTTGAATGGTGGATCCTTGTCTGATGCAGCAACACTCTTTAGGTGTTTGAATGGTGGATCCTTGTCTGATGCAGCAACACTCTTTAGTTGTTTGAATGGTGGATCCTTGTCTGTTGTAGCAACACTCTTTAAGTGTTTGAATGGTGGATAGTTGTCTGTTGTAGCAACACGCTTTAGGTGTTTGATTGGTGGATTAATGTCTGTTGTAGCAACACACATTAGGTGTTTGAATGGTGGATACTTGTCTGATGTAGCAACACACTTTAGGTGTTTGAAATTTGGGTTCTTGTCTATTGTTACAACACTCTTTAGGTGTTTGAATGGTGGATACTGTTCTGTTGTAGCAACACACTTTAGGTGTTTGAATGGTGGATACTTGTCTGTTGTAGCAACACACATTAGGTGTTTGAATGGTGGATACTTGTCTGTTGTAGCAACACACATTAGTAGTTTGAATGGTGGATTCTTGTCTATTGTTGCAACACTCTTTAGGTGTTTGAATGGTGGATACTTGTCTGTTGTAGCAAAACACTTGTCTGTTGTAGCAACACACTTTAGGTGTTTGAATGGTGGATTCTTGTCTGATGTAGCAACACACATTAGGGTTTGAATGGTGGATTCTTGTCTATTGTTACAACACTCTTTAGGTGTTTGAATGGTGGATACTGTTCTGTTGTAGCAACACACTTTAGGTGTTTGAATGGTGGATACTGTTCTGTTGTAGCAACACACTTTAGGTGTTTGAATGGTGGATTGTCGTCTGCTGTAGCAACACACTTTAGGTGTTTGAATGGTGGATTATTGTCTGTTGTAGCAACACACATTAGGTGTTTGAATGGTGGATACTTGTCTGATGTAGCAACACACATTAGATGTTTGAATTGTGGATTATTTGTCTGTTTTAGTAACACCCTTTAGGTGTTTGAATGGTGGATTCTTGTCTATTGTTACAACACACTTTAGGTGTTTGAATGGTGGATTATTGTCTGTTGTAGCAACACACTTTAGGTGTTTGAATGGTGAATTCTTGTATGTTGTAGCAACACACTTTAGGTGCTTGAATGGTGGATTGTTGTCTGTTGTAGCAACATGCATTAGGTGTTTGAATGGTGGATTATTGTCTGTTGTAGCAACACACATTAGGTGTTTGAATGGTGGATTATTGTCTGTTGTAGCAACACACATTAGGTGTTTGAATGGTGGATACTGTTCTGTTGTAGCAGCACGCATTAGGTGTTTGAATGGTGGATTCTTGTCTGTTGTAGCAATAATCTTTAGGTGTTTGAATGGTGGATTATTGTCTGTTGTAGCAACACACATTAGGTGTTTGAATGGTGCATACTTGTCTGTTGTAGCAACACTCTTTTGGTGTTTGAATGGTGGATTATTGTCTGTTGTAGCAACACACTTTAGGTGTATGAATGGTGGATTATTGTCTGTTGTAGCAACACACTTTAGGTGTTTGAATGGTGGATACTTGTCTGTTGTAGCAACACACTTTAGGTGTTTGAATGGTGGATACTTGTCTGTTGCAGCAACACACTTTAGGTGTTTGAATGGTGGATCATTGTCTGTTGTAGCAACACTCTTTAGGTGTTTGAATGGTGGATTATTGTCTGTTGTAGCTACACACTTTAGGTGTTTGAATGGTGGATACTTGTCTGTTGTAGTAACACAACACACTTTAGGTGTTTGAATCATGGATACTGTTCTGTTGTAGCAACACACTTTATGTGTTTTAATGGTGGATTATTGTCTGTTGTAGCAACACACTCTAGGTGTTTGAATGGTGGATTATTGTCTGTTGTAGCAACACACTTTAGGTGTTTGAATGGTGGATTATTGCCTGTTGTAGCAACACACTTTATGTGTTTGAATGGTGGATTATTGTCTGTTGTAGCAACACACTTTAGGTGTTTGGACGGTGGATTATTGCCTGTTGTAGCAACACACATTAGGTGTTTGAATGGTGGATTAATGTATGTTGTTGCAACACTCTTTAGGTGTTTGAATGATGGATTATTGTCTGTTGTAGCAACACACTTTAGGTGTTTGAATGGTGGATCATTGTCTGTTGTAGCAACACTCTTTAGGTGTTTGAATGGTGGATTATTGTCTGTTGTAGCTACACACTTTAGGTGTTTGAATGGTGGATACTTGTCTGTTGTAGTAACACAACACACTTTATGTGTTTGAATGGTGGATACTTGTCTGTTATAGTAACACAACACACTTTAGGTGTTTGAATGGTGGATACTTGTCTGTTGTAGTAACACAACACACTTTAGGTGTTTGAATGGTGGATACTTGTCTGTTGTAGTAACACAACACACTTTAGGTGTTTGAATCATGGATACTGTTCTGTTGTAGCAACACACTTTAGCTGTTTTAATGGTGGATCCTTGTCTGATGCAGCAACACTCTTTAGGTGTTTGAATGGTGGATCCTTGTCTGTTGTAGCAACACACTTTAGGTGTTTGAATGGTGGATTATTGTCTGTTGTAGCAACACACTTTAGGTGTTTGAATGGTGGATTATTGTCTGTTGTAGCAACACACTTTAGGTGTTTGAATGGTGCATACTTGTCTGTTGTAGCAACACTCTGTAAGTGTTTGAATGGTGGATACTTGTCTGTTGTAGCAACACACTTTAGGTGTTTGAATGGTGGATACTTGTCTGTTGCAGCAACACACTTTAGGTGTTTGAATGGTGGATCATTGTCTGTTGTAGCAACATTCTTTAGGTGTTTGAATGGTGGATTATTGTCTGTTGTAGCTACACACTTTAGGTGTTTGAATGGTGGATACTTGTCTGTTGTAGTAACACAACACACTTTAGGTGTTTGAATCATGGATACTGTTCTGTTGTAGCAACACACTTTATGTGTTTTAATGGTGGATTATTGTCTGTTGTAGCAACACACTCTAGGTGTTTGAATGGTGGATTATTGTCTGTTGTAGCAACACACTTTAGGTGTTTGAATGGTGGATTATTGCCTGTTGTAGCAACACACTTTATGTGTTTGAATGGTGGATTATTGTCTGTTGTAGCAACACACTTTAGGTGTTTGAACGGTGTATTATTGCTTGTTGTAGCAACACACATTAGGTGTTTGAATGGTGGATTATTGTATGTTTTTGCAACACTCTTTAGGTGTTTGAATGATGGATTATTGTCTGTTATAGCAACACACTTTAGGTGTTTGAATGGTGGATCATTGTCTGTTGTAGCAACACTCTTTAGGTGTTTGAATGGTGGATTATTGTCTGTTGTAGCTACACACTTTAGGTGTTTGAATGGTGGATACTTGTCTGTTGTAGTAACACAACACACTTTATGTGTTTGAATGGTGGATACTTGTCTGTTGTAGTAACACAACACACTTTAGGTGTTTGAATGGTGGATACTTGTCTGTTGTAGTAACACAACACACTTTAGGTGTTTGAATCATGGATACTGTTCTGTTGTAGCAACACACTTTAGGTGTTTAAATGGTGGATACTTGTCTGTTGTAGCAACACACTTTAGGTGTTTGAATGGTGGATTATTGTATGTTGTATCAACACACTTTAGCTGTTTGAATGGTGGATCCTTGTCTGATGCAGCAACACTCTTTAGGTGTTTGAATGGTGGATCCTTGTCTGATGCAGCAACACTCTTTAGGTGCTTAAATGGTGGATCCTTGTCTGTTGTAGCAACACACTTTAGGTGTTTGAATGGTGGATACTTGTATGTTGGAGCAACACGCTTTAGGTGTTTGATTGGTGGATTAATGTCTGCTGTAGCAACACACATTAGTTGTTTGAATGATGGATTATTATATGTTGTAGCAACATACATTAGGTGTTTGAATGGTGGATACTTGTCTGATGTAGCAACACACTTTAGGTGTTTGAAATTTGGGTTCTTGTCTATTGTTACAACACTCTTTAGGTGTTTGAATGGTGGATACTGTTCTGTTGTAGCAACTCACTTTAGGTGTTTGAATGGTGGATTCTTGTCTGATGTAGCAACACACATTAGGGTTTGAATGGTGGATTCTTGTCTGATGTAGCAACACACTTTAGGTGTTTGAATTGTGGATTATTGTCTATTGTTACAACACTCTTTAGGTGTTTGAATGGTGGATACTGTTCTGTTGTAGCAACACACTTTAGGTGTTTGAATGGTGGATACTGTTCTGTTGTAGCAACACACTTTAGGTGTTTGAATGGTGGATACTGTTCTGCTGTAGCAACACACTTTAGGTGTTTGAATGGTGGATTATTGTCTGTTGTAGCAACACACATTAGGTGTTTGAATGGTGGATACTTGTCTGATGTTGCAACACACATTAGATGTTTGAATTGTGGATTATTTGTCTGTTTTAGTAACACCCTTTAGGTGTTTGAATGGTGGATTCTTGTCTATTGTTACAACACTCTTTAGGTGTTTGAATGGTGGATACTGTTCTGTTGCAGTAACATGCATTAGGTGTTTGAATGGTGGATTATTGTCTGTTGTAGCAACACACATTAGGTGTTTGAATGGTGCATACTTGTCTGTTGTAGCAACACTCTTTTGGTGTTTGAATGGTGGATTATTGTCTGTTGTAGCAACACACTTTAGGTGTATGAATGGTGGATTATTGTCTGTTGTAGCAACACACTTTAGGTGTTTGAATGGTGGATTATTGTCTGTTGTAGCAACACACTTTATGTGTTTGAATGGTGGATTATTGTCTGTTGTAGCAACACACTTTAGGTGTTTGAATGGTGCATACTTGTCTGTTGTAGCAACACACTTTAGGTGTTTGAACGGTGGATTATTGCCTGTTGTAGCAACACACATTAGGTGTTTGAATGGTGGATACTTGTCTGTTGCAGCAACACACTTTAGGTGTTTGAATGGTGGATCATTGTCTGTTGTAGCAACACTCTTTAGGTGTTTGAATGATGGATTATTATATGTTGTAGCAACATACATTAGGTGTTTGAATGGTGGATTATTTGTCTGTTTTAGTAACACCCTTTAGGTGTTTGAATGGTGGATTCTTGTCTATTGTTACAACACACTTTAGGTGTTTGAATGGTGGATTATTGTCTGTTGTAGCAACACACTTTAGGTGTTTGAATGGTGAATTCTTGTATGTTGTAGCAACACACTTTAGGTGCTTGAATGGTGGATTGTTGTCTGTTGTAGCAACATGCATTAGGTGTTTGAATGGTGGATTATTGTCTGTTGTAGCAACACACATTAGGTGTTTGAATGGTGGATTATTGTCTGTTGTAGCAACACACATTAGGTGTTTGAATGGTGGATACTGTTCTGTTGTAGCAGCACGCATTAGGTGTTTGAATGGTGGATTCTTGTCTGTTGTAGCAATAATCTTTAGGTGTTTGAATGGTGGATTCTTGTCTGTTGTAGCAACACACATTAATTGTTTGAATGGTGGATACTGGTCTGTTGTAGCAACACACATTAGGTGTTTGAATGGTGGATTATTGTCTGTTGTAGCAACACACATTAGGTGTTTGAATGGTGCATACTTGTCTGTTGTAGCAACACTCTTTTGGTGTTTGAATGGTGGATTATTGTCTGTTGTAGCAACACACTTTAGGTGTATGAATGGTGGATTATTGTCTGTTGTAGCAACACACTTTAGGTGTTTGAATGGTGGATTATTGTCTGTTGAAGCAACACACTTTAGGTGTTTGAATGGTGGATCATTGTCTGTTGTAGCAACACTCTTTAGGTGTTTGAATGGTGGATTATTGTCTGTTGTAGCAACACACTTTAGGTGTTTGAATGGTGCATACTTGTCTGTTGTAGCAACACTCTTTAAGTGTTTGAATGGTGGATACTTGTCTGTTGTAGCAACACACTTTAGGTGTTTGAATGGTTTATACTTGTCTGTTGCAGCAACACACTTTAGGTGTTTGAATGGTGGATCATTGTCTGTTGTAGCAACACTCTTTAGGTGTTTGAATGGTGGATTATTGTCTGTTGTAGCTACACACTTTAGGTGTTTGAATGGTGGATACTTGTCTGTTGTAGTAACACAACACACTTTAGGTGTTTGAATCATGGATACTGTTCTGTTGTAGCAACACACTTTATGTGTTTTAATGGTGGATTATTGTCTGTTGTAGCAACACACTCTAGGTGTTTGAATGGTGGATTATTGTCTGTTGTAGCAACACACTTTAGGTGTTTGAATGGTGGATTATTGCCTGTTGTAGCAACACACTTTATGTGTTTGAATGGTGGATTATTGTCTGTTGTAGCAACACACTTTAGGTGTTTGGACGGTGGATTATTGCCTGTTGTAGCAACACACATTAAGTGTTTGAATGGTGGATTATTGTATGTTGTTGCAACACTCTTTAGGTGTTTGAATGATGGATTATTGTCTGTTGTAGCAACACACTTTAGGTGTTTGAATGGTGGATCATTGTCTGTTGTAGCAACACTCTTTAGGTGTTTGAATGGTGGATTATTGTCTGTTGTAGCTACACACTTTAGGTGTTTGAATGGTGGATACTTGTCTGTTGTAGTAACACAACACACTTTATGTGTTTGAATGGTGGATACTTGTCTGTTATAGTAACACAACACACTTTAGGTGTTTGAATGGTGGATACTTGTCTGTTGTAGTAACACAACACACTTTAGGTGTTTGAATGGTGGATACTTGTCTGTTGTAGTAACACAACACACTTTAGGTGTTTGAATCATGGATACTGTTCTGTTGTAGCAACACACTTTAGCTGTTTTAATGGTGGATCCTTGTCTGATGCAGCAACACTCTTTAGGTGTTTGAATGGTGGATCCTTGTCTGTTGTAGCAACACACTTTAGGTGTTTGAATGGTGGATTATTGTCTGTTGTAGCAACACACTTTAGGTATTTGAATGGTGGATTATTGTCTGTTGTAGCAACACACTTTAGGTGTTTGAATGGTGCATACTTGTCTGTTGTAGCAACACTCTGTAAGTGTTTGAATGGTGGATACTTGTCTGTTGTAGCAACACACTTTAGGTGTTTGAATGGTGGATACTTGTCTGTTGCAGCAACACACTTTAGGTGTTTGAATGGTGGATCATTGTCTGTTGTAGCAACATTCTTTAGGTGTTTGAATGGTGGATTATTGTCTGTTGTAGCTACACACTTTAGGTGTTTGAATGGTGGATACTTGTCTGTTGTAGTAACACAACACACTTTAGGTGTTTGAATCATGGATACTGTTCTGTTGTAGCAACACACTTTATGTGTTTTAATGGTGGATTATTGTCTGTTGTAGCAACACACTCTAGGTGTTTGAATGGTGGATTATTGTATGTTGTATCAACACACTTTAGCTGTTTGAATGGTGGATCCTTGTCTGATGCAGCAACACTCTTTAGGTGTTTGAATGGTGGATCCTTGTCTGATGCAGCAACACTCTTTAGGTGCTTGAATGGTGGATCCTTGTCTGTTGTAGCAACACACTTTAGGTGTTTGAATGGTGGATACTTGTATGTTGGAGCAACACGCTTTAGGTGTTTGATTGGTGGATTAATGTCTGCTGTAGCAACACACATTAGTTGTTTGAATGATGGATTATTATATGTTGTAGCAACATACATTAGGTGTTTGAATGGTGGATACTTGTCTGATGTAGCAACACACTTTAGGTGTTTGAAATTTGGGTTCTTGTCTATTGTTACAACACTCTTTAGGTGTTTGAATGGTGGATACTGTTCTGTTGTAGCAACACACTATAGGTGTTTCAATGGTGGATACTTGTCTGTTGTAGCAACACACATTAGGTGTTTGAATGGTGGATACTTGTCTGTTGTAGCAAAACACTTGTCTGTTGTAGCAACTCACTTTAGGTGTTTGAATGGTGGATTCTTGTCTGATGTAGCAACACACATTAGGGTTTGAATGGTGGATTCTTGTCTGATGTAGCAACACACTTTAGGTGTTTGAATTGTGGATTATTGTCTATTGTTACAACACTCTTTAGGTGTTTGAATGGTGGATACTGTTCTGTTGTAGCAACACACTTTAGGTGTTTGAATGGTGGATACTGTTCTGTTGTAGCAACACACTTTAGGTGTTTGAATGGTGGATACTGTTCTGCTGTAGCAACACACTTTAGGTGTTTGAATGGTGGATTATTGTCTGTTGTAGCAACACACATTAGGTGTTTGAATGGTGGATACTTGTCTGATGTTGCAACACACATTAGATGTTTGAATTGTGGATTATTTGTCTGTTTTAGTAACACCCTTTAGGTGTTTGAATGGTGGATTCTTGTCTATTGTTACAACACTCTTTAGGTGTTTGAATGGTGGATACTGTTCTGTTGCAGTAACACGCATTAGGTGTTTGAATGGTGGATTATTGTCTGTTGTAGCAACACACATTAGGTGTTTGAATGGTGCATACTTGTCTGTTGTAGCAACACTCTTTTGGTGTTTGAATGGTGGATTATTGTCTGTTGTAGCAACACACTTTAGGTGTATGAATGGTGGATTATTGTCTGTTGTAGCAACACACTTTAGGTGTTTGAATGGTGGATTATTGTCTGTTGTAGCAACACACTTTATGTGTTTGAATGGTGGATTATTGTCTGTTGTAGCAACACACTTTAGGTGTTTGAATGGTGCATACTTGTCTGTTGTAGCAACACTCTTTAAGTGTTTGAATGGTGCATACTTGTCTGTTGTAGCAACACTCTTTAAGTGTTTGAATGGTGGATACTTGTCTGTTGTAGCAACACACTTTAGGTGTTTGAATGGTGGATACTTGTCTGTTGCAGCAACACACTTTAGGTGTTTGAATGGTGGATCATTGTCTGTTGTAGCAACACTCTTTAGGTGTTTGAATGGTGGATTATTGTCTGTTGTAGCTACACACTTTAGGTGTTTGAATGGTGGATACTTGTCTGTTGTAGTAACACAACACACTTTAGGTGTTTGAATCATGGATACTGTTCTGTTGTAGCAACACACTTTAGGTGTTTAAATGGTGGATTATTGTCTGTTGTAGCAACACACTTTAGGTGCTTGAATGATGGATTATTGTCTGTTGTAGCAACAGTCTTTAGGTGTTTGAATGGTGGATTCTTGTCTATTGTTACAACACACTTTAGGTGTTTGAATGGTGCATACTTGTCTGCTGTAGCAACACTCTTTAGGTGTTTGAATGGTTGATTATTGTCTGTTGTTGCAACACACTTTAGGTGTATAAATGGTGGATTATTGTCTGTTGTAGCAACACACTTTAGGTGTTTGAATGGTGGATTATTGTCTGTTGTAGCAACACACTTTAGGTGTTTGAATGGTGGATACTTGTCTGTTGTAGCAACACACTTTAGGTGTTTGAATGGTGGATACTTGTCTGTTGCAGCAACACACTTTAGGTGTTTGAATGGTGGATCATTGTCTGTTGTAGCAACACTCTTTAGGTGTTTGAATGGTGGATTATTGTCTGTTGTAGCTACACACTTTAGGTGTTTGAATGGTGGATACTTGTCTGTTGTAGTAACACAACACACTTTAGGTGTTTGAATCATGGATACTGTTCTGTTGTAGCAACACACTTTATGTGTTTTAATGGTGGATTATTGTCTGTTGTAGCAACACACTTTATGTGTTTTAATGGTGGATTATTGTCTGTTGTAGCAACACACTTTAGGTGTTTGAATGGTGGATTATTGCCTGTTGTAGCAACACACATTAGGTGTTTGAATGGTGGATTATTGTCTGTTGTAGCAACACACTTTAGGTGTTTGAACGGTGGATTATTGCCTGTTGTAGCAACACACATTAGGTGTTTGAATGGTGGATTATTGTATGTTGTTGCAACACACTTTAGGTGTTTGAATGATGGATTATTGTCTGTTGTAGCAACACACTTTAGGTGTTTGAATGGTGGATTATTGTCTGTTGTAGCAACACACTTTAGGTGTTTGAATGGTGGATCATTGTCTGTTGTAGCAACACTCTTTAGGTGTTTGAATGGTGGATTATTGTCTGTTGTAGCTACACACTTTAGGTGTTTGAATGGTGGATACTTGTCTGTTGTAGTAACACAACACACTTTATGTGTTTGAATGGTGGATACTTGTCTGTTATAGTAACACAACACACTTTAGGTGTTTGAATGGTGAATACTTGTCTGTTGTAGTAACACAACACACTTTAGGTGTTTGAATCATGGATACTGTTCTGTTGTAGCAACACACTTTAGGTGTTTAAATGGTGGATACTTGTCTGTTGTAGCAACACACTTTAGGTGCTTGAATGGTGGATTATTGTCTGTTGTAGCAACACACTTTAGGTGTTTGAATGGTGGATTATTGTCTGTTGTAGCAACACACTTTAGGTGCTTGAATGATGGATTATTGTCTGTTGTAGCAACAGTCTTTAGGTGTTTGAATGGTGGATTCTTGTCTATTGTTACAACACACTTTAGGTGTTTGAATGGTGCATACTTGCCTGTTGTAGCAACACTCTTTAGGTGTTTGAATGGTTGATTATTGTCTGTTGTTGCAACACACTTTAGGTGTATAAATGGTGGATTATTGTCTGTTGTAGCAACACACTTTAGGTGTTTGAATGGTGGATTATTGTCTGTTGTAGCAACACACTTTAGGTGTTTGAATGGTGGATACTTGTCTGTTGTAGCAACACACTTTAGGTGTTTGAATGGTGGATACTTGTCTGTTGCAGCAACACACTTTAGGTGTTTGAATGGTGGATCATTGTCTGTTGTAGCAACACTCTTTAGGTGTTTGAATGGTGGATTATTGTCTGTTGTAGCTACACACTTTAGGTGTTTGAATGGTGGATACTTGTCTGTTGTAGTAACACAACACACTTTATGTGTTTGAATAGTGGATACTTGTCTGTTGTAGTAACACAAGACACTTTAGGTGTTTGAATGGTGGATACTTGTCTGTTGTAGTAACACAACACACTTTAGGTGTTTGAATGGTGGATACTTGTCTGTTGTAGTAACACAACACACTTTAGGTGTTTGAATCATGGATACTGTTCTGTTGTAGCAACACACTTTAGGTGTTTAAATGGTGGATACTTGTCTGTTGTAGAACACACTTTAGGTGTTTGAATGGTGGATACTTGTCTGTTGTAGCAACACACTTTAGGTGTTTGAATGGTGGATTCTTGTCTATTGTTACAACACTCTTTAGGTGTTTGAATGGTGGATACTGTTCTGTTGCAGTAACACGCATTAGGTGTTTGAATGGTGGATTATTGTCTGTTGTAGCAACACACATTAGGTGTTTGAATGGTGCATACTTGTCTGTTGTAGCAACACTCTTTTGGTGTTTGAATGGTGGATTATTGTCTGTTGTAGCAACACACTTTAGGTGTATGAATGGTGGATTATTGTCTGTTGTAGCAACACACTTTAGGTGTTTGAATGGTGGATTATTGTCTGTTGTAGCAACACACTTTATGTGTTTGAATGGTGGATTATTGTCTGTTGTAGCAACACACTTTAGGTGTTTGAATGGTGCATACTTGTCTGTTGTAGCAACACTCTTTAAGTGTTTGAATGGTGGATACTTGTCTGTTGTAGCAACACACTTTAGGTGTTTGAATGGTGGATACTTGTCTGTTGCAGCAACACACTTTAGGTGTTTGAATGGTGGATCATTGTCTGTTGTAGCAACACTCTTTAGGTGTTTGAATGGTGGATTATTGTCTGTTGTAGCTACACACTTTAGGTGTTTGAATGGTGGATACTTGTCTGTTGTAGTAACACAACACACTTTAGGTGTTTGAATCATGGATACTGTTCTGTTGTAGCAACACACTTTAGGTGTTTGAATGGTGGATTATTGTCTGTTGTAGCAACACACTTTAGGTGCTTGAATGATGGATTATTGTCTGTTGTAGCAACAGTCTTTAGGTGTTTGAATGGTGGATTCTTGTCTATTGTTACAACACACTTTAGGTGTTTGAATGGTGCATACTTGTCTGCTGTAGCAACACTCTTTAGGTGTTTGAATGGTTGATTATTGTCTGTTGTTGCAACACACTTTAGGTGTATAAATGGTGGATTATTGTCTGTTGTAGCAACACACTTTAGGTGTTTGAATGGTGGATTATTGTCTGTTGTAGCAACACACTTTAGGTGTTTGAATGGTGGATACTTGTCTGTTGTAGCAACACACTTTAGGTGTTTGAATGGTGGATACTTGTCTGTTGCAGCAACACACTTTAGGTGTTTGAATGGTGGATCATTGTCTGTTGTAGCAACACTCTTTAGGTGTTTGAATGGTGGATTATTGTCTGTTGTAGCTACACACTTTAGGTGTTTGAATGGTGGATACTTGTCTGTTGTAGTAACACAACACACTTTAGGTGTTTGAATCATGGATACTGTTCTGTTGTAGCAACACACTTTATGTGTTTTAATGGTGGATTATTGTCTGTTGTAGCAACACACTTTATGTGTTTTAATGGTGGATTATTGTCTGTTGTAGCAACACACTTTAGGTGTTTGAATGGTGGATTATTGCCTGTTGTAGCAACACACATTAGGTGTTTGAATGGTGGATTATTGTCTGTTGTAGCAACACACTTTAGGTGTTTGAACGGTGGATTATTGCCTGTTGTAGCAACACACATTAGGTGTTTGAATGGTGGATTATTGTATGTTGTTGCAACACACTTTAGGTGTTTGAATGATGGATTATTGTCTGTTGTAGCAACACACTTTAGGTGTTTGAATGGTGGATTATTGTCTGTTGTAGCAACACACTTTAGGTGTTTGAATGGTGGATCATTGTCTGTTGTAGCAACACTCTTTAGGTGTTTGAATGGTGGATTATTGTCTGTTGTAGCTACACACTTTAGGTGTTTGAATGGTGGATACTTGTCTGTTGTAGTAACACAACACACTTTATGTGTTTGAATGGTGGATACTTGTCTGTTATAGTAACACAACACACTTTAGGTGTTTGAATGGTGAATACTTGTCTGTTGTAGTAACACAACACACTTTAGGTGTTTGAATCATGGATACTGTTCTGTTGTAGCAACACACTTTAGGTGTTTAAATGGTGGATACTTGTCTGTTGTAGCAACACACTTTAGGTGCTTGAATGGTGGATTATTGTCTGTTGTAGCAACACACTTTAGGTGTTTGAATGGTGGATTATTGTCTGTTGTAGCAACACACTTTAGGTGCTTGAATGATGGATTATTGTCTGTTGTAGCAACAGTCTTTAGGTGTTTGAATGGTGGATTCTTGTCTATTGTTACAACACACTTTAGGTGTTTGAATGGTGCATACTTGTCTGCTGTAGCAACACTCTTTAGGTGTTTGAATGGTTGATTATTGTCTGTTGTTGCAACACACTTTAGGTGTATAAATGGTGGATTATTGTCTGTTGTAGCAACACACTTTAGGTGTTTGAATGGTGGATTATTGTCTGTTGTAGCAACACACTTTAGGTGTTTGAATGGTGGATACTTGTCTGTTGTAGCAACACACTTTAGGTGTTTGAATGGTGGATACTTGTCTGTTGCAGCAACACACTTTAGGTGTTTGAATGGTGGATCATTGTCTGTTGTAGCAACACTCTTTAGGTGTTTGAATGGTGGATTATTGTCTGTTGTAGCTACACACTTTAGGTGTTTGAATGGTGGATACTTGTCTGTTGTAGTAACACAACACACTTTAGGTGTTTGAATCATGGATACTGTTCTGTTGTAGCAACACACTTTATGTGTTTTAATGGTGGATTATTGTCTGTTGTAGCAACACACTTTATGTGTTTTAATGGTGGATTATTGTCTGTTGTAGCAACACACTTTAGGTGTTTGAATGGTGGATTATTGCCTGTTGTAGCAACACACATTAGGTGTTTTAATGGTGGATTATTGTCTGTTGTAGCAACACACTTTAGGTGTTTGAACGGTGGATTATTGCCTGTTGTAGCAACACACATTAGGTGTTTGAAAGGTGGATTATTGTATGTTGTTGCAACACACTTTAGGTGTTTGAATGATGGACTATTGTCTGTTGTAGCAACACACTTTAGGTGTTTGAATGGTGGATTATTGTCTGTTGTAGCAACACACTTTAGGTGTTTGAATGGTGGATCATTGTCTGTTGTAGCAACAATCTTTAGGTGTTTGAATGGTGGATTATTGTCTGTTGTAGCTACACACTTTAGGTGTTTGAATGGTGGATACTTGTCTGTTGTAGTAACACAACACACTTTATGTGTTTGAATAGTGGATACTTGTCTGTTGTAGTAACACAAGACACTTTAGGTGTTTGAATGGTGGATACTTGTCTGTTGTAGTAACACAACACACTTTAGGTGTTTGAATGGTGGATACTTGTCTGTTGTAGTAACACAACACACTTTAGGTGTTTGAATCATGGATACTGTTCTGTTGTAGCAACACACTTTAGGTGTTTAAATGGTGGATACTTGTCTGTTGTAGAACACACTTTAGGTGTTTGAATGGTGGATACTTGTCTGTTGTAGCAACACACTTTAGGTGTTTGAATGGTGGATTATTGTATGTTGTAGCAACACACTTTAGCTGTTTGAATGGTGGATCCTTGTCTGATGCAGCAACACTCTTTAGTTGTTTGAATGGTGGATCCTTGTCTGTTGTAGCAACACACTTTAGGTGTTTGAATGGTGGATACTTGTCTGTTGTAGCAACACTCTTTAAGTGTTTGAATGGTGGATAGTTGTCTGTTGTAGCAACACGCTTTAGGTGTTTGATTGGTGGATACTGTTCTGTTGTAGCAACACACTTTAGGTGTTTGAATGGTGGATTGTCGTCTGCTGTAGCAACACACTTTAGGTGTTTGAATGGTGGATTATTGTCTGTTGTAGCAACACACATTAGGTGTTTGAATGGTGGATACTTGTCTGATGTAGCAACACACATTAAATGTTTGAATTGTGGATTATTTGTCTGTTTTAGTAACACCCTTTAGGTGTTTGAATGGTGGATTCTTGTCTATTGTTACAACACTCTTTAGGTGTTTGAATGGTGGATACTGTTCTGTTGTAGTAACACGCATTAGGTGTTTGAATGGTGGATTCTTGTATGTTGTAGCAACACACTTTAGGTGTTTGAATGGTGGATTATTGTCTGTTGTAGCAACACACTTTAGGTGTTTGAATGGTGAATTCTTGTATGTTGTAGCAACACACTTTAGGTGCTTGAATGGTGGATTGTTGTCTGTTGTAGCAACATGCATTAGGTGTTTGAATGGTGGATTATTGTCTGTTGTAGCAACACACATTAGGTGTTTGAATGGTGTATTATTGTCTGTTGTAGCAACACACATTAGGTGTTTGAATGGTGGATACTGTTCTGTTGTAGCAGCATGCATTAGGTGTTTGAATGGTGGATTCTTGTCTGTTGTAGCAATAATCTTTAGGTGTTTGAATGGTGGATTCTTGTCTGTTATAGCAACACACATTAATTGTTTGAATGGTGGATACTGGTCTGTTGTAGCAACACACATTAGGTGTTTGAATGGTGGATTATTGTCTGTTGTAGCAACACACATTAGGTGTTTGAATGGTGCATACTTGTCTGTTGTAGCAACACTCTTTTGGTGTTTGAATGGTGGATTATTGTCTGTTGTAGCAACACACTTTAGGTGTATGAATGGTGGATTATTGTCTGTTGTAGCAACACACTTTAGGTGTTTGAATGGTGGATTATTGTCTGTTGTAGCAACACACTTTAGGTGTTTGAATGGTGGATACTTGTCTGTTGTAGCAACACACTTTAGGTGTTTGAATGGTGGATACTTGTCTGTTGCAGCAACACACTTTAGGTGTTTGAATGGTGGATCATTGTCTGTTGTAGCAACACTCTTTAGGTGTTTGAATGGTGGATTATTGTCTGTTGTAGCTACACACTTTAGGTGTTTGAATGGTGGATACTTGTCTGTTGTAGTAACACAACACACTTTAGGTGTTTGAATCATGGATACTGTTCTGTTGTAGCAACACACTTTATGTGTTTTAATGGTGGATTATTGTCTGTTGTAGCAACACACTCTAGGTGTTTGAATGGTGGATTATTGTCTGTTGTAGCAACACACTTTAGGTGTTTGAATGGTGGATTATTGCCTGTTGTAGCAACACACTTTATGTGTTTGAATGGTGGATTATTGTCTGTTGTAGCAACACAATTTAGGTGTTTGAACGGTGGATTATTGCCTGTTGTAGCAACACACATTAGGTGTTTGAATGGTGGATTATTGTATGTTGTTGCAACACTCTTTAGGTGTTTGAATGATGGATTATTGTCTGTTGTAGCAACACACTTTAGGTGTTTGAATGGTGGATCATTGTCTGTTGTAGCAACACTCTTTAGGTGTTTGAATGGTGGATTATTGTCTGTTGTAGCTACACACTTTAGGTGTTTGAATGGTGGATACTTGTCTGTTGTAGTAACACAACACACTTTATGTGTTTGAATGGTGGATACTTGTCTGTTATAGTAACACAACACACTTTAGGTGTTTGAATGGTGGATACTTGTCTGTTGTAGTAACACAACACACTTTAGGTGTTTGAATGGTGGATACTTGTCTGTTGTAGTAACACAACACACTTTAGGTGTTTGAATCATGGATACTGTTCTGTTGTAGCAACACACTTTAGCTGTTTTAATGGTGGATCCTTGTCTGATGCAGCAACACTCTTTAGGTGTTTGAATGGTGGATCCTTGTCTGTTGTAGCAACACACTTTAGGTGTTTGAATGGTGGATTATTGTCTGTTGTAGCAACACACTTTAGGTGTTTGAATGGTGGATTATTGTCTGTTGTAGCAACACACTTTAGGTGTTTGAATGGTGCATACTTGTCTGTTGTAGCAACACTCTGTAAGTGTTTGAATGGTGGATACTTGTCTGTTGTAGCAACACACTTTAGGTGTTTGAATGGTGGATACTTGTCTGTTGCAGCAACACACTTTAGGTGTTTGAATGGTGGATCATTGTCTGTTGTAGCAACATTCTTTAGGTGTTTGAATGGTGGATTATTGTCTGTTGTAGCTACACACTTTAGGTGTTTGAATGGTGGATACTTGTCTGTTGTAGTAACACAACACACTTTAGGTGTTTGAATCATGGATACTGTTCTGTTGTAGCAACACACTTTATGTGTTTTAATGGTGGATTATTGTCTGTTGTAGCAACACACTCTAGGTGTTTGAATGGTGGATTATTGTCTGTTGTAGCAACACACTTTAGGTGTTTGAATGGTGGATTATTGCCTGTTGTAGCAACACACTTTATGTGTTTGAATGGTGGATTATTGTCTGTTGTAGCAACACACTTTAGGTGTTTGAACGGTGGATTATTGCCTGTTGTAGCAACACACATTAGGTGTTTGAATGGTGGATTATTGTATGTTTTTGCAACACTCTTTAGGTGTTTGAATGATGGATTATTGTCTGTTATAGCAACACACTTTAGGTGTTTGAATGGTGGATCATTGTCTGTTGTAGCAACACTCTTTAGGTGTTTGAATGGTGGATTATTGTCTGTTGTAGCTACACACTTTAGGTGTTTGAATGGTGGATACTTGTCTGTTGTAGTAACACAACACACTTTATGTGTTTGAATGGTGGATACTTGTCTGTTGTAGTAACACAACACACTTTAGGTGTTTGAATGGTGGATACTTGTCTGTTGTAGTAACACAACACACTTTAGGTGTTTGAATCATGGATACTGTTCTGTTGTAGCAACACACTTTAGGTGTTTAAATGGTGGATACTTGTCTGTTGTAGCAACACACTTTAGGTGTTTGAATGGTGGATTATTGTATGTTGTATCAACACACTTTAGCTGTTTGAATGGTGGATCCTTGTCTGATGCAGCAACACTCTTTAGGTGTTTGAATGGTGGATCCTTGTCTGATGCAGCAACACTCTTTAGGTGCTTGAATGGTGGATCCTTGTCTGTTGTAGCAACACACTTTAGGTGTTTGAATGGTGGATACTTGTCTGTTGGAGCAACACGCTTTAGGTGTTTGATTGGTGGATTAATGTCTGCTGTAGCAACACACATTAGTTGTTTGAATGATGGATTATTATATGTTGTAGCAACATACATTAGGTGTTTGAATGGTGGATACTTGTCTGATGTAGCAACATACTTTAGGTGTTTGAAATTTGGGTTCTTGTCTATTGTTACAACACTCTTTAGGTGTTTGAATGGTGGATACTGTTCTGTTGTAGCAACACACATTAGGTGTTTGAATGGTGGATACTTGTCTGTTGTAGCAAAACACTTGTCTGTTGTAGCAACTCACTTTAGGTGTTTGAATGGTGGATTCTTGTCTGATGTAGCAACACACATTAGGGTTTGAATGGTGGATTCTTGTCTGATGTAGCAACACACTTTAGGTGTTTGAATTGTGGATTATTGTCTATTGTTACAACACTCTTTAGGTGTTTGAATGGTGGATACTGTTCTGTTGTAGCAACACACTTTAGGTGTTTGAATGGTGGATACTGTTCTGTTGTAGCAACACACTTTAGGTGTTTGAATGGTGAATACTGTTCTGCTGTAGCAACACACTTTAGGTGTTTGAATGGTGGATTATTGTCTGTTGTAGCAACACACATTAGGTGTTTGAATGGTGGATTATTGTCTGTTGTAGCAACACACTTTAGGTGTTTGAATGGTGGATCATTGTCTGTTGTAGCAACACTCTTTAGGTGTTTGAATGGTGGATTATTGTCTGTTGTAGCTACACACTTTAGGTGTTTGAATGGTGGATACTTGTCTGTTGTAGTAACACAACACACTTTATGTGTTTGAATGGTGGATACTTGTCTGTTATAGTAACACAACACACTTTAGGTGTTTGAATGGTGAATACTTGTCTGTTGTAGTAACACAACACACTTTAGGTGTTTGAATCATGGATACTGTTCTGTTGTAGCAACACACTTTAGGTGTTTAAATGGTGGATACTTGTCTGTTGTAGCAACACACTTTAGGTGCTTGAATGGTGGATTATTGTCTGTTGTAGCAACACACTTTAGGTGTTTGAATGGTGGATTATTGTCTGTTGTAGCAACACACTTTAGGTGCTTGAATGATGGATTATTGTCTGTTGTAGCAACAGTCTTTAGGTGTTTGAATGGTGGATTCTTGTCTATTGTTACAACACACTTTAGGTGTTTGAATGGTGCATACTTGTCTGCTGTAGCAACACTCTTTAGGTGTTTGAATGGTTGATTATTGTCTGTTGTTGCAACACACTTTAGGTGTATAAATGGTGGATTATTGTCTGTTGTAGCAACACACTTTAGGTGTTTGAATGGTGGATTATTGTCTGTTGTAGCAACACACTTTAGGTGTTTGAATGGTGGATACTTGTCTGTTGTAGCAACACACTTTAGGTGTTTGAATGGTGGATACTTGTCTGTTGCAGCAACACACTTTAGGTGTTTGAATGGTGGATCATTGTCTGTTGTAGCAACACTCTTTAGGTGTTTGAATGGTGGATTATTGTCTGTTGTAGCTACACACTTTAGGTGTTTGAATGGTGGATACTTGTCTGTTGTAGTAACACAACACACTTTAGGTGTTTGAATCATGGATACTGTTCTGTTGTAGCAACACACTTTATGTGTTTTAATGGTGGATTATTGTCTGTTGTAGCAACACACTTTATGTGTTTTAATGGTGGATTATTGTCTGTTGTAGCAACACACTTTAGGTGTTTGAATGGTGGATTATTGCCTGTTGTAGCAACACACATTAGGTGTTTTAATGGTGGATTATTGTCTGTTGTAGCAACACACTTTAGGTGTTTGAACGGTGGATTATTGCCTGTTGTAGCAACACACATTAGGTGTTTGAAAGGTGGATTATTGTATGTTGTTGCAACACACTTTAGGTGTTTGAATGATGGACTATTGTCTGTTGTAGCAACACACTTTAGGTGTTTGAATGGTGGATTATTGTCTGTTGTAGCAACACACTTTAGGTGTTTGAATGGTGGATCATTGTCTGTTGTAGCAACAATCTTTAGGTGTTTGAATGGTGGATTATTGTCTGTTGTAGCTACACACTTTAGGTGTTTGAATGGTGGATACTTGTCTGTTGTAGTAACACAACACACTTTATGTGTTTGAATAGTGGATACTTGTCTGTTGTAGTAACACAAGACACTTTAGGTGTTTGAATGGTGGATACTTGTCTGTTGTAGTAACACAACACACTTTAGGTGTTTGAATGGTGGATACTTGTCTGTTGTAGTAACACAACACACTTTAGGTGTTTGAATCATGGATACTGTTCTGTTGTAGCAACACACTTTAGGTGTTTAAATGGTGGATACTTGTCTGTTGTAGAACACACTTTAGGTGTTTGAATGGTGGATACTTGTCTGTTGTAGCAACACACTTTAGGTGTTTGAATGGTGGATTATTGTATGTTGTAGCAACACACTTTAGCTGTTTGAATGGTGGATCCTTGTCTGATGCAGCAACACTCTTTAGGTGTTTGAATGGTGGATCCTTGTCTGATGCAGCAACACTCTTTAGTTGTTTGAATGGTGGATCCTTGTCTGTTGTAGCAACACACTTTAGGTGTTTGAATGGTGGATACTTGTCTGTTGTAGCAACACTCTTTAAGTGTTTGAATGGTGGATAGTTGTCTGTTGTAGCAACACGCTTTAGGTGTTTGATTGGTGGATACTGTTCTGTTGTAGCAACACACTTTAGGTGTTTGAATGGTGGATTGTCGTCTGCTGTAGCAACACACTTTAGGTGTTTGAATGGTGGATTATTGTCTGTTGTAGCAACACACATTAGGTGTTTGAATGGTGGATACTTGTCTGATGTAGCAACACACATTAAATGTTTGAATTGTGGATTATTTGTCTGTTTTAGTAACACCCTTTAGGTGTTTGAATGGTGGATTCTTGTCTATTGTTACAACACTCTTTAGGTGTTTGAATGGTGGATACTGTTCTGTTGTAGTAACACGCATTAGGTGTTTGAATGGTGGATTCTTGTATGTTGTAGCAACACACTTTAGGTGTTTGAATGGTGGATTATTGTCTGTTGTAGCAACACACTTTAGGTGTTTGAATGGTGAATTCTTGTATGTTGTAGCAACACACTTTAGGTGCTTGAATGGTGGATTGTTGTCTGTTGTAGCAACATGCATTAGGTGTTTGAATGGTGGATTATTGTCTGTTGTAGCAACACACATTAGGTGTTTGAATGGTGTATTATTGTCTGTTGTAGCAACACACATTAGGTGTTTGAATGGTGGATACTGTTCTGTTGTAGCAGCATGCATTAGGTGTTTGAATGGTGGATTCTTGTCTGTTGTAGCAATAATCTTTAGGTGTTTGAATGGTGGATTCTTGTCTGTTATAGCAACACACATTAATTGTTTGAATGGTGGATACTGGTCTGTTGTAGCAACACACATTAGGTGTTTGAATGGTGGATTATTGTCTGTTGTAGCAACACACATTAGGTGTTTGAATGGTGCATACTTGTCTGTTGTAGCAACACTCTTTTGGTGTTTGAATGGTGTATTATTGTCTGTTGTAGCAACACACTTTAGGTGTATGAATGGTGGATTATTGTCTGTTGTAGCAACACACTTTAGGTGTTTGAATGGTGGATTATTGTCTGTTGTAGCAACACACTTTAGGTGTTTGAATGGTGGATACTTGTCTGTTGTAGCAACACACTTTAGGTGTTTGAATGGTGGATACTTGTCTGTTGCAGCAACACACTTTAGGTGTTTGAATGGTGGATCATTGTCTGTTGTAGCAACACTCTTTAGGTGTTTGAATGGTGGATTATTGTCTGTTGTAGCTACACACTTTAGGTGTTTGAATGGTGGATACTTGTCTGTTGTAGTAACACAACACACTTTAGGTGTTTGAATCATGGATACTGTTCTGTTGTAGCAACACACTTTATGTGTTTTAATGGTGGATTATTGTCTGTTGTAGCAACACACTCTAGGTGTTTGAATGGTGGATTATTGTCTGTTGTAGCAACACACTTTAGGTGTTTGAATGGTGGATTATTGCCTGTTGTAGCAACACACTTTATGTGTTTGAATGGTGGATTATTGTCTGTTGTAGCAACACAATTTAGGTGTTTGAACGGTGGATTATTGCCTGTTGTAGCAACACACATTAGGTGTTTGAATGGTGGATTATTGTATGTTGTTGCAACACTCTTTAGGTGTTTGAATGATGGATTATTGTCTGTTGTAGCAACACACTTTAGGTGTTTGAATGGTGGATCATTGTCTGTTGTAGCAACACTCTTTAGGTGTTTGAATGGTGGATTATTGTCTGTTGTAGCTACACACTTTAGGTGTTTGAATGGTGGATACTTGTCTGTTGTAGTAACACAACACACTTTATGTGTTTGAATGGTGGATACTTGTCTGTTATAGTAACACAACACACTTTAGGTGTTTGAATGGTGGATACTTGTCTGTTGTAGTAACACAACACACTTTAGGTGTTTGAATGGTGGATACTTGTCTGTTGTAGTAACACAACACACTTTAGGTGTTTGAATCATGGATACTGTTCTGTTGTAGCAACACACTTTAGCTGTTTTAATGGTGGATCCTTGTCTGATGCAGCAACACTCTTTAGGTGTTTGAATGGTGGATCCTTGTCTGTTGTAGCAACACACTTTAGGTGTTTGAATGGTGGATTATTGTCTGTTGTAGCAACACACTTTAGGTGTTTGAATGGTGGATTATTGTCTGTTGTAGCAACACACTTTAGGTGTTTGAATGGTGCATACTTGTCTGTTGTAGCAACACTCTGTAAGTGTTTGAATGGTGGATACTTGTCTGTTGTAGCAACACACTTTAGGTGTTTGAATGGTGGATACTTGTCTGTTGCAGCAACACACTTTAGGTGTTTGAATGGTGGATCATTGTCTGTTGTAGCAACATTCTTTAGGTGTTTGAATGGTGGATTATTGTCTGTTGTAGCTACACACTTTAGGTGTTTGAATGGTGGATACTTGTCTGTTGTAGTAACACAACACACTTTAGGTGTTTGAATCATGGATACTGTTCTGTTGTAGCAACACACTTTATGTGTTTTAATGGTGGATTATTGTCTGTTGTAGCAACACACTCTAGGTGTTTGAATGGTGGATTATTGTCTGTTGTAGCAACACACTTTAGGTGTTTGAATGGTGGATTATTGCCTGTTGTAGCAACACACTTTATGTGTTTGAATGGTGGATTATTGTCTGTTGTAGCAACACACTTTAGGTGTTTGAACGGTGGATTATTGCCTGTTGTAGCAACACACATTAGGTGTTTGAATGGTGGATTATTGTATGTTTTTGCAACACTCTTTAGGTGTTTGAATGATGGATTATTGTCTGTTATAGCAACACACTTTAGGTGTTTGAATGGTGGATCATTGTCTGTTGTAGCAACACTCTTTAGGTGTTTGAATGGTGGATTATTGTCTGTTGTAGCTACACACTTTAGGTGTTTGAATGGTGGATACTTGTCTGTTGTAGTAACACAACACACTTTATGTGTTTGAATGGTGGATACTTGTCTGTTGTAGTAACACAACACACTTTAGGTGTTTGAATGGTGGATACTTGTCTGTTGTAGTAACACAACACACTTTAGGTGTTTGAATCATGGATACTGTTCTGTTGTAGCAACACACTTTAGGTGTTTAAATGGTGGATACTTGTCTGTTGTAGCAACACACTTTAGGTGTTTGAATGGTGGATTATTGTATGTTGTATCAACACACTTTAGCTGTTTGAATGGTGGATCCTTGTCTGATGCAGCAACACTCTTTAGGTGTTTGAATGGTGGATCCTTGTCTGATGCAGCAACACTCTTTAGGTGCTTGAATGGTGGATCCTTGTCTGTTGTAGCAACACACTTTAGGTGTTTGAATGGTGGATACTTGTCTGTTGGAGCAACACGCTTTAGGTGTTTGATTGGTGGATTAATGTCTGCTGTAGCAACACACATTAGTTGTTTGAATGATGGATTATTATATGTTGTAGCAACATACATTAGGTGTTTGAATGGTGGATACTTGTCTGATGTAGCAACATACTTTAGGTGTTTGAAATTTGGGTTCTTGTCTATTGTTACAACACTCTTTAGGTGTTTGAATGGTGGATACTGTTCTGTTGTAGCAACACACATTAGGTGTTTGAATGGTGGATACTTGTCTGTTGTAGCAAAACACTTGTCTGTTGTAGCAACTCACTTTAGGTGTTTGAATGGTGGATTCTTGTCTGATGTAGCAACACACATTAGGGTTTGAATGGTGGATTCTTGTCTGATGTAGCAACACACTTTAGGTGTTTGAATTGTGGATTATTGTCTATTGTTACAACACTCTTTAGGTGTTTGAATGGTGGATACTGTTCTGTTGTAGCAACACACTTTAGGTGTTTGAATGGTGGATACTGTTCTGTTGTA
The DNA here is from genome assembly GCA_963921405.1 of Cepaea hortensis. Classification (NCBI taxonomy): domain Eukaryota; kingdom Metazoa; phylum Mollusca; class Gastropoda; order Stylommatophora; family Helicidae; genus Cepaea; species Cepaea hortensis. Next base: position 50,139 of record CAWUFQ010000043.1, on the reverse strand, counting down.
GCAACACACTTTAGGTGTTTGAATGGTGAATACTGTTCTGCTGTAGCAACACACTTTAGGTGTTTGAATGGTGGATTATTGTCTGTTGTAGCAACACACATTAGGTGTTTGAATGGTGGATACTTGTCTGATGTTGCAACACACATTAGATGTTTGAATTGTGGATTATTTGTCTGTTTTAGTAACACCCTTTAGGTGTTTGAATGGTGGATTCTTGTCTATTGTTACAACACTCTTTAGGTGTTTGAATGGTGGATACTGTTCTGTTGCAGTAACACGCATTAGGTGTTTGAATGGTGGATTATTGTCTGTTGTAGCAACACACATTAGGTGTTTGAATGGTGCATACTTGTCTGTTGTAGCAACACTCTTTTGGTGTTTGAATGGTGGATTATTGTCTGTTGTAGCAACACACTTTAGGTGTATGAATGGTGGATTATTGTCTGTTGTAGCAACACACTTTAGGTGTTTGAATGGTGGATTATTGTCTGTTGTAGCAACACACTTTATGTGTTTGAATGGTGGATTATTGTCTGTTGTAGCAACACACTTTAGGTGTTTGAATGGTGCATACTTGTCTGTTGTAGCAACACTCTTTAAGTGTTTGAATGGTGGATACTTGTCTGTTGTAGCAACACACTTTAGGTGTTTGAATGGTGGATACTTGTCTGTTGCAGCAACACACTTTAGGTGTTTGAATGGTGGATCATTGTCTGTTGTAGCAACACTCTTTAGGTGTTTGAATGGTGGATTATATTCTGTTGTAGCTACACACTTTAGGTGTTTGAATGGTGGATACTTGTCTGTTGTAGTAACACAACACACTTTAGGTGTTTGAATCATGGATACTGTTCTGTTGTAGCAACACACTTTATGTGTTTTAATGGTGGATTATTGTCTGTTGTAGCAACACACTCTAGGTGTTTGAATGGTGGATTATTGTCTGTTGTAGCAACACACTTTAGGTGTTTGAATGGTGGATTATTGCCTGTTGTAGCAACACACTTTATGTGTTTGAATGGTGGATTATTGTCTGTTGTAGCAACACACTTTAGGTGTTTGAACGGTGGATTATTGCCTGTTGTAGCAACACACATTAGGTGTTTGAATGGTGGATTATTGTATGTTGTTGCAACACTCTTTAGGTGTTTGAATGATGGATTATTGTCTGTTGTAGCAACACACTTTAGGTGTTTGAATGGTGGATCATTGTCTGTTGTAGCAACACTCTTTAGGTGTTTGAATGGTGGATTATTGTCTGTTGTAGCTACACACTTTAGGTGTTTGAATGGTGGATACTTGTCTGTTGTAGTAACACAACACACTTTATGTGTTTGAATGGTGGATGCTTGTCTGTTATAGTAACACAACACACTTTAGGTGTTTGAATGGTGGATACTTGTCTGTTGTAGTAACACAACACACTTTAGGTGTTTGAATGGTGGATACTTGTCTGTTGTAGTATCACAACACACTTTAGGTGTTTGAATCATGGATACTGTTCTGTTGTAGCAACACACTTTAGCTGTTTTAATGGTGGATCCTTGTCTGATGCAGCAACACTCTTTAGGTGTTTGAATGGTGGATCCTTGTCTGTTGTAGCAACACACTTTAGGTGTTTGAATGGTGGATTATTGTCTGTTGTAGCAACAGTCTTTAGGTGTTTGAATGGTGGATTCTTGTCTATTGTTACAACACACTTTAGGTGTTTGAATGGTGCATACTTGTCTGCTGTAGCAACACTCTTTAGGTGTTTGAATGGTTGATTATTGTCTGTTGTTGCAACACACTTTAGGTGTATAAATGGTGGATTATTGTCTGTTGTAGCAACACACTTTAGGTGTTTGAATGGTGGATTATTGTCTGTTGTAGCAACACACTTTAGGTGTTTGAATGGTGGATACTTGTCTGTTGTAGCAACACACTTTAGGTGTTTGAATGGTGGATACTTGTCTGTTGCAGCAACACACTTTAGGTGTTTGAATGGTGGATCATTGTCTGTTGTAGCAACACTCTTTAGGTGTTTGAATGGTGGATTATTGTCTGTTGTAGCTACACACTTTAGGTGTTTGAATGGTGGATACTTGTCTGTTGTAGTAACACAACACACTTTAGGTGTTTGAATCATGGATACTGTTCTGTTGTAGCAACACACTTTATGTGTTTGAATGGTGGATTATTGTCTGTTGTAGCAACACACTTTAGGTGTTTGAACGGTGGATTATTGCCTGTTGTAGCAACACACATTAGGTGTTTGAATGGTGGATTATTGTATGTTTTTGCAACACTCTTTAGGTGTTTGAATGATGGATTATTGTCTGTTATAGCAACACACTTTAGGTGTTTGAATGGTGGATCATTGTCTGTTGTAGCAACACTCTTTAGGTGTTTGAATGGTGGATTATTGTCTGTTGTAGCTACACACTTTAGGTGTTTGAATGGTGGATACTTGTCTGTTGTAGTAACACAACACACTTTATGTGTTTGAATGGTGGATACTTGTCTGTTGTAGTAACACAACACACTTTAGGTGTTTGAATGGTGGATCCTTGTCTGTTGTAGCAACACACTTTAGGTGTTTGAATGGTGGATTATTGTCTGTTGTAGCAACACACTTTAGGTGTTTGAATGGTGGATTATTGTCTGTTGTAGCAACACACTTTAGGTGTTTGAATGGTGCATACTTGTCTGTTGTAGCAACACTCTGTAAGTGTTTGAATGGTGGATACTTGTCTGTTGTAGCAACACACTTTAGGTGTTTGAATGGTGGATACTTGTCTGTTGCAGCAACACACTTTAGGTGTTTGAATGGTGGATCATTGTCTGTTGTAGCAACACTCTTTAGGTGTTTGAATGGTGGATTATTGTCTGTTGTAGCTACACACTTTAGGTGTTTGAATGGTGGATACTTGTCTGTTGTAGTAACACAACACACTTTAGGTGTTTGAATCATGGATACTGTTCTGTTGTAGCAACACACTTTATGTGTTTTAATGGTGGATTATTGTCTGTTGTAGCAACACACTCTAGGTGTTTGAATGGTGGATTATTGTCTGTTGTAGCAACACACTTTAGGTGATTGAATGGTGGATTATTGCCTGTTGTAGCAACACACTTTATGTGTTTGAATGGTGGATTATTATCTGTTGTAGCAACACACTTTAGGTGTTTGAACGGTGGATTATTGCCTGTTGTAGCAACACACATTAGGTGTTTGAATGGTGGATTATTGTATGTCTTTGCAACACTCTTTAAGTGTTTGAATGATGGATTATTGTCTGTTATAGCAACACACTTTAGGTGTTTGAATCGTGGATCATTGTCTGTTGTAGCAACACTCTTTAGGTGTTTGAATGGTGGATTATTGTCTGTTGTAGCTACACACTTTAGGTGTTTGAATGGTGGATACTTGTCTGTTGTAGTAACACAACACACTTTATGTGTTTGAATGGTGGATACTTGTCTGTTGTAGTAACACAACACACTTTAAGTGTTTGAATGGTGGATACTTGTCTGTTGTAGTAACACAACACACTTTAGGTGTTTGAATCGTGGATACTTGTCTGTTGTAGTAACACAACACACTTTAGGTGTTTGAATCATGGATACTGTTCTGTTGTAACAACACACTTTAGGTGTTTAAATGGTGGATACTTGTCTGTTGTAGCAACACACTTTAGGTGTTTGAATGGTGGATTATTGTATGTTGTATCAACACACTTTAGCTGTTTGAATGGTGGATCCTTGTCTGATGCAGCAACACTCTTTAGGTGTTTGAATGGTGGATCCTTGTCTGATGCAGCAACACTCTTTAGGTGCTTGAATGGTGGATCCTTGTCTGTTGTAGCAACACACTTTAGGTGTTTGAATGGTGGATACTTGTCTGTTGGAGCAACACGCTTTAGGTGTTTGATTGGTGGATTAATGTCTGTTGTAGCAACACACATTAGTTGTTTGAATGATGGTTTATTATATGTTGTAGCAACACACATTAGGTGTTTGAATGGTGGATACTTGTCTGATGTAGCAACACACTTTAGGTGTTTGAAATTTGGGTTCTTGTCTATTGTTACAACACTCTTTAGGTGTTTGAATGGTGGATACTGTTCTGTTGTAGCAACACACTTTAGGTGTTTCAATGGTGGATACTTGTCTGTTGTAGCAACACACATTAGGTGTTTGAATGGTGGATACTTGTCTGATGTAGCAACACACATTAGGGTTTGAATGGTGGATTCTTGTCTGATGTAGCAACACACTTTAGGTGTTTGAATTGTGGATTATTGTCTATTGTTACAACACTCTTTAGGTGTTTGAATGGTGGATACTGTTCTGTTGTAGCAACACACTTTAGGTGTTTGAATGGTGGATACTGTTCTGTTGTAGCAACACACTTTAGGTGTTTGAATGGTGGATACTGTTCTGCTGTAGCAACACACTTTAGGTGTTTGAATGGTGGATTATTGTCTGTTGTAGCAACACACATTAGGTGTTTGAATGGTGGATACTTGTCTGATGTTGCAACACACATTAGATGTTTAAATTGTGGATTATTTGTCTGTTTTAGTAACACCCTTTAGGTGTTTGAATGGTGGATTCTTGTCTATTGTTACAACACTCTTTAGGTGTTTGAATGGTGGATACTGTTCTGTTGTAGTAACACGCATTAGGTGTTTGAATGGTGGATTCTTGTATGTTGTAGCAACACACTTTAGGTGTTTGAATGGTGGATTATTGTCTGTTGTAGCAACACACTTTAGGTGTTTGAATGGTGGATTCTTGTATGTTGTAGCAACACACTTTAGGTGCTTGAATGGTGGATTCTTGTCTGTTGTAGCAACATGCATTAGGTGTTTGAATGGTGGATTATTGTCTGTTGTAGCAACACACATTAGGTGTTTGAATGGTGGATTATTGTCTGTTGTAGCAACACACATTAGGTGTTTGAATGGTGGATACTGTTCTGTTGTAGCAACACGCATTAGGTGTTTGAATGGTGGATTCTTGTCTGTTGTAGCAATAATCTTTAGGTGTTTGAATGGTGGATTCTTGTCTGTTGTAGCAACACACATTAATTGTTTGAATGGTGGATACTGGTCTGTTGTAGCAACACACATTAGGTGTTTGAATGGTGGATTATTGTCTGTTGTAGCAACATGCATTAGGTGTTTGAATGGTGGATTATTGTCTGTTGTAGCAACACACATTAGGTGTTTGAATGGTGGATTCTTGTATGTTGTAGCAACACACTTTAGCTGTTTGAATGGTGGATTACTGTCTGTTGTAGCAACACACTTTAGGTGTTTGAATGGTGGATTAATGTCTGTTGTAGCAACACACTTTAGGTGTTTGAATGGTTATGTCTAGATTGTGTTCATATACAGGAATCGGGCATATTTAGTTATAAAACGTGCATATAAGCATAGTATTATTATTATAGAATCTATTTGTAAATTAGCACAGTCTTCTTCTTCTTCTTCTTCTTCTTCTTCTTCTTCTTCTTCTTATTATTATTATTATTATTATTATTATTATTATTATAGAATGGGTTATATACCTGTATACAAACATATTATTATTATAAAATGTGTTATCTACTTGTGTACAAGCATATTATTATTATTATTATAGATGGGTTATACACTTGTGTACAAGCATATTATTATAGAATGGTTTATATACTTGTATACAACATATTATTAAAGAATGAGTGATCTACCTGTATACAATCACATTATTACAGAATGGGTTATCTACCTGTATACAATCACATTATTACAGAATGGGTTATCTACCTGTATACAATCACATTATTACAGAATGGGTTATCTACCTGTATACAATCACATTATTAGAGAATGGGTTATCAACCTGTATACAATCACATTATTACAGAATGGGTTATCTACCTGTATACAATCACATTATTACAGAATGGGTTATCTACCTGTATACAATCACATTATTACAGAATGGGTTATCTACCTGTATACAATCACATTATTACAGAATGGGTTATCTACCTGTATACAATCACATTATTACAGAATGGGTGATCTACCTGTATACAATCACATTATTACAGAATGGGTTATCTACCTGTACACAATCACATTATTAAAGAATGGGTTATCTACCTGTATACAATCACATTATTACAGAATAGGTTATCTACCTGTATGGTAGTTAAATTGCAAGAAGATCGACTTCAGTGCACCAGGTTTTGTCCCATATGGCTCGGTATCTTTCTGAGGGCGAACAACCTAAAAAGCCGACGGAGCACGAACTCTGTAGCTTAAAAAAAGAGTCGCTTAAAAGTCGACAGGGTCGACTTCATTGCACCGGGTTTTATCCCATATGGCTCGGTCTCTTTCCACAGCGCAGAAAGCGTCGCACAAAGCACGAACTCCGTAGCTCTAGCGACGACCCACAGGAGTCTCCGAAAAATTTAATTCGTGAACCGAAGGACGCGGCCCGGAATCGAACCCACAACCTTCGGAGCCCGAGTTAAACGGCTTGACCACTTCGCCACAGAGACTCTGTAGCTCCAGCGACGACCCCCGGTAGTCTCCGAGAAACCTGCACTCGTGGACAGAACGAATCCACAAACTTCGGAGCCAGGGGGGCGGCGTAACAACCCTGCCACGGAAACCCTCAGGGGAAAACTGGTAACAGATCGCGAATCTTCGCTAGTCGTGTTGAGAGCGAAGTTCTGCAACAGAACCGGTACATGATAATGATCGTACAGTAATACTAATACTGTTATAAGAAAATAAAACAATACAGAGAAACTGTCAACAGATGTACGGAATGCAGCCCCGCGGCCATGCAAGCAGACACAAGTACACAAAGGTCAAGGACATCTAACCTTTCTTTCAGCTGCTTTCTGTCAGCTATCTCCTGCGACGTCAGAGGTGTTTCTGCATCAAGTAATACTTGCAGGATTCCTGTTTCCTTAGACATTGACAGCGCGAATCCGACAAATGACGAGGTGACAACACCGCCAAGTTTCTCGCCGTAAGATGCCATCTTGATGGTCTATCACGTTGTGCAGAGAGAACAGTATCCAAGCTAACCTGCAATCCTGTTCCAAAACACTCGCTGAACTTTGCCTTCCTTTAGCAGGGCGGGTTGACTCTATGTAGGTCACTGTTCGGTATTTGTCCTCATTACCTTTTATCGGTGCCCAGGTTAAAAGGTTTCCAGGCTTGTCATGTAATTAATGGCTCCTATTTTAAGTTCTGACTATGTCAACATACCAGAAAATGACGTGTCCAGGTTGTCACTTTCTACCCCAGAAGTTGCTGACTTTATCTGTTTCTATCCCAGAAGTTACATACTTTATCTGTTTCTATCCTAGATTTTTCTCACTTTATCTGTTTCTATCCCATAATGTACTTACTTTACTTTATCTGTTTATATCCCAGAAGTTGTGTAATTTATATGTTTCTACCCCAGACGTTCCTTACTTTATCTGTTTCTATCCCAGAAGTTCCGTATTTTCTCTGTTTCTATCCTAGAAGATCCTTACTTTCTCTGTTTCTATCCTAGAATTTCCTTACTTTCTCTGTGTATATTCCAGAAACTCCTTACTGTATGTGTTTCTACATCAGAAAATTCTTACGTTATACATTTCTATTCCAAAAGTTGCTTACTTTATCTGTTTTCTATCTCAAACGTTTAAAACTTTAATAATTTTAAATTGTTGTGCCTGTCACCATTGATATTGCACACAGGGAGCATGTCGCCATTGATCGTATTTCATGGAGTGCAAAGATCAGCAATGGAATAAAGACAAAGGAGAAAATGATTGCAGACAGGTCTCACACTGAGCGTGTCAGGCGTAAGATGGTGCGTGAAGGTGGACATTACCATGTTTTCACTTGCATCCTCTGTGGGCGAACATTTACAGCGCGAATTGGCCTGACCGCCATGGTTTGTAGCTGTTACGCCTTTTTGAAGCATAATGTAACAAATTAGGGTCTGTGAAGACGGCAAGACGCTAATGAATGAATACCTGTCACAGCTCTGTATTACACAAATTAACAATATATCATAGAAGACAAAAGAAGACCTAGAACAGTGGTTCTCAACCATTTTTGGCCAATGCCCCCTTTCACCATATTTTTAAAATTTGGTGGAACTGCGGTAAAGCTGTGAAAGTGTAAACAATATAAAATGACACAAAGTAGTGCAGCTTTACATAACAGAGTTACGACACATACAGAACGTTGCGGCGGTTAGCCTTCATCAGCAAACAAACACATTCACAAACACAACATACAGTCAAGGAGAACTCCTGTGACTACATTAGAAGGTGATGACAGGACGAGAGGAACAAATGCATGGAAAAATAGAAGCAATGAAGAGAAAATGAGAATTGAAAAAAATGTTAATTGAAAAGAATGTTAGTTGAAGAAAATGTTTAATAGAAAAACTGTTAATAGAGAAAAAAACAACTGCATACTCACCTCACGTACGGATCTGTAAATAACTACGAAAATCTCGGGTGTAGTTATATACGGTGCTGGATGTTACGGTTCAGTGAGCACATAGAAAGAAGGGGGCGGCGTAGGAGGCGTGTAAAATTGAAGATAGTATTGACCAAGACCCCATTGTGTTATTTAAGGTCTGGGTGGACTGGTGTGCATGAACACGCGTTCATACATAGACACACTTCAACAGACAAAATGCTAGTGTATGTGGACATATGCACAGTATATGCAAGAAGAGAGAGAGAGAGAGAGAGAGAGAGAGAGAGAGAGAGAGAGAGAGAGAGAGGAGAGCGAGAGAGAGACAGACAGAGAGAGACAGAGAGAGACAGAGAGAGACAGAGAGAGGAAAAGTGCCTGCGACATACCACATGGGGCATACTGTACCCTACGAAATAGTCAGTATGGTTGCTTGTCATACAACGCGCTTCAGGAGCCCCTCGCCCAGTGCTCGAGTTGTTGGGGCTGTGTAAGATCTAACCACTGGCAATGCACGTGAAGAAGGTATGCACAGAGAAGCCAGATGTAAGGGGAGAGAGAGAGGGAGAGAGAGTGAGAGAGAGAGCGAAAGGGAGGGAGAGAGGGGGAGAGAGGGAGAGAGAGATAGAGAGAGAGGGAGAGAGAGAGGGAGAGAGAGAGGGAGAGGGAGAGGGAGGGAGAGCGAGAGAGAGAGAGGGAGAGAGAGAGGGAGAGAGAGATAAAGAGAAAGGGAGAGAAAGAAGAAGAGAGAGAGGGAGAGAGAGAGAGGGAGAGAGAAAGGGAGAGATAGAGGGAGAGAGAGAGGGGGGAGAGAGAGGGGGGAGAGAGAGGGAGAGAGAGGGAGAGGGGAGAGAGTGAGAGAGGGTGAGAGCGAGAGAGGGGGAGGGCAAGAGAGCTCTCCTTCTCTCTCGCCCTCTCTCTCTTTCACCCTCTCGCTCTCTCCCTCTCTCTCTCGCTCTCCCCTCTCTCGCTCTCTCACCTCCTCTCTCACTCCCTCTCTCTCGCTCTCTCCCCCTCTCTCACTCCCTCTCGCGCTCTCTCTCCCTCTCTCTCTCCCTCTCTTGATCTCTCTCTTGCCCTCCCCCTCTCTCGCTCTCACCCTCTCTCACTCTCCCTCTCTCTCTCCCTCTCTCTCCCTCTCTCTCCCTCCTCTCTCTCTCCCCCCTCTCTCTCTCCCTCTCTCTCTCTCCCTCTCTCTCTTTCACCCTCTCGCTCTCTCCCTCTCTCTCTCGCTCTCCCCTCTCTCGCTCTCTCTCCTCCTCTCTCACTCCCTCTCTCTCGCTCTCTCTCCCTGTCACTCCCTCTCGCGCGCGCTCTCTCTCTCTCCCTCTCTTGATCTCAACCAAATCTCAAATCTTGCCCTCCCCCTCTCTCGCTCTCACCCTCTCACCCTCTCTCACTTCCCCTCTCTCACTCCCTCTCGCGCTCTCTCTCCCTCTCTCTCTCCCTCTCTTGATCTCTCTCTTGCCCTCCCCCTCTCTCGCTCTCACCCTCTCTCCCTCTCTCTCTCCCTCTCTCTCTCCCTCTCTCTCCCCCCTCTCTCTCCCCCCTCTCTCCCTCCCTCTTCTTCTTCTTTCGTTCGCTTGAAATATGTCTATAACTGAAGTGCTCTCTCTTGTATGAATTGAACTGTCTTTTTCAGTTCACACAGCGGTCCATAGAGTTTATCTTCCACTGTCGTCTCTCTAGGCCAGAAGGTTTGCCTAGATATGTTATATTTTGGGAAGTCTTGGAGTATGTGCTCTGCTGTCTGCGACGCCAATCCACATGTACACATGGCTGTTTCACCAATCTTGAATTTTGTATACATGTGGTTGCGTAATCTATTGTGCCCTGTTCTGAGGCGCAGAATAATGACTTGTTCTGGTCTATCCATAACGTGGTAGTCATCTTGAGCAGGTTTTGGTGGCTTTCTGAGTGATTTGATCATTCTTTTCTTTTGGTGGTATGTTACAGGCACATCAGGCTGTTCTTCTTTGGCTCCTTCCTTAGCCAATTGATCAGCTCTGTCGTTCCCTCTCTCTCCCTCTATCTCTCCCTCTCTCTCTCTCCCTCTCTCTCCCTCTCTCTCTTCCTCTCTCTCTCCCTTTCTCTCTATCTCTCTCCCTCTCTCTCTCCCTCTCTCTCTCGCTCTCCCTCCCTCCCCTCTCTCCCCCTCTCTCTCTCCCCCTCTCTCTCTATCTCTCTCTCCCTCTCTCTCCCTCCCTATCTCTCTTCCTGTCTCTCTCCCCCTCTCTCCCTCCCTTTCGCTCTCTCACTCTCTCTCTCCCTCTCTCTCTCCCCTTACATCTGGCTTCTCTGTGCATACCTTCTTCACGTGCATTGCCAGTGGTTAGATCTTACACAGCCCCAACAACTCGAGCACTGGGCGAGCGGCTCCTGAAGCGCGATGTATGACAAGCAACCATACTGACTATTTCGTAGGGTACAGTATGCCGCATGTGGTATGTCGCAGGCACTTTTCCTCTCTCTGTCTCTCTCTGTCTCTCTCTGTCTCTCTCTGTCTGTCTCTCTCTCGCTCTCCTCTCTCTCTCTCTCTCTCTCTCTCTCTCTCTCTCTCTCTTCTTGCATATACTGTGCATATGTCCACATACACTAGCATTTTGTCTGTTGAAGTGTGTCTATGTATGTACGCGTGTTCATGCACACCAGTCCACCCAGACGTTAAATAACACAATGGGGTCTTGGTCAATACTATCTTCAATTTTACACGCCTCCTACGCCGCCCCCTTCTTTCTATGTGCTCACTGAACCGTAACATCCAGCACCGTATATAACTACACCCGAGATTTTCGTAGTCATTTACAGATCCGTACGTGAGGTGAGTTTGAAGTTTTTTTTTCTCTATTAACAGTTTTTCTATTAAACATTTTCTTCAACTAACATTCTTTTCAATTAACATTTTTTTTCAATTCTCATTTTCTCTTCATTGCTTCTATTTTTCCATGCATTTGTTCCTCTCGTCCTGTCATCACCTTCTAATGTAGTCACAGGAGTTCTCCTTGACTGTATGTTGTGTTTGTGAATGTGTTTGTTTGCTGATGAAGGCTAACCGCCGCAACGTTCTGTATGTGTCGTAACTCTGTTATGTAAAGCTGCACCACTTTGTGTCATTTTATATTGTTTACACCATATTTTTAGGACGTCATTTCCCCCTTCACCATATTTTTAGAACGTCAAACCCCCCACCCTCTTTCGTATTTCCTCCCCAAAAATTCCCCCCTGCCCCTAGACAGTATACGTAATAATTGAAGCTAAATTTAATATCACATACTAAAACAAGTCTAGACATCTACATAAAACGTTATTTGCGGATCTACTTACGCTATAAAATGAATTTCAGAAGGGTGATACGCACAGAACCGTAAAGCATAAAAGGGAAAAACAATATCAAGTTATCTGTTCTTGTATTAACGTAATCTAGAAATAATCTTAATTTCTACCCCCCCCCCCCCTAGGAAACCTAAAATTCTCCCCTGAGGGGGGCGGGGGGGGGGATTCCCCACCAGTTGAGGACCACTAACCCAGAATGGCACATAGTCTGATATATTTAAAGTACAAAGATTCTGACAGAGGTATAGAGTATCGTCAGTCCAACACTGTCAAAGACACGCCCACGCTGTTTCTGCAAACAGCGAACCACACTTTATGGCGATCTACGTCGTTGTGCCTGTCGTGCTTGGTCCATGCTTACCCATGACAAACAAGTGCTTTGTCTTTAGCTATAGCTAGTTCCTTATCAGATGCGGCCATAGTCAAGTGAAGTGTTGAGCCTTTACATAGTTTATTTTTTTTCCCCGCGTTTCCATCCTATTTCAGGATATTGCGGTCAACACCAGCATCTTTCAGCTGTATGTTGATTCCTAGGCTAGATTACGCTCATCAGCACGCAAGGACTTTCTGAGCGACCGGCTCCATACTCTCATAAGTCACTTTTGCAATTCGAACCACTGCTAATTCTCGTCGCGTCACGTGACGAGAGTATTCGGGGTTAGCGGAGAAAGCTGAACCCCTCGGCCATGGAGCCGGCTTTACATAGTCTATGCCACGGCAAATGTGGTAGCTGGTCAATTCTCTTCTTTTTCACAACAAATTACTGCCTCAGTGAATTTAAAACACAGAATCCACAAACAACATGTTGAACGACTCATTGCCTGACATATTTCGCTGCTTCTCTACACCTGCATACTGCTGATTTTATATCGTATGAAGTGAGTAAATGAATAATACTTTGGCCGAAATTCTTAAAACACATAGTTACAGGTATTGTTAGAATTTGGAACAGTTGTGATCCCCGCGGTAATCTCACATTTAAATCGAAATCTTTCTGTTTGCATAAAACTGTCTGCCATATATGATACTGGAGATACACCTCCTGAATTATGTAATTCTATATTTATTGCAATCCCGAAGAAATCAGGAGCCTTGGAATGCGATCAACATCGAACAATTAGTATAATGAGTCACATCACAAAGATTCTGCTGAGAATTATCATGCAAAGAGTCAGGAAGAAAATACAACCCGAAATAGGAGAAAAAAAATGTGGGTTTGTAGAAGGCAAGGGCACAGTAAATGCTGTATATATGCTTTTGATAAAGTGAGACATGTCGACATAATAAGGATGCTTGAAGATCTACAAATTGATGGAAAAGACCTTAGACTTGTAAAAAACATATATTGGAAACAACAAGATGCCATTAGAATTGATAACAATGTAGGCCAATATCAGCCTATTAAAAGAGGTGTGAGACAGGGATGTGTAATGTCACAAGATCTTTTTTCCCTGTACAGTGAAAATATTTTCAGAAATATAGAAGATATGGAAGGAATCAACACTGGGGTATGTTACATCAATAACATTAGAAATGCAGATGATACAGTCTTGATTGCATACAATGAACAGGACCTGCAAAATTTAGTAGATGTGGTTGTTGCACACAGTGAACAACTAGGGTTAGAACTGAATATTCAGAAGACACAGATTATGGTCGTCACAGGGAAGAAGGAAATACCACAATGTGATATACGAGTAAATGGGCATATTCCCTTAAGCAAGTGAATCGATACAGTCATCTCGGCACAGTCATAACATCTGATGGGAGATGCCTTGAAGAGATTAGAACAAGAATTGCCATTACGAACGTAGCCTTTTGCAAGATGAAAAACTTACTGACCAACAAAAATATCAATTGAAACGAGAAAAAGAGTGTTGCAGTGCTACATAGAACCTTTACTTTTGTATGGATGTGAAGAGTGGACAATAAGCAGTCAAGCTGAAAGACAGCTAAAGGCTGTCGAAATGTCATGTCTGAGGAAAATGCAAAGAATACCAAGGACAGACAGAAAAACCAACGAATAAGTCCTTCAAAAAAGAAATGAAGATCGTAAACTGATTAGAGATATTAGACGTAGACAGTCAAAATTTTTTTGGGCATGTTATGAGAAGAAATGACTTGGAGAACTTGGTGACGACTGGCAAGATTGAAGGGAAGAGACCAAGGGGAAGACCGAGAAGTAAATACCTGGATGGTTTGGCCACGTGGCATGGTCGAGATATGAATACGGAGCTGATCCACGACTCTGGTGATCGAGTGAGATAGCAGAACATGACCGCCCACGCTTATCGGCATGGCACATGATGGATGGATGGTCTGCAATCGTCTAATTGCTAAGGCCTTACTATAGTTAAGCAATCGTTTACTATTCTTCCAATACATAATACGAAACATTTTTTTTAACCTTTATGACTATAGTTTATGACATGTTGAGAATCCGCCGAGGAGGACATCTTATAGTCCGTCGACTGCACGGAGATTCCTTAAGAGTGATTAACTATCTTCTTCAGTCGCACGGGTATATGCTCCGTAACTAAATTTGCTAATTGTCTTTCCATTATACCTATGTAAGTTACTTAACACTCATAATGGAATTGATAAATGCAGTTTTATGTGGTATACGGAGCAAATGCTTCTTTAACATATAACATGCCCACTTCTGTACATTTTTCTCCATGACAATTATCAGACAATTACCAGGCATTTATGATGTGTCTGGTACTCATTATTCTGAATCTGGATCGATCCAATAGTCACGCGGGTCGGAAAAATAAGTCTGCACCTGCTAGAGATTGAACTCCCACCACTGTCATGACAGTTAAGCGCAATAATCGAAATGCAGTCATCGCTAATTTTCTTTTTTATTGCCGAACACTTCATATATGTCGCTGGGCGCCTAGAGCTTTATACATGTATCCCTGCGCCTAGAGCTTTATATATATCTCACTGCGCCTAGAGTTTTATATATATCCCACTGCGCCTAGAGTTTTATATATATCTCACTGCGCCAAGAAATCCATACATGAATCTGGGCGCCCAAAACTTCATACATGCATAAAGGGGCATACAACTTCATACACGTCTCAAGGGGATTGCAACTTCATACATGTATCAAGGGGCTTACAACTTCATACATGTATCAAGGGGCTTAAAACTTAATACTTGTCTCAAGGGGCTTATAACTTCATACATGTCTTAAGGACCCTAAAACTTCATACATGACTCAAGGGGCCTACAACTTCATACATGTCTCGAGGTGTCTACAACTTCATACATGTCTCAAGATGTCTACAACTTCATACATGTCTCAAGGTATCTACAACTTCATACCCGTCTCAATGGGCTTACAACTTCAAACATGTCTCAAGGTGTCTACAACTTTATGCATGTCTCAATGGGCTTACAACTTCATACATGTCTCAAGATGTCTACAAATTCATACATGTCTCAAAGAGCCTACAACTTCATACATGTCTTAAGGGGCTTACAACTTCATACATGTCTCAAGGGCCCTACAACTTCATACATGTCTCAATGGGCTTACAGCTTCATACATGTCTCAAGATATCTACAACTTCATGCATGTCTCAAGGGGCTTACAACTTCATACATGTCTCAAGAGGCTTACAACTTCATACATATCTCAAGGGGCTTACAACTTCATAATCTCTCAAGAGGCTTACAACTTCATACATATCTCAAGGGGCTTACAACTTCATACATGTCTCAAGAGGCTTACAACTTCATACATATCTCAAGGGGCTTACAACTTCATACATGGCTCAAAATGCCTACAACTTCATACTTGTCTCTGTGAGCTACAAATTGCACGAAATTCGCATTACAGACCGAGATTCGCACATGTGTACACCAGAATCTCTTGTGTTAGAAATATTGTTTTGTCATTAGGTTCCCTAATTTTGACACTGATCCGGATAGCGGCATATTCGACCTTTTTTTTCGATTCTCAATTTCCGAAGTGTGCAAAGGGCACCCGGGTTCTAATAGCTCATCGCCATTATCTGAGACGTGTAGACATCCCATATTACCCCAGGGTCAGCGTGAGGTATACCACACTTGTTTTAGTGTTTATACACCTACACAGCACACATAATAAAGTGTTACTGGATCTAACTGTGGTAAAGGCAACAATGTTCTTTACAACACGTCATACATTGGCTCTGGTATCTAACTGTGGTGAAAGCAACAATGTTCCCTACAACACGTCATACATTGTTCCTGGTAACTAACTGTGGTAAAGGCAACACTGTTTCCCACAACACGTCATACATTGGCTCTGTAACTGTGGTGAAAGCAACAATGTTCCTTACAACACGTCATACATTGGCCCTGGTATCTAACTGTGGTGAATGCAACAATGTTCCCTACAACACGTCATACATTGTTCCTGGTATGTAACTGTGGTAAAGGCAACAATGTTCCCCACAACACGTCATACATTGGCTCTGTAACTGTGGTGAAAGCAACAATGTTCCCTACAACACGTCATATATTGTTCCTGGTATGTAACTGTGGTAAAGGCAACAATGTTTCCCACAACACGTCATACATTGACTCTGTAACTGTGGTGAAAGCAACAATGTTCCTTACAACACGTCATACATTGGCCCTGGTATCTAACTGTGGTGAAAGCAACAATGTTCCCTACAACACGTCATACATTGGCCCTGGTATCTAACTGTGGTGAAAGCAACAATGTTCCCTACAACACGTCATACATTGGCCCTGGTATCTAACTGTGGTGAAAGCAACAATGTTCCCTACAACACGTCATACATTGGCCCTGGTATCTAACTGTGGTGAAAGCAACAATGTTCCCTACAACACGTCATACATTGGCCCTGGTATCTAACTGTGGTGAAAGCAACAATGTTCCCCCCAAACATGTGCAAGATCAGAGAACTCAATGAGACGAAGTTTTCTTGTCTGTGCGCTCTCTCACTTTGAACTCAAGCGTAGTCCATACATGTGCTACTTCTAAAAGTCCACTGGACTGCGTTTTGCGTGTGGATAATCTTCCCCTATTATCAGTCCCCCATGCTATCAAGCGATCCCACTCAGACTTCAGAGACACTTGTAATTTACGACCCAAGCCCACGACGAGACGTTTAGGGGTTGAACCCGCTACCTTGGTATCAGCACACCAAAAGATTAAGAACTAGTGATCTTATCCATTCCACCATACCGACCCGCAGGCGATGTTTAACAAGCCTGTAAGGACATGTACAGAACAGAGACTCTCTGCTGTTCAAGTAAGTGCATGACGGGAGATGTCTTTTGTGCTCCTAGTGCGATCACTCTATTCTTGTCCTTACTTGTCGAAGGCTTTAAATTGTGTCGGGGTCAGAACAGGCTGTGCACTCTTTATTTCCCACGCAATCAAGGTATGCCTCTTTGTCCTGCTTTTGCAATCCCCGTCCCTTCCTCACACAGTTTTGCCCGTTGTCACTTAAAATTCCGTTATTCACGTTTATTTCTACACAGACATGCCAAAACAAAATTGTCTACGCTATTGATTCATCATCATCGTGTGCCATGGCAGTAAGTGCGCGCGGTCTTGTTTCGCCGCCTCACGCGATCACCAGAGTCGTGGATCAGCTCTGTGTTCTTGTCTCGACCATGTCAAGTGGCCAAGCCATCCAGATAATCACTTCTCTTCCTTCCCCTTGTTCTTTTCCTCCAATCTTGCCAGTTGTCACCAAGTTCTCAAGTTATTTTCTTTTCATAACGTGTCAAAAAGATTTGGACTGTCTACGTCAAGTTTCTCTACTCAGTTTACGATCTTCATTTGTTTCTTGTAGAACTTGCTCATTGGTTCTTCTGTCTGTCCGTGGTATTCTTTGCATTCTCTTCATAAACCACATTTCCGCAGCTATTAAATGTTTTTCAGCTTGTCTGCTCACTGTCCACGTTTCACATCCTTACAAATGTATAGGTTCTATGCATCACTTCAACACTCCTTTTCGTGAATAATGAAGACACAAACAATAGATTGCACGGTTTTATTGTCTGGCATATTTCGCTGCATCTCGTCAGGTACATACTGCAGAAATCATTAATTCATTCTGTAGCATGTCCTTTAAAGAACCTCGCTCTCATAACAATCTTCCGGAAAACCTCTCGATCACAAGCAAGATCACCCGTGTCGGATACATCCTTCTGGAGACCATCCGCCACATCCTGCACCCATCTTCTCTTTGGCCTTCCTCTTCCTCTCTTCCCAGGCATATACCCATCCATTGTTGTTCTCTTTAAACTTTCATGGCGTTTCAGGTAACCAAAATATATCAATTTTCTTTATTTTATCGTCTTTAATAGCCAACCCTTTTCAATATTCAGCTCTTGAAGTATGGATGCATTTGTTATTTTCTTTACCCAAGATATTCTTAGAACCCGTCTAATAACATTTACATTCAAAGGCATTTACGCGCTGTTCAGCTTGTCCAGGTCTCACAGGCGTATATTGCAATGGGAAAGATGTGTGCTTCTAAAAATCTAGTTTTTGTAGTTCTGTCTGTCCCACTCCATAATTTATTCATTTGTTTTAGTCTTTGAAGAGCAATAGATATTCGTCTTTTAATTTCTTTAATTGTGTCACCATTGTCGATAATCAATGACCCAAGATACTCGACATTTTCCACCACCTCAAATTTTTCTCAAATTTTTCTTCATTAACATATATTTTTTTCTCCTTAGTAGTATTATCTGTATGCATTATCACTGTTTTTTTGCTATGTTAAGATATAAGTTGTGATTTCACTATTCAGTTTGATTGAGGTTATTATGTTTTTAAAAAATTACAGTTCTGTGTTGTGTATAGCAATACTGTATCGTTAGCATTCCGAATCTCTGGTATGTCATGACCGCCGATATTTAGGGCATCATATAGCTCCCTGTTTATATCATCTCTGACATTTCTCATTATATTTTCGGCGTACAGGTTAAACAAATAGGGGGACAGCACACATCCCTGACGGACTCCTTTCTTGATGTCAAACCAGTCTGATGTCTCGCCATCTATTCTAACCGCTGCTTGTTGGGCTAGACCAGGGGTCACCAAACTTTTTTCACGGCGGGCCGGGTAACTGACAAAGATGATGAGCGCGGGCCGGATAGTCATTCTATACAATACTTGCGCCGGTATCCGTGTCGAGGGTCATACGGACGCGGTTCGTAATCCCGTATACACAGCAGGCGTAATCATCCAACACAGTAACTGTAGCCTGATACACAACACTAGCAATTATCAGACAACAAGATGGAACAAAGGTTAATCATTCAGTAGCATGTCCTTTGCAAAACCTCGCTCCCATAACAACCTTCCGGAAAACCTTTCGATCATAAGCAAGATGTCCCGCGTCTGATACACCCTTCTGGAGATCATCCGCCACATCCTGCACCCATCTCCTCTTTGGCCTTCCTCTTCCTCTCTTCACAGACATCAGTTATCAGTTATCAGTTATCAGTTGGGGTATCTTCATTGCACTCCGGACATGTCCATAGGTGCTCAGATCCCCCCCCCCCCAGCATATGCATCAGCGTCCGGTGGCTAATAGTGCCAGTTCTGTATTGGTTGACGAGGCGCTTTGTTTTCCCGATGTACCTCTCGCGTCTGGCTGTGCCGATTCTTACTCCCAAGTCTTTCATCCTGGACAGCGATGTGGAATCACTGACGTCAAAGTCCTCTGTTCTCGCCATATCTTTAAGGACGTTAATAACATCGGCACGATCCATGGGCTGGCCATCTACAGGGGGTGCTGAGCCAGCCAGTTTGTCAGCTCGTTCATTTCCCTCGACTCCCGCATGTCCCGGGACGAAGATGAATGTGACTTTACGGACAACAGACTTCCGCAGCGATTCAGTCTACTGTCTACGTACAGATCCAGCTTCGACCTTCTGAATCATGCTCATTGAATCACTTAGTACACACACGTTGGTATAATGCTGTGATTCCAGCCATATGAAAGCCTGTGTAACTGCCATCACCTCCATCGTCATGCTGCTCGTGGTCATAGAGTGGGCACCACTGGATTCTTGAAAGGTTCGGCCCGCTGAACGGGCTGTAAATGCCCACGCACTTCTCTGCTGCTTTACAACAGATCCATCTGTATAGATGAGCACTTCGGGGCAATCTGATTCACAGGCATATATCCCTCCATTATTGTTCTCTCGAAACTTTCGTGACGTTTCAAGAGACCACAATATTTCAATTGTCTTTGTTTTATCGTCTTTAATAGCTAATTATTCAGCTCTTGAAGTATAGATGCATTTGTTCTTTTCTTTATCCCATAAATTCTTAGAAATCGCGTATAACATTTATATTCAAAGGCATTTTATGCGCTGCTAAGCTTGTTTAGTAAGTATCCAGGTCTCACAGGCGTACGTTGCAATGGGACAGATGCATGCTTTTAAAAATCTAATTTTGTAGTTCTATCTGTTCCACTCCACAAACTAAAACCCCTTTCACAATATATGCTACTCCATACTCTTTTAGAGCCACGGCAGGCGACTTCATTTGGTAATAGAATATATCTCATAATAATGTTTGCAAAATATATACACAGGGCTGGCCTAAATAAACAACCTGGAGTAGCTAGGAGGTCTCCGCAAGTGTGAAGTTCCCCTATTATTCTAAACATATTTACATTTAAATTGTATCACAACGTCTCGTGTTTCATACGTTATATCAAGCAAGTTCGAGCACCGTCGGCGGGCCGGATGAAATGATGTCGCGGGCCGGATCCGGCCCGCGGGCCGTAGTTTGGTGACCCCTGTGCTAGACAGATCATTTTTATGAGTTGCATTACATGTGATGGAAAGTCCATATTCCTCGTGATTTTCCAAAGTTTCTGATGTTGTACACAGTCAAATGCCTTTGAATAATCCACAAAACATGAGAATAGGTTTACATTAAATTCTCTACTGCAGAAATCACACAACATAAACTAAAGTAATTAGATAAATCCTTCAAGCTTAAATATATAGCACACATATTCATAGAGTAATTCCAATTGTCTACCACGGTAATTTTAGATTCATATCATGTAATTCTGTTTGGACAACATCGGCTTCTGTAAATTAATGGTGATTGCTTCTGCCACCTTTAATGTGCGACCATTTTGTGTGTTAAACAACACATGAAACGTATTGTCCATATCAATCATGTGATCGGTTTCCAAAATGTGTCTTCCAATCGATGATGTGGGAGGTTTGTGGTATGTCTGCTTCACCAGGGTCCCATCGTCTTTGTGTATTATTCTGTCAATCCAATCGGGTATGTGTTCGACCATCCTGTTGTTAAACTGCCTCTCTGTTCTGCCGATGTAGGTAGACTGGCACGTGCATGTACATTGATAAATATTATTGGATTTGGCGTACTGAGGGACAGGTTATTTTACTTCTGGGGTGGGAATAGGTGTGGGTTTGTATCTCAAAACGTTTAGTTGCAGCACGGAACGTTCGGCCAACTGCTGTAATGAGCTGGCCCCTTAGAGTTTCATTACGTCAACCCCTCGACAGGTTAGCTGGATAAATACCTTGAGTTTAAGGACTGATGTTACCTCGGGTTTTGGTTTCGCCTGTTGGTAGCGGCGCTTTATCAATCCAGTGGAGTACCCATTACGGTATAAGATATTCATTCATTCATTCATTCATTCATTCATTCATTCAATCATTCGTTCGTTCGTTCGTTCAGTAGCATGTCCTTTGCAGAACCCCGCTCCCATAACAACCTTCCAGATAACTTATCGGTCATAAGCAAGATATCCCGCCTCCGATACACCTATCTGGAGATTATCTGCCACATCCTGCACCCATCTTCTTTTTGGCCTTCCTCTTCTTCTCTTCCCGGGAATAAGCATAGATATTGTTTAGAGTTTCAAATTCATCTGTCAGTGTGCCCTGGGTGCATATCTTCCAGGCACAGTCAAACAGGGTTCGTACTAGGCCATATGTATACTGAACGGGTGCAAAGCTGTGGACATTTAAATATTGGCCAGTCCATGTTTCTTTGCGGTACACCGATCTTTGAATTGTGCCGTCTGCTCTGCGTCTCTCTTGCCCACTTCACATCAACCTTGCCCGTTGTTACTAAATTTTCAAGTCCATTTCTCTTCATAACATGCCCAAAAATGTTGACTGTGTACGCCTAATTTCTCCAATTATTTATCTTATCTCTGCAAGGCATCTTCTATCAGATGTTACGACTGTCCCGAGATAGTTAAACCGATTCACCTGTTTAAGAATATTTCCATCCATTTGCATTTTCTCAAAAAAAAAAAAAACAACAACACATTTCCACCGCCATTAAATGTTTCTCAACTTGTCTGGTAATTGTCCATGTTTCACACGTATACAACAATATAGGTTCCATATAATATTTCACAACTTTTCTTCTCACTGCAATTGACAACTCTTGTTGGTAAGTATGTTTTCCATTTTGCAGAAGGCCACCTGTGCCATGGCAATTATTTATCTTATCTCTGCAAGGCATCTTCTATCAGATGTTACGACTGTCCCGAGATAGTTAAACCGATTCACCTGTTTAAGAATATTTCCATCCATTTGGATGCTACAATGCGGTATTTCTGTCTCCTTTGAGACAAACATGATCTCAAAATGCGCCATTGTCTTAATTGGCCCACGCTTCGTTGTGTTCGTGTTCCATAGATAGAGAGATGTTTTTATGCGTCATGGTCATTATGGCCTGGAACAATGTTACTTGTAACTCGTCTGTGGTGATAATTAGTATATCGTCCACATAGCGACGGTAGACGATCAAGTTTTTAATGTCCTAGGTCTCTAGGATCTCTTATTTTCTAAATATGCAATGATTATGCCCGCTAGAATAATGACCAAGAGGACACTCCATGGCCAGCCCGTCAGTT
Organism: Cepaea hortensis; assembly: GCA_963921405.1. Classification (NCBI taxonomy): domain Eukaryota; kingdom Metazoa; phylum Mollusca; class Gastropoda; order Stylommatophora; family Helicidae; genus Cepaea; species Cepaea hortensis. The sequence continues at coordinate 27,425 of CAWUFQ010000043.1, read as the reverse complement.
TGGCGGTATGGCTTTTTTGTTAGAAAATTGAATTGTATGTTGACGGTACATAGTAATAATAGTCTCTCCAGAATATATGACTAGTTTTAGTTGTTTGTCTTATATGTGCCCACCTATTATTTTCTCGTTCTTTTTTCTGTTTGCAGTTGACATCATTTTATTGGTCAGTACGTTTCCTTTCTTGCAAAATGCTACCCATGCATAGCGATTCTTGGGTCACATATTGTGTGTGACTTTTGTGTTTAGATAGCCATGTTTGATCTATTACCTTAAAGGCACCTCCCATCAGAATTCGATACCTGTTAAATTCCGTTAGGCTGGTTCCGTTCACTTTGGTTGTTGCATTTGAGGAGATAATGTTTTTTTTTTTGTTTGTTTTGTAATTAACATTACTTTTTTCTGTTATTCAGATTGGGTGTTTGCTGCAATTTTATTTACTTATTTTTTTGTTTGGCGATAGTTCGCTGTGAGATCAAGCGTTGTTCTGTACACACTACTTCTAGTAGTAAATTTTCCGTGTGGATTAGCTTTCCCCATTAACTGTGTCCCACGCCATCATGCGAACCCACTCAGACTTCAGCGGTACTTGTAATTTATGTCCGCAAGACAAGGACGAGAAGCCAACATTTTAGTTCAACTGTCCGATGTAGGGGTTGAACCGCTTACCTCGGCATCATCACACCGAATGTTTAAGAACACGCGTTCTTATCCATTCGACCACGCTGGCCTCCCTCTTTGCTGCAGTGATATTTATCATTTCCTGTAACTGTGTTTCATGTTCAGCAACAAAACCAACGGTATTAGCATAACGCACGTTGTTTACATTATGCCCACCAACCAATATTCCCGGAATGTCGTTTAGGGATCTCATTATTATGTTGCTGTACAAACTGAACCATACATCCATCATGTGTCTTGCCAGTTTTCATATGTTTAAGAACATTCCAAACCTCCATCTTAAAATTGGCGCTCTTTCATTGTTAATTCGAATATCATACTGTTCATCTCTGTTATCGGTAAACGGTGTGAAAGGACGGACATCACAGCAGGGCCAGGAAATAACACATGGCTGACACCCGTCGCCAGATCAGCAAAATCTGAAGTTACCTAATAGATAATTGTAGTTCAGACCAAATATTAGTATACGGGGCTGTGTCAGTAGATGTGCCTAGTTTTCGATCAGGTAATAGAAAGTGACTTTTATATGTATACATTTCATACGACTGGTCTCAGGTTGTCTAGGATCTTCTCTGAATGGTATTTCGTACTAACTATTCACCAGCCCTTAGATTTACCGACATTGGTTATTTCTTTGAGATCCTGGTCTCCTTTTATTGAGTGCATTTTGTTGTACAGAATATAGTCAAATGACTATATTCCTTTTAATTCTTACCACGGCAGTAGCTAAGTAGAGACAGATTCGAGCCAATCGTCATGTCAGCTGTCCAGTGTTTGTTGCTTCTGCGAGGACTGTTTAATGTCTCATTTCGCTTTGTATAGTAGAATTAATAATTCGTTCGTTATGCTATTATTAGGAATATCATTACATGCCATTTTGAATGGTTATTATACATACTTTGATGTTGATATGCATAGTGTTTATTTGATCTTTGAAATGCAAAATGTCATATGTTAACTTTTGGGTTATTATTATATTTTAGGAGCATTGTTGTGTTTGATGCAGAGGTGTAGTGGTATCGACATAAAGGTTATTCACATAATCTGACCACACATGTAGCAACTTATTTTTCATTATGATTTTGCCATGTTTTGTTTTTAGACAGCCTGCTGATGTACGTGTTCTTTTATTAGTAAGTTCCGGAATTCTTTTGTGCATTGATATGGTATTTTGAGTGTTGTGTTGTTTTCCAATTTCTATGCAATATTTTTTTCAAGCCATGCTTCTTTTGCCTCCTTACATAATATTCTGACTTGTCTGTGAATTTCTTCATATTTGGCAGGATTATTTTTGTTGAGTCTTCTTGTTTCCATTAGTTGTAAAATTTCTTCAGTTATCCGTTTCTTACGACGCACTTTCTTTAATATTGGAATAGTTGTTTCTGCAGTCAAACTGATTGCATTCTTCAACATTTTCCAATAATCATCCACATCTTGAAATAGGGTCTCTAGATCAGACACTATATCAAACCTATTCTGTAATTCTATGTTGAATTTTATTTTTTTTAAATTTCCTTGTCATTTCTCAATGTACGCAGATCATATTTAGTGTTTCCTTTTATATACAGCTTGACTTTCTTTAACTTTACCCTCAGTGTACCTGTAAGTAATCTGTGATCATTGTAATAATCAGCATTGGGAACTGATTTTGCAATTGTTAACGCATTTCGAAACCTTCTGCATATCAGAATGTAATCAGTCTGGTTTCTAATCATGCTGTCAGGACGCCTCCGTGTCCATAATCTTCCAGGGTGTTATTTAAACAAGATGTTTTCAACAATTATTTACTGCTCTTTTGCCCATTCTACGAGTCTGTATCCTCTTTCGTTTCTCTCTCCCAAACATGGTTTCCTACTGTGCATCCATCACCTTGATTTCCTACTTTTTCATTGAAATCAGCCATTATGATATTATTTCTAAAGTTTCACATTTCGTCAAAGCAGACTCAATATAATTTTAAAATTCTTCTATAATATCTTCACTGGATTCTCCTGTTGGGGCATATATTTGAAAGACGTTTATGTTGAAAGGTAAACACAAGAAATCAATGGGGGGGGGGGGGGAGACCGTTGAGGCCACTAAGACAATTACATAAATAAACACACATAGTATAATTTGGCGCTCACAGAAGGAGAAGAAAGATCTAGTCTTCTAGTCTCTACTTCCTTCTTCTCCTTCTGTGAGCGCCAAATAATGCTATGTGTGTTTATTTATGTTAAAAGGTATGCCGATTAATTTAACAAGTAGACCTCTGTCTGATACAGCCCAATATCTCTGAACATATTTTGATGTTTGCCGATCCAAGATAATTGCTACACCTCTTTGTCGTTCTTCCCCACTAGAATAAACAATCTTAAAATCTTCATTTGTCTTAATCCCTGCTCCTGTCCATCTCGTTTCGCACACCCTCTAATATATTAACCTTTTCTCTGTCCATTTCTTGTTTGATGTTATATAATTTTCCGTCGTCGCTTAACGTCCGAACATTCCATGTTTTTAATTTCCCTGTCTCCGTCCTTTTTCTTGTGATGATCTGTAATTAGGCGAATAATGATAGACTAGCCAACTTTAAAGAAGGTAGTTTGCCGTTACTTTCCTTTCTGGCAGTGACGATACTGGCAGGGTGACTGTAACCATTGTCTCAGTAAAGAGATCTTCTGCCGGTCGTCACGAAACTTAAGACCATAACCAACAACTATCTGTCGGCTGACCTCATAATTTCATCCTCCACCTGCCTTCCGTGGCTTCTTGTGAACAACTTCCAAAAACGAATACCAAATAACAACACATAATCCACATCATTGGCACCTTGCCGTCTTGACAGACGATAGTTTGTGCTTTAAAAAGGCATAATAACCTTTACCTATGGCGGTAGCGAATGTGACTGACAAGGCCAATTTGCGCTGTAAATGTCCGTTCACAGTGGGTGCATGTGAACACGTGGTCATTTCCACCATCATGCACCACCTTACGTCTCACACGCTCGGTGTGTAACTTAGAAGCACATTAAAAACAGCGTTTCCTGAAGGCGAAATGAGCGTTACGTCATCGCCATTGTAGCAAGTTATGTGGAAGATCCCAAATACCCCTGTCACAATGCTTCGATAATATTCTATAGCCCTGGCTGGGATAGGTCTTTGCTTGCCAACCCTCCTCCGTTCCCCGGACTCACTGTCACTCTCTCTTTCGACCTCGGGGCCTATTCCCTGAGGTGTCTTTCTGACCCATAGATAACATGGCGATCGTCAGAGTAAACGATAACTTAATTTTAATAACTTAATACAGGACAGCACAGGAAAACATCAAGGCAGTTAAAACAGATAGTTCTCTACAGACACAATAAAAATAAAGTGTTCAGTTCAGGCACAGAGCCTCAGGTAGCTTTTCTTCACAGACCCAGCTTAAGACACTGTCCGATCTGTCCACATACAGCTCACCGCGTGTGCCATAGGTTCCTTCCTTCCAGGTAATTGGTTGTGCGAACAACAGGCCGCTGTAGAACCAAGCCCACTGGTTTGCGAGGACTTCTCTACATAGTCAGTCCAATGTTCATTTGGCACAAGGTTGGGTATGATTTCAAATAATGGGAAGAGTTCGTGAATGTGGAATGGATAGGTGCCTTTCACTGTCCTGGACAAAATTGGGTGTGCAGGATAATTATGCGTAGGCCCAGCCACGAACCTAACTGTACTCGACCCTATGTCGTCGAAAGGACTTGAGTTGCGCCATCACCGCAAATTGTCATTCGCCCAAGACCAGCTTTGCCTCTCTCTCTCAGAGATAGCAACACCATGCGCGGTCTGGCCAATAACTTGACCTGGCTTCATCAGGGGTATATAGCTTTAGCGTAGAAGCCCTGTCGATACTTTCCGATTTATTCACGTCCAAAAGAAGGACCCTGGAGATGACAAACATTTGTGAAAGCCTCTAGCGTAAACTTCAGGTACAGCCGACATGGAGACTCCTTATGGTCTCAGCATATCAGTTGGCATAAACAAAATATATACATAATAGTACTATTCAGGAGACCTAAGTGAATTGGCCTGACCTGTCAAGAGGTCCTGGATTGGCTAGGTCCCTGCTTGACAAGACCTCCAGCTTGTCCAGGTCGTGTCGTTTGACCCTAGGTACATTACCTATTTTCTTCATACAAGATTCACTCTCCACTCTCTTACCATGCCTTTATTATTACTGGGCACATTCGTTTCCCGGCTTCACTTGCAAACCCTCTCTTTCTCACGACAAAGCTCTTGTGGTGTTGTGTGCGTAATTATGTGTGTTTCCCCCCTTAACTAATATTATAGTAGTGGGTCTGTATGGAAAGAAGTGTAGTTCCCTATTCCCAGCAAGAATAGGAAAGAAGATACTACCCCTTCCGGCCGCTGCTCTTGTCTGAGCTGTCGCCGCAATGTTCCGCCAGTGCCTCACATAACACGTAGATCTAGATGAGTTCCGGTTCTCTCCAGTGAGAAACAGAGGTCTATTTATATCTCTGACATCATCTTATCGACCAGTAATTATTCAATCCACATGGCCACTCTATCTGCCAAAAGATGAAAGAGATAGCACAGTGGATACCCTCTTCCGTTTTAAGAAGACAGAACATAAATGGTTGGAACCCGTCCCCACGGAGCGCTCCCCTCCTTCCGGCATTCCGTGGATATGTTATGTTTATATTTCAATGAAAGATGACACTATGCAGAGTTCAGGCCGTAGGAAGAAAGATAGCCCCCTCCCATCTGCTGCCAAGAACAAGCGAAATCATCTGGGGAGATATATTGCTCAGATTCGTTCCCATGCAATGCCAAGAACAAGACGCCTAGCTAGATTGGCCAACGGTCAACCCACTTACAATATGGCGTTACTGCCGTTTCGCCAATTCATCTCACCAGTCGAGACAACATAGATTTATAGGCCAAGGTCTGGCAGGACTAAATAAAACCCCGGTTTACCTTTCAATCCACCAGTAGGATGCTGCACTTAATCTGTCTCACTCTTTAAAGTGTCAAATTGATATGATGCAGTATACAAATGGTAGTTGTTTAAACGGACATTGATGGCCCAAGAATTTACATTAGTGCGTATTTGGTGCAAGGTGCCCTATCGGGTTTTCCCCGAAGAAAAGGCAGACTTCTAATAGTTCTCTTTAGAAGAACCGGTTGTAAAAGTAACCAAGAGAATTATCTTCCAAGGGAATTGAGTGGATAAGAGAACTGAGGGTTCCCGAACGCTGTTTCCCACTGTTTTCCCAAAATCAAAGAAGGCATGAGGACATGGGCCACTGGCGTTCCGTTACAGCCATTTTACTGGAAATTGACCATATCAGGTGCACAGCCCTATCTAATTCCTAGTTTAGTGTCTTGAAAAGTTCCCACCTGCTTGTCAGTTCATAAAGCTGATTTGTGTCTTATATTATTCTCAATTGGTAAGATCGAGGGGAACAGACCAAGGGGAAGACCTAGAAGCAAGTACCTGGATGGCTTGGCCTTGTGGCATGGTCGAGAGAGAAACACGGAGCTGATCCACGACTCTGGTGATCGAGTGAGATGGCAGAACATAACCGCACACGCTTACCGGCATGGCACATGATAGATGGATGGATTATTCTCAAATATTTACAATCAATGTTTACAATAGATTCCTGAGAAGAATACTTTATGTATTAAGAACAGAGAAAATCAGAAATGAAGAAATCAGGACTAAAGTGGTGGTTATAGCAGCGCTAGATTTATTAGAAAGCAACAAGTAAAATGGTTTGGCCATGTAACTAGACTACCAACTAACAGTATACCACAACAAGCAATCATGTACAGACCAGTTTGAAGCAGGGTAATAGGCCGACCACATAAATGATGGATAGTGGGAATAGCAGAGTCCACGGCAATATTGATACGTGAAGCCCATAAAAGGGCACTCTCCCGCTGTTTATTCTTCACCTCTACACCGTTGTTGTTGTTTGTCCATCAAGAATGATGATGACCATTCATTTCATCCAGTGGGGTTGAAGGTGTGGAGCCGTGGGTTCTAAGATGGCTGATACGGCCTATTTTGGCTCGAAATGTTCTTTGACAATGTGGGCAAAGAATGCTTGACGTTTCTGGAGGAGGATTTCCTGCAGTGGTTTTTCTGTCCTGCCTTTTCTTCACAGCTCTTGCAGTCCTGGTTGCCTCACATATGACTGCACCCTTGCGTAATGATGCACGGCACGAATTTCGGTCCCAGGTGTCATGATGAATTCCAAAAGCATTCAGTGTGATTTTCAGATTGTCTTTAAAGCGTTTCCTCTGGCCATCTTGGGAGCTTTTACCACAACGCAGTTGGCTGTAAAAAATTCGTTTAGGGAGCCTGTGATCTGGCATGCGAGTCAAGTGACCAGCCCAGTGAATCTGATTCTTCATCAGTAGAGTGTGGATACTGGGCATGGACGCTCTTTCTAGGACTTCAGTGTCTGGAGTCTTGTCTTGCCATTTAATCTTCAGTAGCTTCCTTAGGCAGACTGTGTGGAAGTGGTTTAATTTCCTAGCGTGTCGCTGATAAACAGTCCAGGTTTCACAAGCATATAGCAGTGTGGATAATACAACTGCTTTGTAGACTTTTAGCTTTGTTTGCAGGCTTATTCCAGTTCTGTCCCATACATTCTTGTACAGTCAGCCAAATGAAGCACTGGCCTTGGAGACTCTTGCATTCACTTCGTCATCAATTGTGACAGCTTGTGACACAGTGCTGCCAAGATAGGTGACTTTGTCCACAACACTTAGTCTATGATCATTCACTTTGATATTCGGCACAGTGTGATTATTCCCTGGAGCTGGCTGGTACATAACTACAATCTTCTCCAAGTTGATATTGAGCCCAAAGTTGGCACAGGCATGTGAGAAAGCTGAAACATTATGTTGCATGTCCGCCTCTGAGTTGGCGTATAGAGCGGAATCATCAGCAAACAGGAGCTCTCTGACGGTGTCGCTGTTAATTTTGGTTTTAGCTTTCATCCTTCTGAGATTGAATAACTTTCCATCCATACGGTAGTTGATGTCTATTCCAATGTTGTCGTTCTCGAAGGCATTCATCAACATGGCTGAAAACATGAGGCTAAACAGTGTTGGTGCCAGGACACATCCTTGTTTCACTCCATTGGTGACAGGAAAGGGTTCAGACAGTTTACCATTTTCCTGTACTCTTGCCTGCATGCCATCATGAAATAGCCGCACTATTTGGACAAACTTTCGTGGACAGCCATATTTTACCATGATCTTCCACAGTCCTTCTCTGCTGACTGTATCAAAAGCCTTGCTAAGGTCAATGAAAGTGGAGAACATTTCGGAGTTCTGTTCCTGACATTTCTCTTGCAGCTGCCTTGCAGAAAAAATCATGTCAACAGTTCCACGTTCTTTTCTGAAGCCACATTGACTCTCAGGAAGAAGACCTTGATCGAGATGGGCTGTGAGGCGATTGAGAAGAATTCTGGCGAGTGTCTTCCCTGCAATTGAAAGCACGGAGATGCCTCGGTGGTTGTCACAGGATTGGCGGTTTCCTTTACGTTTGTAAAGGTGGACTATTGACGCGTCCTTGAAATCTTGTGGCATGGTCTCGTTCACCCATATGTTTGTAAAGACTTGGTGAAGCTGCTCTGTTAGGACCGGCCCACCTGCCTTGTATATCTCTGCTGGGATGGAGTCAGGACTAGGTGCCTTGCCGCTGGAGAGTTGCTGGATGGCTTTGTTTACTTCCACTATGGTTGGCAGGTCATCAAGTGTCTCATTGGTAGGAACTTGAGGAAGGCAGTTGATGGTTTCATCATCGAAGAAGGAAGTTGCATTTAAGATGTTGCTGAAATGCTCTGCCCAGCGTTGAAGGATTTCTTTCTTATCGGTGACCAGTGTTGTCCCATCTGCACTGAGGAGGGGAACTATGCCTGGTGATGAAGGACCATAGACCGCTTTCAGTGAGTCGTAGAAGTTTTTCATATCATGTCTGTCAGCAAAGCCCTGAATTTCATCAGCTTTGCTGCTCAGCCAGGAGTCCCGCATGTGCCGAAGTTTCTGCTGCACTACTCTCTGAATGTTCTTGAAGGCATCTTTTTTTGATGTTGACTTCGGGTCATTCAAATGAGCCTTGAGGAGAAGATGTTTCTCGGCCAGCAATTGGTTGATGTCTTCGGAATTTTCATCAAACCAGTCTTTATGCTTTCGGGGGTATGGACCCAGGATTTCCATAGCAGTGTTGTAAATTATGTCCTTTAGGGCTCTCCGTTCTGTTTCTGTATCCTGTTTAGCTGCAGCATTGGGCTTGAGGCGGTCTTCCAGCATATTTTCAAATGACTGCTGCATTTTCTTGCTGTTTAGGCGGGTGACATTTAGCTTTTTTTTGCATTTTCAACCCTTGAGGATGCCGTGGTGGCCTTATGTGAATGTTTATTTTAGAGACAATGAGACGATGGTCTGTCCAACATTCGGCACCACACATGGATTTTGTTACCCGAAAGTCTTGTCTGTCACTCCTCCTGACGATGACATAGTCAATGAGGTGCCAGTGTTTCGAGCGAGGGTGCATCCACGATGTCCTATTTCTTTTCTCATGGGGAGACGGAAAATTGTAGGGTACACCGTAGGGTACACGAGGAACACAATGAGATGAGATGAAATGTTTAGAATTTCCAACATTATGCGTATGTTTTTCCTATTTCACGTAATCAAATGCTTTAATAAATTAAATAAAGCGCAAATACAGATCTTTGTTCATTTAAATGGCGACGTGGTAGCTGTGTTTTCCCTGGAGGGACGTTATGTTTTCGTGGAGAGGATGTGGTGTATTTCATAACAGTTTTCGAAATGTTTTGATAAGAAACAACGGAAGGAGCTGGTAGGTGGAATTTTGAGAGCAGCCGACAGATGGTGATTGGTTATGGTCTCAAGTTTCGCGACGTTAGGCAGAGGATATCTTTAAAGGGACTATGACTACGGTCACCGACCAGTATGATCACTGTCAGGTAGGAAAGCAATGGCAAACTATCTTCTGTAAAGGTACCTAGTTTATCATGATTCGTCAAATCATGAAACGTCATAAAAGGATCATCATCATCATGTGACATGCCGATAAGTGTTGGCGGTCATGTCGCACCATCTCACGTGATGACCAGGGTCCTGGGTCAACTCAGTGTTCTTGTCTCGACCATACTATGTGGCCAATCTATCCAGGTATTTACCTCTCTTCCTTCGCTTTGTTTTCTTCATTTCAATCTTGCCAGCTATAACCAAGCTATCCAATTTATTTCTTCTTATAACGTGTCCAAACAACATTAACTGTCTAGGACTAATTTCTCTAATCAGTTTACGGTTTTAATTAGTTTCTTGTAGGACTTGGTCATTATTTTTTTCTGTCTGGTCATTGCATTCTTTGCATTTTCCTCAGAAACTAAATTTCCACAGCCATTACGCATTGTTCAACTTGTCTGCTCATTGTCCACGCATCACATCTATACAAATGTAGAAGTTCTATGCAGCTGCTAAATACTCTTTTTCTCATTGCACAAAAGGATAGTAACACTTAAATTGGCAACATGGAGTGTTCGTACTTTAAGCGCAGATAGAAAAATGGATAACATCAAACAAGAAATGGGGGGGGGGGGGAGAGAGAGAGAGAGAGAGAGAGAGAGAGAGAGAGAGAGAGAGAGAGAGTATTAATTAATGTCTTAATGATGTGTGAGGCGAGATGGAAAGGTAGAGAGATTTAGACACGGGAGCATTTTAAGATCATGGTCGTCTCTAAGAAGATAGAAATTCTTAAACAGATGAATATGTATAACTATTTCAGAACAGTCGTACATCTGATGGAAGATGCCTTGCAGAGGTTAGATCAAGAATTGCTATGGCAAAGGTGGCCTTCTGCAAAATGGAAAACATACTTACCAACAAAATGTTGTTAATTGCAGTGAGAAGAAGAGATTTGAAGTGCTATAAAGAACCTATATTGTTGTATGCGTGTGAACCATGGACAATTAACAGACACGCTGAGAAACATCTAATGGTGATGGAAATAGTTTGTTTTAAAGACAAATGTAAAGAATACCATGGGCGGACAGAAAATCAAATGAGAGATTCCTTCAGAAGACAAATGGAAAAACGGAGATTGATTGGAGAAAAAAGTCGTCGACAGACATGATGTTTTGGACATTTCATGTGAGACGCCTCCTATGGCTGGCTCAAGTATCTAGAGTGCAGGATGATCGTATTCCCAAAGATCTCCTATACGGAGAATTAGTCACAGGGAGGAGGCCTACCGGAAGACCCCAAATGCGATACCAGGATGTATGTAAACAAAATATGAAAACCATCGGCATAGTTCCAGACAGTGTTGTCACAGAACGCCGAGTTACCATCCCCGAAAACTTTCGACGTCTACAAATCTGATCGACCACTTATTGGAATGAAGAGTTAATTACACGTATCAGAGTCTATTCAGCTATGACGTAAGATTGCACACGGAGATGGCCTGTAGTGAAAACTAATACGGTATGGTTTCTATGTTTGAGTAAGTTCAAAAGTGATGCCTTAGATTGCATATGTTTATCAGCAGAGCACAGGAGGGAATTCCTGCTCGACAAGACTCGCGAGTTAACAAGATTTTTGGATTGACAGGCGCCGCCACGTTGATAACGTGCCAGTCCAACAGAGAATGTATGAAAGGTTGAACTGATAAGGATACTACCCAACCGTGGTCCCAGGGAACGGGATAGATGGGCAGACGTGATACGGACAGGCTGCGAGATAATTCATTCTACACCGTGAAAGGTGTGAAGTGTAGGACTGATAAGGAACCTTGCTACGGTAAACGGTGTGAAAGGACGGACACCACGGCTGGGCCAGGAAAAACACATGGCTGACACCCGTCGTCAGAAAAGAAAAATCTGAAGTTACCTAATAGATAATTATAGTTCAGACCTAGTATAAATAGATAGAGCTGTGTCAGTCTCAGTAGATGTGCCTAGTTTTCGATTAGGTAATAGACAGTGACTTTTATATGTATACATTTCATAAGTCTGATCCAAAGTTGTCTTGGATCTTCTCTGAATGGTATTTCGTAGTAACAATTTACCACTCCTTAGATTGACCGAGTCTGGTTATTTCGTTGAGAGCCTGGTATCCTTTTGTTGTGTGCATTTTTGTTGAACAGAATATAGTCAAATGACTATATTCATTTCAATTCTTACCACGGTATTTCCACTTATATCACTGATTTAGTGACATGGACTTAGGACCTTTCATTCCTTATGACGGGACGTTACAAGGAAGACATGAGATGTAATAATTATAGGCGTGTTCGACTACCAGAAAAGTCCTTCCTAGATTTGACAGTAATAGAAATATGCATAGAGAGAAAGAGGAGAGTGAACGCAGTAAAGCTGGTAGAGAGACACTGCCAAACTTGTCATTGTGGGTGTGTATATGGGGGTGGGGGTGATAGATTGTATGTATTACCTAGGATTGTACTGATGTAGAACTTGATTATCTATTCCAAGCTCACAACAAGAGCGCCAAGTTATAGGTCCCAAAACTAGGGAAGACCAGGTAGCGTCAGGACTGAACAGTAGACTAGAAAACTGGCGGGCTGTTTTCTTCTGGAGCGTAGGTGTTCCTACTGGATCATAGGTGTTTACTGGACCTAAGCAGAACAATACTGAAATTGAGGCATAATCTCACATGGAATCCATAAGTCATAAAAACCACAACAGCAGTTAAGCATTTAATTACATTGGTGATGCATATTTCCATTCATCATCATCATCATCATCATCATCATCATCATCATCATCATCATCATCATCATCATCATCATCATCATCATCATCATCATCATCATCATCATCATCATCATCATCATCATCATCACCACCACCACCACCATCATCATCATCATCATGAACATGATCATGATCATGATCATGATCATGATCATGATATGATATTGAAAACAATAAACTGCTACAAAGATTGAAAATGAAGTAGGTCAATATCAGCCCATTAAGAGAGGAGTGCAACAGGGGTGTGTAATGTCTCCAGATCGTTCTTCTATACAGTGAAAACATTTTTTAGAAATTTAGATGATATAAGAGGAATCACCACTGGGGACGTAACATTGATAACATTAGACATGCGGATCATACAGTTTTGATTGCAGACAATGAGCAGGATCTGCAACATTTAGTATATGTGGTTGTTGCACACGTTTAATAACTAGGGTTATAATTAAATTGTAAGAAGACATAAATTATGGTCGTCACTGGGAAAAAAGACATACCATAATGCAATATACAGGTTTATGGGGATATTCTTAAACAAGTGAATCGGTACAATTATCTCGGAACAGCCATTACATCTGATGGGAGATGCCTTGACGAGATTAAAACAAGAAACATTGAAAACATACTGGCCAAAGAAAATATGTCAATTGCAACAAGAAAAAGACCGTTGAAGTGCTACATAGAACCTCTACTTTTGTATGGATGTGAATCGTGGACAATGAGCAGACAAGCTGGAAAACATGTAATGCCTGTGTAAATGTTGTTTCCGAGGAAAATGCAAAGAAATCCATGGGCAGGCAGAAAAAAAACCAATGACCAAGTCCGACAAGAAAAAAATGAAAACAATAAACTCATCTCATCTCATCATCTCATCATGTTCCTCTTGTGCCATACGATATCGAGGTGAAGTATAAACATCGGGAGAGTGCCCGCTTATGGGCTTCATGTATCGATATTCCCATGGACTCTGTTATTCCCTGCATCCATCGTTTACGTGGTCGGCCTCTTCTCCTGCTTCCATCTGGTCTGTACATCATTGCTTGTTGTGGTAGGCCTATACTGTTAGTTGGTAACTACTTGCATGGCCAAACCATTTGACTTGCTGTCTTCTAATTAAATCTAGTGCAGCTATAACCCCCACTTTAGTCCTGATTTCTTCATTTCTGATCTTATCTCTTCTTAATACATTGATTCTCAGGAATCTCATTTCTATTGTTGTGATTTTTTCCCCCTCTTTTTCTGTCATTGTCCAGGTATGGCATTGGTAACATAGAGTTGGTAGGAAGATTGTGTTGTAAAGTGATTTCTTAGTAGTTATTGATAAATGTTTGTTCTTTAGTATTGGTTCCATTTGTCCAATGAGTTGGTTTGCCTTATTGCATCTATTTTCGATCTCGTTTTCTGATTTGCCATTTGATGATATTATACTTCCCAGGTACAAGAAACTCTTTACTTGTTTCAAGAGATGTTCGTTTAGGTGAATCTTTGTTGCTTTTTCTTCTTTAGTTATAGTCAATACCTCTTACTTGTGCTAATTTTCATGTTATGTTCCCTACACATTTTGTTTAGACTATTCATGTGGTCTTGTAATTCAGCTTCTGATTTTGCTATTAGTGCTTGGTCATCCGCAAACAAAAGTTCTCTAATGGTTAGATTTGCAAATGGTTTTTCTTCTGTGTTCTCGTCATGCGGTGTTCTTGCGGTCTCTGTTTGGCTGGTTTCTTTACATATATTGTCTATATATGTTATAAACAAGAGAGGGGACAAGACACAACCTTGTCGTACTCCGGATCTTATGTTGAAGAGAAATTAAACGTAGACAGTCAATAGTGTTTTGGACACATTATGTCAATATTGATTATGATGATACAAGAGTAAAACAGTATGTAGATTAGAGAAATTAAACGTAGACAATTTTGTTTTGGACACATTATGTGAAGAAATAAATTGGATAACCTGGTGACAACTGGCAAGACTGAGGATAAAAGAACAAGGGGATGGCAGAGAAGTAAATACCCGGGTATCATGGCCACGTGATATGGTCGAGACGAGAACACAAAGCTGATCCACGACTCTAGTGACCGTGTGAGATGGCGACACATTACCGAGTATGCTTATCAGCATGAAACACGATGGTAATAATGAACTTATATCAGTCATACAAACTCCGAGACACATCAAGTGCCAAGCGCTCCCCATGTTGAACATCTGGAAGTAATACAGCAGTCTTCGCAGGTCACGACAACTTTTGCTTGCATTCCATTCTCATTCAATATATGGTGTTTATTTCACAACAAATGATATTATCGACATGAAATGACTTTTAAGTCCAACAGTTGCTGAATATATGTACATTAAATGAACTAGAAAAACCACATAAATGCTGTTGTTACGAAACAGCAGCTTCACACCACAGTTAACAAGATGGCAAGTTACGTGGAGAAACTGAACTGTCTTGTCAACTCTACACTTGTTGGCCACGCCTTGACTTTATCCAAAGATGTGGGAATCCTGCAAGTTCTGCTTGATGCTCAGAAACCGCTGACATCTCACGAGATCGCTGGCGAGAGGGACTTTAAGGAAAGGTAGGAATGATAGTATATATTTCCGACTTATATTTTGTCAAACTTATGGCAACGTGTGTATGTTTTATAATGTGGTATGATTTGTGTTGTTTGTCCATCAAGAATGATGATGACCAGTCATTTCATCCAGTGGGGTTGACAGTAGTTCTAAGATGGCTGATAAGGGCTATTTTGGCTCGAAATGTTCTTTGACAATGTGGGCAAAGAATGCTTGACGTTCCAGGAGGAGGATCTCCTGCAGAGGTTTTTCTGTCCAGTCTTATTTTCACAGCTCTTGCAGTCCTATATGCTTCACACGTGACTGTACCCTTGCGTAATAATGCCACGAATTTCGGTCTTTGGTAGAAGTCTCCCAAGTGTCATGATGAATTTCAAAAGCTTTTAGTGAAATCTTCAGACTGTCTTTAAAGCGTTTCCTCTGGACACCTTGCGAGCGTTTACCACAAAGCAGCGGGCGTAAAAAAAATTCGTTTAAGGAGCCTGTGATCTGGCTTGCGAGTCAAATGACCAGCCCAGTGAATCTGATTCTTCATTAGTAGAGGGTGGATACTAGTCATGGACGCTCTTTCTAGGACTTCAGTGTCTGGGATCTTGTCTTGCTGTTTAATCTTCAATAGCTTCATAAGGCAGACTGCGTGGAAGTTATTTAATTTCCTAGCGTGTCGCTGATAAACAGTCCAGGTTTCACAAGCCTATAGCAGTATGGATAAAACGACTGCTTTGTAGACTCTCAGCTTTCTTTGCAGGCTTATTCCATTTCTGTCTCACACATTCTTGTACAGTCTGCCAAAGGGCACGCTGGACTTGGAGATTCTTGCATTCACTCCATCATCAACTGTGGCAGCTTGTGACACAGTGCTGCCAAGATAGGTGAATTTGTCCGCAACACTTAGTCTATGGCCATTCACTTTGATATTGGCATGGTGTGTTTAACCCCTGGAGCTGGCTGGTACATAACTACAGTCTTCTCTACGTTGATATTAAACCCAAAGTTGGCACAGGTATATGAGAAAGCTGAAACATTATGTTGCATGTCTGCCTATGGGTTGGCATATAGAGCGCAAGCAACAGAAAACAGGAGCTCTCTGACGGTGCCGCTGGTAGTTTTTGTTTTAGCTTTCAGCCTTCTGAGTTTGAATAACTTTCCATCCATGCGGTAGTTGATGTCTATTCTAGTATCGTTGTTCTCGTAGGCATTCTTCATCATAACTAAAAACATGAGACTGGACTTTGTTGGTGCCAGGACACATCCTTGCTTCTCTCAATTGGTGACAGGAAATGGCTCAGACAGTTCACTATTTTCCTGTACTCTTCCTGCATACCAAAATGAAATAATCGCACTATTTAAACACACTTTCGTGCCATATTTCACCATAATCTTACACAGTCCTTCTCTGCTGATTGTATCAAACGCCTTGGTAAGTGTGGCGAAAGCCTGGCTGCACCCTCCCCTCTTGCTTAGTACTCAGTATATTATAAAGGTTCTTTAATATATGTTTACATTAAGGTTACGTTTACTTTGTATTTATAATAATAGGGTAATTTAGTTTGGCTTACTTATCCTGGCCAACTACAACCAACAGACAACTGGGCCCTGAAACGGCCACTTGATAATCATAGTTGCACGCCTTGTCTCACTTTTCTGCTAGAAATCGCAGACAACGGTCGGGGCCAATTGTGGTGTTCGGTAGGCAACCCTTTTACAGTAGATTACTGAAGCCAGTACTAGGTTGCATCAAATTTTATATTGAACAAGTGCCCCGACCCGTAGTGAGAATCTGATTCTGGAACTAGATTGTTGTGATATACCAGAGCAACTCACCAGCAGCATCAACTATCGTTGCAACCCAGCAACATAATACCAGTGTTGCGCATCAGCGACCCTGTGAAAGAACTGATTTGTGGGCCACTGGCGAATAGGGTGACCCGAAGAGGAACGACGGAGAGACTACCAACATCACCGGTGGAAACACCATTTCCAGCTGAGTGCCTAAACACCTTCCCGGAGTCACAGCCATACTTTGCTTGACCTACCACCATCCGGTCTTATGATTAATAAGACCTCGCTCCGAGAACTTTGTTTTATTTTACTGCTCATCAATTATTCTCCCTTTACGTTCCTCGTGGGAACAGATAATTTCTATTTTCAATTATTAACCTTGTGATAAGCGGTGTTGTCGCTTATTGCTAAATAAGCAACCCTAGTTATTATCTTCATATCCAACATTTTAATAGATCACACAAGTGGGAGAGTAGGACGAAAGTTGAATCTTCACCTTTATTGACTTCTTTGTGCTGCATAGCTCAAGTCAAGTCTGGGAGATAAATTCTTTCCCACAGGATCATCGTGTCGCTACTAACTAACTTTGCTGTCATCTTTGTGTGTATAGCTGTACAACTTTATCTGCAGTTCTGTACCACTGTAAGAATAGTAGACTTTTTTTTCTGGGACAATTTGTCATACTCCCTTTGTTTTTCACGAGCCACTCGTCGACTATGTCTTCAGTGTGGAGTCTTTCCTAGCGGGTAGGCTCATTGTCTTCTACTGTGCCCGTGAGACGTCTCTCAACAGTAGCTGACCATGCAACAGTAAGATCAATAAAAGTGGAGACCATTTCAGAGTTCTGTTCCTGACATGATTATTATGATTCACACACACAAAAAAAGAACAAATGCATCCATACTTCAAAAGCTGAATATTGAAGAAGGTTGGCTATTAAAGACGACAAAACAAAGAAAATTGAAATATTTTGGTCACTTGAAACGTCACGAAAGTTTGGAGAGAACAATAATGGAGGTTATAAGGCCTGGGAAGAGAGGAAGAGGAAGGCCAAAGAGAAGATGGGTGAAGAATGTGGCGGATGATCTCCAGATGGGTGTATCGGACGCGGGACATCTTCCTTATGATCGAGAGGTTTTCCGGAAGGTTGTTATGGGAGCGAGGTTCTGCAAAGGACATGCTACTGAATGAATGTCCCTGACATTTCTCTTGCAACTGCCTTGCAGCAAAAATCATGTCAACAGTTCCTTGTTCTTTTCTGAAGCCATGTTGGTCCTCAGGAAGACGACCTTGGTCGAGATGGGCTATGATGTGATTTAGAAGAATTCTGGCGAGTATCTTTCCTGCAATTAAGAGCAAGGAGACGCCTCGGTAGTTGTCACAGGATTTGCGGTTTCCTTTACAAACGTAAAGGTTTGATTAGTAATGTACCAGTAAAGACATTGCAGATCATGTTTATGTGGCTTTGCGGACATTTATAGACGGTACTGTGGAACGAGAAGATAACGAAAGTAAGGTATTGCCAGGTACAAGTGTGACCATGTGGCCTATTTAATTTATACATACACTCATCTGTGTAACACACACACACACACACACACACACACACACACACACACACACACACACATATATATATATATATATATATATATATATATATATATATATATATATGCAGAGAGTTTAATGTAAACCTATTCTAGTTCTCATGTTTTGTGGATTATTCAAAGGCATTTGACTGTGTACAACACCAGAAACTTTGGGAAAATATGAGGAATATGTGTTTTCCATCACATGTAGTACAACTGATAAAAATGCTCTATCTAGACCAACAAGCAGCGGTTAGAATAGATGGCGAGACATCACACTGGTTTTACATCAAGCAAGGAGTCCGTCAGGGATGTGTGCTGTCCCCCTATTTGTTTAACCTGTACGCCGAAAATATAATGAGAAATGTAAGAGATGACATAAACAGGGAGCTATATGATGCCCTAAATATCGGTGGTCATGACATACCAGAGATTCGCTATGCTGATGATACAGTATTACTATCCACATCACATAATGGTATAGAAAACCCAATAATATCGACCCAAAGGATTAGTGAAAACCACAACTTATATCTAAACATAGCAAAAACAAAGATAATGCATACAGATAAAAGAACTATGGATAAAGAAATATACGTTAATGAGGAACAATTGGAAGACCCACAGCTTCCGGTTTCAAGATGGCGACGGACGGTCGTGTTGTTTTGTGTTCGTTAACTTTTTCGCGTAGGGGATGGATTTATTCATCTCTTGCGTGTAATTGGTGTGCCAGGATGTAAAACCAGGAGTTTCTACTCAAGATCTGCGCGGGTGCTACGGAGTTCGTGCATCGAGCGAAGCCTTCCTTGAGTGAATTTTCAGCAGCGTGTGTGGTTCTTAGCAGTCTGTGTTTACGTTTTTTCAACATGGCGGAACAACGTGTGTTTTCCGAGGGTTCAGCAGTCAACATAACGAAGCGGCGTGGTAGCCGCGCAGGGAGGAAGAAAAAAGGTAAGCGCGGTGGTTTGAGACGTTTTAGACTCAAGTGTCACCGTCTAGGACTCAGGAACATCCGTATTCTAAATTGGAACTGTGCCAGTGTAAAACAACGGGGCTCTATTTTAGAAACCCTAGTTTACAGGAACAACATTGTAGCACTCCAGGAGACGAGACTGGGCGATCAGCCACTCCGAATTGCCGGCTTCAAATGTTTCTACAACAGACGACATCTGGGAATGGCGATTCTCGTTCGCGACAGCATGGTGGCGTCAGAGCTAGACATGTCCAGTTGGGACAGTGACGATATACAAATACAGGCGTTGAGAGTTCATTCCAGTATACCATTCGTGTTGGTTAATGTTTATGCCCGCAATGCGAGTGTGGACGCACAGAAGTGGCAGTGCTTAAGTGGCATATTAGTCCACGAGAGAAATGTTATTTTCTGTGGTGACTTCAACGCTAAAGGCAGATCATGGGGAAACACTTCCTCCAATACACAAGGGGAGGAGCTCGAGACTGCACTGGAAACCATCGACCTGGTTTGTATCAACAGTGGCTGTGTCACCAGGACAGCAAGCCGTCCAGGCGATGAGGACAGTGCTATTGATCTGGCGCTAGTCTCACCTTTACTCACTACAGTGTGTAGATGGGGTGTCCTAGGACACCATGGCAGCGACCACCACCCTTGCAGCATATTGGTGGAGAAAGGCAGAACCAGGCAGCACAAGCTAAAGGTAAAGACGTTCCAGTATGACAGTACAGGGCAAGATGTGGTGAGTAAAATAAGACGTGACAAGCGCAGAACGTTTCAGGGCAGGAAAAAAAGCTGGGAGCAGCCACCGTGGTGGAGTTTCGAGGTGGAGAAGGCTTGGGTGGATAAGCGTAGTGCTGTAAGGAGATGGCAAAATGCCAAGAAGAACAGAGCTGGTCATCCTAGTCCCTGCTTGCACTTAGAAAGAGAGATGCACACAAAAGTAAGCTATTTCAAAAAACTGGTCACGGTGGTTAAAAGCGAAAAATGGGCAGAGGTGTGTCAAAGAGTAAGCACAGACAAGTCACTGAAATTGTTCTGGCGACTACATAAAAGCATGAGTGGTGTAGTCAAGAATAAGAGCATTTCTGACTTCCAAGGTGCTGACCTCATCTGGCAGAGGACTGACGAGGACAAGGGCAAAGCCCTCTTTGAACGCTACCTTGAGCAGAGCAACCAGACAGACATGGGAGGTCGAAATCTGGCCAAGGAGGTCACCTCAGACGGATGCAAGGCCCAGAACACTTAGGATGAAGACACAGTGACAGTGAAAGAAATCAAGGCTGTGCTTCGACGATCAAAAAACAGTGCTCCAGGTCCTGATGGCATAAGATACGACGACATAAATGCAGACGAGATGCAGCGAAATATGCCAGGCAATAAATCGTGCAATCTATTGTTTGTGTCTTCGTTATTCAAATTCACTACGGGAAAACATTGTTTTGAATAAATAGGTGTACCGACAATGAGCTAGAGAAACTAGCAGACATGTACAACAACAGTATAGGGAGTGCTAGCATCAAGGGGGAATGGTTACACAGCTATCTGATTCCCTTGCCGAAGCCTGACAAAGACCACAAAAAAATTCAGGGATATCGAATTATAACCATGCAGAATACAATAGGCAAGCTGCTGGAGAAGGTAATTGCCAGGAAAATATCAAGCCATCTAGAGAGGCAAGGTGTTTTCCCACCTACCCTGGGTGGGTACCGTCCAAAAAGAGAAACCTGGACCAATGCAGCAGTCTTTGCCCATGATGTCTATGAAGGTTTCCACTCAGGCACTGAAACCGTTGCTGCAGCGATTGATCTTGAGGACGCATACAACAGAGTACCACTGGATTTTTTAATGTTTCAGCTTCTTGAACTAAACGTAAGTCCATTCCTCCTTAGTTGGATCGCTGCAGCCCTCTTCCAACGGAAAGTAGTTTTTAGATGTGGCAGTTGGACTTCGGAACCAACAACAATATATCCTGGCCTACCACAGGGATCACCATTATCTCCGGTACTGTTCAACGCCTACACAGTGAGAATCACCAGTGAGCAGATCACTGGACCTGGCAGGACATTGTCATATGCCGATGATGTTTTAGTGTATCGTCAGGGTAAGGATAGAGAGGAGGTTGCTGGGGAACTACAAACCGAACTCAATCGCATAAGTACTTGGTGTGATGAAGCTGGGGCAATGGTCAACCCAACAAAGGCAACAGTGACTTGGTTCTCGTTGAATAATCATATTGTCAACAATCCAACACCAACTGTAATGCTGTGTTCAGAGACGGTGGAAAGAACGCAGGCAATGAATTACCTGGGGATACGGTTTGATCGAAGCCTTGCTTATAATGTGTACATAGACCAGGTGATAACAAAGGCCAAGCGGGGTTTGGCAGCGATGCGGGTGATGGCGGCAGCAAACTGTGAGCAGCGCCATCTATGTCTTCTTTACGAGGGGCTGGTCATGTCTGTTTTGGAGTATGCAATGGCAATCTTGACTCTCAGCCATAAGCAGATAGAAAGGATGGAAAGGATACAGAATGAAGCTATGCGCATTATTCTTGGATGTACAAGAGATACAGCATGCAGGGCGATGCCCTACCTTCTTGATTTTCCAACCATTGAAGAGAGAATACAAGTTTGCAGGGCACGCGCCTACCTCAGAATTAACGCAAACACACAACATCCACTGCATAGTGAAATTATGAAGGTGAAGGGCAGCAGGTTAAAAAGAGGACGGTCGTGGATGGGTCAAGCCGAAGACATTCTTCAACAGGTGTGTTCACTTGAGGACTTAGAACCTGGCGAGGAGTGGGTGCAAGTGCCAACAGACTTCTGCACATCCTTTTCAGTTTGCATCCAACTAGATAGAAAATGCAGACAAGAAAATCCGGCTGCTGTTGAGGCTGAAGTACAAGCGTTGATTTTCGAGAATTCGCTAGACGGTGACGCGGTCATCTACACAGATGGGTCGGTCGTCCGACATGTGAGAAGCTCATGGGCCTTTACAGCTCGGGCCGGAGGGAGAATTGTGAAGGAGGAAGCTCTGGTGCTTTCACTGAAACCACAAGTAGCCTGACCATGGAAGTCATGGCAGTAAGTAAAGCAATAACATGGCTCGAGACACAGACATTCACCAGGGCTTGTTTCCTTAGCGACTCAATGAACATGATCAAGAGGATAGAGGAGGGGTCGATCCGAAGAGAATGGTTGCTCCCTCTGAAGCGGTCTCGGCTGGCAAAGATTAGTTTCATCTTCGTGCCAGGGCATGCGGGAGTACAAGGAAATGAGCTGGCTGACAAGCTCGCAGGTGAGGCTACTGTGGAGGGCGGACGTGCCATGGACCAGGCTGACATTCTGAATGCTCTACGTGATGTGAGACTTTTGCGAGAACCAAGTGATGACTGTGAATATACAGCAATGGCCAGACTGCTATAGCAGCAAATTAAAAGACGGGTGGCCAAACAAGAACACTACGCAGGAAGCCAAAGAAGATTGATAAACCAACACAGAACTGGCGTCGTTAGCCGCTACACGCTGCGGGATTTGCTGAGGAGGGGATCGGAGCACTTATGGACTGAATGGTTCGATGTGCAACGAGGATGATCTGTCGACTAACTAACTAACTAACTAACTAACAATTGGAGTTAGTGGAAAATTTCGAATATCTTGGCTCATTGATTACCAACAATGGTGACACAATGAAAGCAGTTAAAAGGACGAATATCTATTGCTCTTCAAAGACTAAACCAACTGAATAAATTATGGAGACTCACAGCTAGAATTACAAACATTAGATTGTTAAAAGCATGCATCTTTCCCATTGCAACACACGCCTGTGAGACCTGGACACTTACTAAACAAGCTGAACAGCGCTTGAATACCTTTGAATATAAATGTTATAGACGAGTTCTAAGAATACCTTGAATAAAGAAAAGAATAAATGCATCCATACTTCAAGAGCTGAATATTGAAGAAGGTTGGCTATTTTATTCTGTCGCATCCCATCCAAATCCCATGGTAATTTATGTCTGTCCCATCCCATTCCATGTTATTCCTATTATATTATTAATATGGAATACAGTTCAAATACAATTATGACATTTTTGGAAGTTTAGGTTTAGTGTCTACTAAATAGGACTACATGTACAAAGAGACATGTAAAACGACATAATTTATTAATTTTAATATTTAAGAGTATTGTATTAAAAAATGTTTAATCTAAATATGACAATTCAGTGTCATTCTGACACTCTCATTCTATTTCTGAGTCACTGTGCTCATTCAGCACATTATCAATTTCCTGCTGATGGACTGTTTCTAATAATTCAGTTAACCCAAGTAATCCCCGAACCATTTCCACAATTTTCATCTTACATACAAATCTGATATACACAGAGTTTATAACGAAAGTACTAAAAACGGTGTTTTCAACATATTGTATGCCAAATAATTGTTCAGTTAACACATTTGTTCCCCGCATATCCCTTGACATTGCTGTCAACACCAACATATTTCAGCTGCCGTTGATGTCTTGGTAAGATTATGCTCAGTAGTTTGCCACTGCTTTATGAGCGACCGGCTCACATACCCCGTAAGTAACCAACGCGACGCAATCCGCTACAGAATCTCGCGAAGCTGCGTCACCCACGTGAATATACAGGAATACGGAGAAAGTCGTTACCCCTAAGCCAGGGAGACCTGCAGTTAACAAACTATGCCGAATTAAATAGTTTAATCTTGTCTTTCTTATAAGAACTCCATTTGGTTATGTTACCAATTTCTTCTCATAAAGTTGCGATGTTAACCGTTTCGTTTCCGGAAACTTGTTATTTTAACCGTTGCTTTACCCGTGAATAGATATTTTAAGCTTGTCTCTCCCAGAGAACTATTGTTTTAACCGTTGTTTCTTGCCCATAGAGTTGGTTTTTTAAGCTTGTCTCTCCCAGAGAACTATTGTTTTAACCGTTGTTTCTTGCCCATTGAGTTGGTGTTTTAAACTTGTCTCTCCCAGAGAACTATTGTTTTAACCATTGTTTCTTGACCATTGAGTTGGTATTTTAATATGTCTCTCCCAGAGAACTATTGTTTTAACCGTTGTTTCTTGCCCATTGAGTTGGTATGTTAAGCTTGTCTCTCCCAGAGAACTATTGTTTTAACCGTTGTTTCTTGCCCATTGAGTTGGTATTCTAAGCTTGTCTCTCCCAGAGAACTATTGTTTTAACCGTTTCTTGCCCATTGAGTTGATATTTTAAGCTTGTCTCTCCCAGAGAACTATTGTTGTAACCGTTTCTTGCCCATTAAGTTGGTATTTTAAGCTTGTATCTTCCAGAGAACTATTGTTGTAACCGTTTCTTGCCCATTGAGTTTGTATTTTAAGCTTGTCTCTCCAAGAGAACTATTGTTTTAACCGTTTCTTGCCCATTGAGTTTGTATTTTAAGCTTGTCTCTCCAAGAGAACTATTGTTTTAACCGTTTCTTGCCCATTGAGTTTGTATTTTAAACTTGTCTCTCCAAGAGAACTATTGTTTTAACCGTTTCTTGCCCATTGAGTTGGTATTTTAAGCTTGTCTCTCCAAGAGAACTATTGTTTTAACCGTTTCTTGCCCATTGAGTTGGTATTTTAATTTTGTCTCTCCCAGACCGGCTCTATGGCGAAGGTGTAACGGGCGCAGTTCATAATCCCACATACCACGATCGAAACACAGCATCAGGCGGCTTAGCAGACCATCTGGCGTTGTGTTTTTATAAAACTGTATGAGTGCCGGTCGTTCAGAAAGCAATGGCAAGCTACTGAACGTTAATTTGCCAAGAAATCACAAACAGTTAAACAATTCTGGGGTTATTGCAATGTCTTGTAAAGGATATGCAACTAACTGTTTGAAACTATCAGAGAGAGAGAGAGAGAGAGAGAGAGAGAGAGAGAGAGAGAGAGAGAGAGAGAGAGAGAGAGAGAGAGAGAGAGAGAGAGAGAGAGAGAGAGCTTTTAATTTAACCGTTTCTTCCCCAGTGAGTCGTATTTTGAGTTTGCCTCTCCCGGGGAGCTATTATTTGACCCCTCTCGTTCTAGAGAGAAGTATTGGTAACAACTTCTACCTCAGCTGTTCACAACCATAGAGCAGGCATTTATACCCAACGAGAAACACAAGCAGAATCTACTGACATTCTGTATTCACACTCCTCTGTTATACTGTGGCGTGAAGTTTAATACAATAATAATTTATCTATATCAGCATCTCATCTCATCTTTTTCCTCTTGTACCTTGAGGTGTCGATGTGAAGATTAAAGAGCGGGAGAGTGCCAGTTTATGGGCTTCATATATCGTGATTCCCGGGGGCTGAGTGGACTCGAGGTATGGTGTACGCCACGAGTGCCGAAGGTCCCGGGTTCAACCCCCGGTGAGGACCGGGATATTTTCACGTGGACTTCTAGTAATAAAAATGTCCCCTGGTTTCTGGGTAGTGAGATCGGACGCCCGTGTGTATTGTTGCGCACGTAAAAAAATCCCTTGGCAGTTGGAAATCGAAAAAGAGTAGCCTAACGGCGCTGCCCGGGCAAAATTTCTAGTTAAAAATCTACCCAAAGTATTTCAGGATCCTCGCCGGTGCTACGGAGTTCGTGCACAGAGCTGAGTTTCTCCGAACTCAGGCTTGAGTTAGGAGAAGAACGGAGCACTTATGGGTTACACCCGTGTGCCGTGATGTTGATCCATCGACTAAACTAAACTATATCGTGATTCCCATGGACTCTGATATTTCCTCTGTCCATCCGAATACTCTCGTCACGTGACGCGACGAGAATTAGCAGTGGTTCGAATCGCAAAAGTGACTTATGAGAGTATGGAGCCGGTCGCTCAGAAAGTCGTGGCGTGCTGATGAGCGTAATCTAGCCTAGGAATCAACATACAGCTGAAAGATGCTGGTGTTGACCGCAATATCCTGAAACAGGATGGAAACGCGGATATAAAAAAAATAAATAAATAATATCGTTTACATGGCCGGCCACTTCTTCTGGTTCCATTTGGTCTGTACATATGTTACCGATCGAATGTAAAGTTATTGAATACCTACGAACATGTACACAGAGACATATTTAGACAAATGTAGCACCTACAAATATAAAAGCCTAAAGTAATGTTTTGTCCAAATCAGATATGTCCGAGAACTGTTGGGCAGCCTGGCTACAGCTGAGGTCATCCGCGTGTCCACCAATGAAGCAGGGTCGCTGGTGTATCATCTGGAGGAGGATGAGAAGCAAGCATTCAGAACTGAGTTGACGGCCTTTGTTTCATTTTCATTGTCAATGATGAAAGCGTATGATAACATTAAGGCTTGTGTCAGCAGTCGAGGTCCCCACGGTAAGTTAGCACAATGATGAAAGCGTATGATAACATAAATGCTTGTGTCAGCAGTCGAGGTCCCCACGGTAAGTTAGCACAAAGATGAAAGCGTTTGATAATTGCGTCCAAACCCCTTTGTCACAGAGCTTGCAATTACAAACTACTGAACGTAATTATAAAGAGTCAATAAATGCGGAGGTTGATTGCAACATTCTGTAAATGGCATGAATGAACTTTAACTTTGATCTTGGACCGCATCATCAGGGATAGCAGAGAAAGCGCCAAACAATTACAACTCTTAACTAAACAATTTATAGTGTAGATTAGTTTAGTTTAGTCGATGGATCAACATCACGGCACACGGGTGCAACCCATAAGTGCTCCGTTCTCCTCCTAACTCAAACCTGAGTCTGGAGAAACTCAGCTCAGTGCACGAACTCCGTAGCACCGGCGAGGATCCTGAAATACTTTGGGTAGATTTTGCCCGGGCAGCGTCGTTAGGCTACTCTTTTTCGATTTCCAACTGCCAAGGGACTTTTTACGTGGGCAACAATACACATGGGCGTCCGATCTCACTACCCAGAGACCAGGGGACATTTTATTACCAGAAGTCCTCGTGAAAAAGTCCCGGTCCTCACCGGGGCTTGAACTCGGGACCTCCAGCTCTCGAGGCGGAAACCATACCTCGAG